>NW_017547292.1:2047236-2248641 GCF_001854935.1 Bemisia tabaci
GAGGCCAATTTTGCTATTTTACCCCTAAAAAACCACAAAAATGCGATTATTTTTCGAGGAGCTCCGGCAAACTATTTCGAAATTGCCCAAAAACCCATCAGGGAGTACCCCACTACAACCTCCAACTTGAATTTTTGATGTACAACAAAGTCGCATTTAAAGTGAGTTCAGGGGCACCGTGTTCGGTATATATCGAAGTACTTACTTCCTACCTTAACTTCGGCAGCTAGACCTCAAGTTTTTGGATGCGTGATCAGAAAACTTCAGAGATCCATATGACCTCAACTTCGGGTTCCGCGCAGGAAGTTTTTTTCTCCGTGCATAAACCTAACTATGGTTTATACGAAGCACCAAAAGTTTCGTTCTGGATAAGCCTCTTTTCAGACAAAGAAGCCAAATAATTGATTCACTCATAAGACCGAAATTTTCAGCGATGAACACTCCGCGTGTAAGGATTCCTGATAAATCTGCACAGAAAACCGGTTTCTATGACTGAAATTCTGGACTAATTCGACAGAAAACTTTCCACACGAACCGAAGTTGTATTTTTGCGAGCGGGAATGAAAATCGAGAGTAATCAGCGTGCGATACGCTCCCCAGACAAAAGGCACTTTCACATTGAGAACCGGAGATTCGCTGGTTGAGTTGGGTTTAGCGCTTTCGAGAGGGCTCACGATTTTAAATACTATCATAACAGAGCTACGCGATTGCGATACGGCGCGTGCATCGCGCTCACGCTCCAGGAGATAAATACGACCGAATTTATTCTGCGAGGATTCTGCGACTAGTCTGGTTCGAGTCTTTGATGTTGTTCCAGGATGCCAATTTAAGGGAAGCTGTACGACGTAATCTGGATTAAAAAACAAAAGGAGTTCCCTCCTTTGGATCTCACCGCTCATGCGAGAGGAGTATTGGCACGGTATCAGTGAATGAATCAAGTGAAACGTTGCCATTCACAGGGCTGTATTTTGAGAATGCTCTTAGATAAAGTTACAGGAAAATTATCATCTTTCTTAGTGATCGATATCTACACACTGAGAAAAAAAAACACAATGGATCTAGAGTCCAGACTCTTGAAAACATTGACAAGAAAAAATACTCTTGATTCAATCGGATTTTTGCTTGAATCAAAACGAAATCCGCTTAAATTAAGAGCCTTGGTTCTTGATTTAAGCTAGATTCTGATTGAATCAAGAGTACTTTTTCTTGTCGATGTTTCTAAGAGTCTGGACTCTAGATCCAATGTGTTTTTTTCCAGTGTGCAAATACTAGAGATTCCTGTGATTTTTCTGCGTTCCACTTATTTTTACTGAACGTAGTAAAACCAGGAACGCAGTCAAAGTACCCCTAAAAAAGGTTTATATGACGCTTCAGAGGTAAAATAAACAGGACTTATCTGCATTTTTGATGGGAAAAGACGCAATCCATTGCAGCGTACATTTCAAAATTTCCGATTTAACTTCTTTTTTTCTCTTCTTTTTTATCCCGCGGTGATTCGGCAATTCTGAGTGGAAAGGAAATTGAGTAACAGGGTGTTTGCAGATCCTCAAAGACTAATCTACAAAGGGACGCACTCAATGCAACGGATTTCAATCAAGTTTTCAGATCGAGTAACTCAATGCTAGTCCTGACGATTTCATCACTTCGAAAGAACTTTCAATGCGTTGCAGTTCGCAAAACACCACTGAGCAAAAGAACTAGGCAGATGGCAAAAGAATAAGAAAGAAGTGTAAAAGAAATTATCTAACGTCTCGCGTGTCACTGAGTGTAGGAAAAATTTCATGAAAAAGTTTTTACGGGGCATTTTGTAAGTTTAGACTAGGCACCGATTTCAAAGGTGGGATTGCGTATGGGGACGATTCTATTTTACTCTTGGTGACATAAAGGTCGAAACTTCCCTCAGATTGGAATGAGGTGATCATGAGCTTAAATACGTAAAAAACAATATCGTTCAGTGCGTAGACGTTTTAACGCAAACATTGATGTGACAGGCTTTCAATTCATGTTCTTGAGAGGATCATTAAAACGAACGTTAGTAAAATCTAAAAATTATTACTACAATTCTGCCGCTTTCCAGTCTGTTCTTAGCTGCGCCTGTGAATCTCTCATACACGCACGGAGTACAGAAAACTCCGAGCAGCAAAGTCAAATGAAAAATTTGAATAAAAGCGCTAACCACACGTCGATGGTGATTAAAACAACGGAAGCATAGGCCTCGATTCTAAATTGCAGATTTTCTCGTTCACAGAGGTATGAATAATTATCCTTATTGCACAAGATTTCTGATCCCTTAAATGAATATTTGCTGAGAATTTCAAAACATATGAAAATTTAGACGCATATTGCGTAGTCATATTTTCGTTGAAAAGTAAATTCTCTACGTTGGTTTTGCAACCTTGCCTTGGCATGGAAATACGTCCCTCCGACTGAGAAACGAGTCGTCATTGAAGAGAATCTTGAAGAAAATTCGGCAGATTAAAACTTGAACCTCGACTCAATCCTAAACTTGGATCAATGAGCACCAAGAGCCTCGCTGTTGAAGCTGAACGGAAATCAATGGAGCACGGAGAAACCATCGACGAAGGAGTTGTTTATTTTTTCGGGCCGGATAAGTTGGAAACCTGAGGAAGGCTATAAGAAATAAGTCACACGTGCCCCCAGAAAACTGTTCTAAACTAGCAATAATTCAGCTCCAGAATCGGATTCGTTTCCTCTGCAGAAACCGGAGACCCCACCCCCCTCCTCCCCGTTCGAACGAGCTCGATCCTCGCTTTTATTTATTTATTTACAAACGTATTTTGTTCTTGGCGCTCCTGGTGGGTAAAAGTGAAATTTCGGGGGTGCCGTATACTACCGTGCAAAGAGAGAACGCCGTATGAAAATTCCAGAGTCGCCAAATTTCCACCAATAAAATCATCATTTTGGAGGATATTTAAGAATATTTTACCTTGAAATTTTTAGACCATTTAGATCAAATTACGAACGAAATTCCCGGAAAAAGCGAAAGAAATTTTTTTCTAAATGTTCCCGAAAATTCGTGATTCATCAGAGGCAATTTGGCAACGCCTTCTGGTTCATACGGTATTTTTCCTTGGCATGGCAGCGTAGTTCAGTAGGTGAGAGACGCCGGGGAGGAAAACGAAAGTACCGAGGGGGTGGGAGGGGTGGGGCGGTTCACCGAACCGGGAGTTCATAAATAAAGCGCGGGGAGCAGTTCCGAAAACTGATATAAAAATATAAAATATCGGAGTTTTCACTGTCGATTTCCTCCGACGCGGGGCTCCGGATTTTGATTTTATGACAAACTACGGAGCTGAAATGAAAGCGTCGCAGATGTTCCCCCATCGCCCGCCGCCGCGCCACCATTACCATTTCTACCACCTTCAGGAAAAACGTCTTATCGCCGCCCCGATGCTCCCAGATTTTCGCAGGTGATACACTCATTTACAACTAAAAATTACGAGTAATCCTCCTTAAAATTTTCCAATACCCTAGGATAAATTACCAAGGAAAATCTCAGAAAATTACAAGGGAAATTTTTTTTCGATTAATCCGGAAAATTCGTGTTTTATCAAAAGGAACCAAGCAACGACCAACCGCTGATACGGTGCTTTCACCCGAGGCGGCAGATTTTCTTATTACACCCGAAGGAGAGTTATTTTCTCTCATTGACTTCCTCCTCTTGTAAACCGCCTTATCCCCGTTATTAACATGCACCCCTCCTCCTCTCCCCCCCCCTTCGCGCGGGCGTCTCGATATCTCTATTTTATTATTCAATTTAATTTCGCCCGCACCTCGCCCGTTATCCGAGGGCCGCGGCTCGGCTCAAATTTACACGAGAGAAAAAATTAATTTAAGTGCCCTTTGTTCTTTTCCGAAAGGGCCCGAGTCTTCCCGTCATTGAATTAATTTAATATCGTCTTGATTCGTCGCGACACTGACTCTTGGGCTGTGACAGGTGGAGCCGATGGCTCTGCATTAGCATTTCCTCCCCCCTCCCCCTCCCCGTAGCTTCGTTTTCCCGTGGTAATTTTTCCCAGATTTATTCCCATTTGTAGCTTTGAAGGGGTTATCAAATGCACCAACGAGCTCGTCCGTGCGAGATGTTGCCATGCGTGTCCGCGTGGGCAGAGAGATGGGACCTGTCTTGCGATGGCAAATATCTAGAATTCGCAGCATTGCTTTTACTCTCTTTAAACCGACTCGAGAAGATAGATTCTTTATAAAATCGATATGTTTGATTGATTTAAAAGGAGGAACCCAGTGTTGCTGACTGCTCTTGACTTTTCCAGATTCGTCCTGTCTTTCAAACCACTATATGACGCATATTTTCCACTTCAGAATTTTATGTAGAACACAATGCTCGCAACAAAAATTGCTGAAATGACCTCTCGACTAAGATTTAAAAAAAATTGAAAATCCCGCTCAAAAGAAAAACCATCTACGTAAATCAAACCGCACACTTTATATAACGGTTTTGACATAGCTCGCGATACAATTTCTGGCGAGCGCTTTGAACACTTCATACATTTATGGGTTGAAAAAAAAACGATATCAATAGGCGGTATACTGCGTATGTGTGGGGTGGGGGGGATACGGGAAAATCGTCCTTAGGATACTTTCAAAAGTCAGGATTTTCTTGGCCTTGAACACTTGGGCACTAAAATTGACCAACGGATTATAAATCTTAGTTAAGAGATCCAAGATTATTACTACGAGTAGATCGGAGTATTGGTGCCCACAAATACTCCGGTTAGAAAGTCAAAGAATTTTCCATTTCATCACTCACAAAATCGATGCTCCCTGTGAATTTATTGCAGATCAAAACAACTATACTTATACAAAAAATTTGGAGAGAAAAGTTTCTTGTCTCCGCTTACTTAACCGACCGTTGATTCAGACCACAGAGAGATTCGCATTCAAAATGAATCAATGCCCACAGAGCTCAATTTAAATAAGGAGATATAACCTGGATGGGGATGAAATAGAGTAGATTGAAACGCGTTTAAAACCCAGTATCGCCGGGTTCGTGGGGAACAAGTTACAAGATGCTCTTCCTTTTCAGGGCTCCCCTCGATGCAACACATCAGGGAGGCATTTCGCATTCGAACAACGGCCCCTTCTTGGGGATGGATCTCCCTGGGAGGGAGACTTTTTTCAAAGTCAAGAAAATAGAAACCCGGGACTAATATGAGGGGCGAAGATGCAGCGACGGGGGTCGGGGGTCTGCGACCTAAGGGAAATGAGGAGAAGAATGACCCTCGGGAATATATAAAATCAAGGAGGCGTCTGTCGTGCATCTTGGCGAATTTCGGCGTCGGATCCGCTGGAATTNGGGGGGGGGGGGGGGTTCGTCCGGGGGCGCATGCCACCCTCCTCGATTTATCAATTCCGCGAAATTCCCGGGCAGAAACCCCGAGCATTAATATTATCGCACGGTTCCTTGTCTTGGGGCCCCCGCGAAAACCGCAGCCATTTTTAGTGGCGTGTCTCAAGACTGCAAGGCTGGTTCCTGAACCCTACGCAACGGGACTTATCCGCACGCGGAAGTTTGTGGAAACATGCACTTGCTACGAGCATACTCATTTACATGCATCTAACATAAACCCGTAATTCTGAAAATCTACAAGGTGACACGAAAATAATTTCCATCTTTTTTTGAACGGCCATCCATAAATTAATTCAGGCTCTTAACTCTAATTTTTCATAAAAAAATTCCGACACTTCCTAATTGAAATAATTGTTGAACAGCATTGAGACTCTCCTAAGGAATCACGCCAGATATGCGTCAACACAAACACGATGTGTAAATGAGCAAGGAAAAGGACAAGCGTTGACGACGGCGCAGAGATACAACTATTCGTGCTTGGCGGATGTCCGTGTTGCGTCTGCACATTTGAAGGCGCGATGGCGCGAGACGTGAACCCGCAATTATACTCCGCTCTACGCTGCCAACGAGATGTCGCTCAGATTCGGGAGAAAAGTTGAAAAAAAAAAACGAGGCCCGAATACGTCTCTCCTGCCTTTGGCTGTGTCGATACTCGATGTATTCTTTTTTTTTTCCAATTTGATGTCCGATTCTTTTCAACGATGTACTTGTGGATCTATATCTAAACCTCATAAGCAACGCCCGCATATCATTTGCGGAGCTCGTGTTTAAAGCAAGCCTCGGGTCAATTTGACTCGGCTTGGACTTTGGAGGGCTAAAAAAAATACGCCCAGTACCACAATTCTTTTCCAACGCATGCGACAAAAATGTACGGTAAATACAAGAGCAATAGACAATATTTAGACACCGAATAAAACGACGGATACCCCTAAAGAGGAGAAGAAATTGAGACCTAATGTGATTTTAAAGCAAGTTTTGAATACTAAAATAAACAACGTTCAAAAATTCGAAACGAATCTTTTAAAATGGCTGGAAAGAAAAACTGGAGGACGATAATAGGGCTCTGAGAAATAAAATAAAAAAAAAAAACGGTGGTGTGATGGGAGGAAGGCGCGAGAGAGAGAAAGCGACAAAGGGGGAGGGCGAAGAGGATCAAAGTTTAAGAACAGACGAAATGCACACTTATTTCAATTTCATTAATTTACTTTTTTAAATCGCATTCACTCTTGGAAACAATGAGCCTTGAACTATTCCGCATATCTCGCGAGAAGATTATCTAACAATAATATCCTTCCGAGGAAATAATCCGTTTACTTTCCTCTTTCCCAACACTTGCTTCAATCTTTTGTTTATTCGCATTTAAATGATAAACCCGAGCCACCCCCACCCCTCTCCTTCTCGTCGTGCTATTTCTCTCCCGCCCCAGTCTCATATTTCTTCCCTTGCTCTGAGGCTGAGGACATATTTTACAGAACTTTCCTTTTATTCCGGTCCTTCGGAGCTCTTGGCTCGCTCCATGCTGGAGTCTCCTTCACAAAATAGCGGAAAAGACGGCGAGGAAAAGAAAGCAGAGAATGAATCTGCAAGAAGGATGAAGCATGAGCAGAGAGCAACTCCCCGAAATTTTTCTAGAAATAAGTACAAAATACACCGAGGAAGAAGAGAAAAACTCCAGAAAAGTGGCCCGAACTGAATTTAACAAGGTGGTAAAATAGTGCGGTGTCCATTCACAGTTTTGCGGGGAAAGCAAGGCCAAAAAACTTCCACAAATTTTAATTAGAGTAAAAAATGTGAGGTCTGGTGAGAGTATATACCCTCAATTTTGTACTGGTTCTTACTAGAGCTCAACATTTTGAAACTCTTGGGTCTTGTTTTCCCCGAAAAATAGCGTGGATCCAGCACTATTTCACCAGCACCTTGTTAGATGCACAAAGGTTAACCTATTTTGAGGTATCGATGGCTCTGATGCATTAATGGATGAACAGTATTGTCTTCTCCTAAGGATCTAAGTGAGAGCAACTTCATTCCTACGAATTTTTGGCTAGAATCTACTTTTTGGGGCAACTTTGACAGGGAAACAAATTTTTCTGGCACTTAACTTCCTCAAGAAATTTTTTTCCCCACCACCTCTCAAGCACAAAAGTTGTCATAAAAATATATCACAATGCTTGAAAACGATTCCCAATTTTTGCCGGGGAGTGAGAATGAGATAATGAAAGGAGAGATTTGGGATTTCAGTTGCTAGGTAGTACACACATACGAAAATTTCGACTCTATCAGGATGTCCGATGAATTTTTCTGGCACTAGAAGCTTTCTGAGAGCAACCAGCTATTTCAATTTTTTCAACTTAACATCAGCCACTTGTTCGGTGTGAAAACAAGCTCAAGCTCTCTGACGGATAACCAGATGCATTTGCCCGCGATTTAAAGAGCCGTCTTCTCGAGAATGTACCTAAGACGTGCGGCAAGAAATAATTTCTCGGCGTTTGTTCCGGAGGGAAGTGAAAAGTTTCTGAGGCACTACGAGGAAGAAAAACTTAAGAAGTGGGTCAAAATACGCGCCTCATTTGCTTCAATTCACTAAGTTTTTTCTTCCAGATTATTTTCTGGGCTCCGCCGATTCTTTTTTTGTTCAATCAAAACTGTTTCTCTTTATGCGGTTCATCTTCCACGGAATAACTGCAGATGAGACTTCACTCTGTTGCTGTCTCTATAAATACGATGAAAGCAGATCTTATTTTTTTTGCTTCGGGAATAGTTGCATTGAGTAGGGAATTGAGACATTTCAGGCCGTATTTCTTTAAAAAAAATTCCGTAGTTAAGGAAATAAGAGCCGCCTTCTTATCGCTCTCTGGCGCTCTGCAACACCTAGCAGCCACAATCCCTTATTCTCCCTTAGTCTTTCTAAGACTTGGCAATCTCTCATTTCAAGTAAAAACCCATGTCACCATCCTTTTACCAGGCTGAAACGTAGGAAACGATATTGGAGAAATTGAGTTACTTGCATTCTCTGACACACTAGTCAGAAATCTGCGAGTGTAAGAAAAAAAAAATAATTGATCATAGTATTCCAAGATACGTGGTTTATGAATTAGGAAAACAAGTAGCAGGCAATAGAGCTGCTGCGTGGTTCTCCCCTGCTTCATCAAATCGGTGAAAAAGTAGAAACTGTCCTGGTCCTTGACGATAGAATTGGACCGCGTTCAGCAGAAAGGAAGCAAGCCACATCAGCTACTGCCATATTTAACTGAGCAACGTTTTTGCGGATTCTTTTGAAAATGTTAAGGAATTAACTTCGTGCTATGCAGAAAATTCACTGAAATTTGCACAAAAAATCGCACAAACGTTTCCATGTAAAATATTAAATTGCCCAGTTAAATTTAGCAATGACTGATGCGGTTTGGTTCCTTCCAAGTAGAGTATGGGATACTCTCGGATTTGCAACGTTTTTTATACTTTATTATGGTGTAAGTGTAAAAATTGTGTTTACATGAGGCGAGCTGCCTCACCTAAACTGCCATGCTAAGGGAAAACGCTGTATGAACCTTCAGGCGTTGCCAAATTTCTTTTGATAAAATACGAATTTTCGAGAAAACTTGTGAATATTCATCCTCCAATTTTTTAGACAATTTTTTTGGCAATTTCATTGGAAGTTCCTGAAAAATTCGACGGAAGATTTTCATACATCTCCTTAAAAATACAAGTTTTATCGGGAGAAATTTGGCGACTCTCTAATTTTCATAAGGCGTTTTTCTCTAGAACGGCAGTATAGGTTCCAGATCCGGCATGCGTAAAAGAAATACAATAACTTACTGTCGAGCCACTTGGAGTCGTATTTGAGGGTTCGCTTGTAGGAGAACTCGCGTTTCATGGTGGTGAAGTTGAAGAGCTCCGTGCGGAAAATGACGGTGTCGGCCTTGGTGAATTCGGCGTTGGTGCCCGTGTAGAGGCCGGGCAGGTTGCCCGGGTTCCCACTCTCCACCCAGGTCGCCGTCGAGTTGTCCGTCGGGTCGTAAGGGCACTTGGCGATCCCGTTCCCCACGCCCGGGACGTGCTCATGCCGCGGTAGCCCCGTTAGATTACTCTGTTCAACAGAAAAAATTAAATACAATTAATCGCAATTGGTATGACGTAAGTCGTTCATAAAAAGAGACATCATGCACTGGGAAAAAAACACATTGGATCTAGAGTCCAGACTCTTCAAAACATCGACAAGAAAAAATACTCTTGATTCGATCAGATTTTTGCTTAAAGCAAAAGGAAATCCGCTCAAATTCAGAGGCTTGGTTCTTGATTTAAGCAAAAATCCGATTGAATCAAGATTTTTTTCTTGTCGATGTTTTTAAGAGTCTGGACTCTAGATCCAATGTGTGTTTTTTTTTTCCAGTGTGTGTTGATAGTAGTCCGAGAGCCAGGCGAAATTTGATGACGCCAAAGTTCCGGGATTCGGAACTTTTTTGTTCCGATTTCTCCCGCACCTTGACCATCAAAAGGTACGGGATTCTTTTTAGATTTTTTCAGAAGTTCCGAGAAAGTTCCTGAAAATGCGAAAGATCCGGAACATTTTGGGAACTTCAAGAGTTCCAGGAAAAATTCAGGGAAATCTCAAAAGTTCCGGAATTCGGTACTAGTTCCGGGAAGTGGGGGCATTGGGCGACACAAGTTTTGACCACTTAAATCTGCATGGACACGGTATTACGATCCAAAGAACAATGAAAAAAGCTCAGTATGAACCGAAAGATTGTACCACTTTGTGTTCAACCTGCCGTATTACCCGAATGAAATACATTTTTCTCTCTGCTCTGTGCCCTTGAAGAAAAGCTCTGAAAAGCTGTCGAAGTTGGGTAAAGCCGATCCAAAGTGATTCGTCCGTTTTACTTCATCCGGGAAACACTAATACCACTCTGATCCGTGTGAATCAACGTCCCTTTCGGTAATTTTTTTTCCAAATTTGATTTTTGCTCTTCCGCTCGTGGCGCGGTGGGGCTGAGACGGAGGGGGGGGGCATCCAATATTCAAACCGAGAGTCGCACGTGCGAGGGATCCTCCTGTCTTCTCTCCTGCGTTTCCTGCGTTTCCTCTCCCCGTCAGAACTTGCTTCCGAATCTGCCACTTAAGACTTCCGCGCAGGAGAACGGATTCAATTTTTTTCCGCTACCCACCGCCCCGCCACCGCGCACTGCAGGCTGGGGTGCAGACCCGAAGCGCACGGTTGCTAGACTATGCTTCAAATCTACTGCCCATGGCTCATACTAGTTTTTCAAATCTAAAATCAAGGACTGCTCGAGGAGTTGTCAAACGAATTTTGCGTCAATCTGATCCGATTGTCTTGAATCTGATGAAATTGCTGACATGGGTGGGGCGACAGACCCATCCATCAGGGTGGACCAATCAGAGAAGTTCCCGTCAGACTTGCTAAGTCCTCCGTATTTCACGAGGTGTTGGTTGGATCCCGAAGATGACCCCGGTGAGCACCAACCACCCGTTTGGTGAGCCTCGAGAACGAGGATCAGGTTCACGAGAAAGTACGGTTTTACTGGATTGGATTCACACCCGATCCGACCAGATCCGACGCAAGAATAGGCTTCTTAATGGCTCTGTTGCACACGAGAGATACAGCCAACTAAATATAAGAGTCAAAAGAAATATCCCACGAAAATCACGCTGGAAAAATGTGGTTTGGGGTACGGTGATATGAGTATGTTAACCACTTAATGATTCTATGATAGCAAGTACTGTAACTCTGACTGTACTCACCAAAAGCTTGGTAAATGCTACCAGAAGCCTAGTTATCCTTAGCCTACAGTATCACCATATCCGAAATCAAAAAGACTCACGATAGAATTAATCATACTTCTGGTAAATTTTGCCATATTTTTTCCTCATAGCGGCGTTTGAAGTAGTGATTACTACGTGCATGCCATCCTAGCAATATACACGCTTCTGACTTTAATTTATTTTTAACTACAGTGATGATTAACTAGACTGGTATTTTTCCTTTTCCATGATTTCGATGGAGGTTCGCAATGGGTTTCTTCACAAAAGTGTTTCCTCAATTGATTATGGCCATTTTTACAGGATACGACGTGACGTAGTAATGTTTTTAATAATTGTTCAAGGTATACAAATCGCGACAAAACTTCTAAACTCGACGAGGTAAAGGCATTATTAGTGCAAGTGTCGCTCCCGATCGATCGCGCACTACGTGGCAAACGCGCGCAGTATTTTATCACCCGAAAATAGGATTTCGATTCCATTAGCAGTCCGCTTTTCCAGGTCCCATCCCCACCGCTCCCAATTTACGAGGTGTATAAATATTTGCTATAATTAAATCAAAGAATTAAATTAAATCAAGAAATTAATTCGGAGAGCAAACGTCGCGATAGTCGAGGGCTCGAAATTGGATTCTTCTTTGACTGCGAGTTTCCGGCGTGGGGGCCGATTTTTTTCGGCGCAAGGAGTCGCTGTTTGCGAAAGTAATCTACAGAGCCTGTTGAAGTAATTTCTTGATTTCACGCGTGATTCGACCGGTTTGTATGAATTGAATCATCACGTTCCGATTGATCGATTTTTTATGAACTTTTCGCCGAACGCTTCTTCGAACGAACGATCATGAGGGAAATTAGAGTTGAAGTGTGATGGAATACGCTTGATTACACCGTGGAGTGTATTATAATTTTGGCTTCTACGTATAAATATTGGGGCAGACTAAACATCTAACAATGAGCCCCCCCCCCCTCTCATCATTTATCACCCAGCCAGGAAGCTCTTTTAACCAGTGGCGTGGCGTGCTTTGCGCGATTGATACGCCATTTAAATGTATGAAAAAGGATCGATAAACAGGGTGTCCGCAAAAAAATACCTTTCTAATCGATTATGTACCACAGCTTCAAATGGGAAAATATCGCTAATCGATCATTCACGCCTTGCGACTGCTTTTAACGATCGGAGGTCAAATTGATTTGCAAAAGCTTACACAACTCCAATGACGCCACAAATGACACAAGTAATTGATATTAACTATATCTATATAGAGTGAATAATCCCCAAGATCATGTAATGTCTAAAAGCACAATGATACTATTCAAGCGTATAATCTTCGTTATTTGCTATACAATTAAAAACCAGCAAACATTGCAGTTAAAAATATATATTAGATCTCTCCCTTGGACAAAACTCTGTATAATTTTGGAAAAAGGGAAGCATATTTAAATTCAAACTTGTTGTGGTCGCTTTTAAGAGGCTGGGGGTTGACCTTAATTTTTTTGAGATTCAGAAGAAGACGTCGAAAATGAGGTGCTTCCCTCTTACTGATTGACGTTGATATTTTTTAAAGCAGAAGAAAGTTACTTCATTTGAACGTTAAGAGGCACGCCATTATTTCAACCTACTTTCTAACTTCGAAAAAGGTAAAAAAAACAAGCAATACCTCATAACTTTGAACTTCTTTCTTCTGATCTCAAAAGGTATCGTTTTACCGAATATATACCTCGGTGGACTCACGATCGTTCCTTGGGGACTACTCTAAAACCTTGACTTTGAAAACTTCTCCCGAGAACGAAGCACAACAGCTCATTCACAATCAAAGTTTGAAAGCTCTTCCGCTTGATAGCTTCCGAACCAATCGGATCGACATGATAAAAATAAAACCATGCCCGAGAACCGGGGTTGATATTCAAAACCTCGACTCTAAACAGCGCGGGGTGCTCCTCAATTTCAGATACGCATTAGAAAACTTTCCTCCGATTTTCCCGGTCCCATGGAGATAGTAAGCAAAAATATCAGAGGAATGAACTAGATATAAATAGTGGCTAGTAGGGAACAGGAACACTTTGAGGGAGGAACCAGGTAGGAACCTCAGTGGGACGTCTGCGTGGGCAGAGGAGGGGGGAACTCGGAGTTGCCGTTACGTGCATATTAAAATGTAAACGAAAGGAGTTTTTTAAGAAATGTGGCACCGTTGGGGGGACCATTCTCGGCCTCGTATTGGGAATATCCCTGGGGAGTCGTTCATACGTTTCTCCGTTCAGTAAAGGCTTAAATGAACTTTGCGAGGCCAAGCTTGTCTGCGGAGGACTTTTAAACCTATAATATAGGCAGTGTTATGGTAATGTTGAAGTAGTGTTGGCCTTGCCTTGAGCTCGACTCTTGCCGCAATGGGCTGCCGACGACGCCGTTGCCACGATGTGCCCTGTTTTTTCGCAAATTTTTCGCACCGTTTTTCCGGAGGTCACTGTTCCCAAGGATTCAACCGCATTTCACTACTTTCAACGATCAAACAACACATTCGACTGCATTCAGTAGGCTCAGGCGAATAAGACGATGATATATTTTGATAGCAGCGAATACGCATTTGTTGATATTTAAAATTGGGTCAGTGCCACAACCCATTTTTTTCATTGAAAGTACACAGGGGGCTAAACTTCTCGGAATTTTCCCAAATTTTTTCAAACCCTGAAATGGCGAAAATTGTACTGGTTCGAAACGATATTTTCTGCGGGGCGTTGATGATGTACCTAGGCAGGGGAAAGTGCGTTCGATGATTGGCTGAATTGATCGCCATGCTATGTCAACACGACTATCGGCTTTTGATTAGCTTTTTCACTCCTTCGGTATGATATTTTGAAGTTTTCAATGAACATTTGGATTTTTCATGAATTTTAGGAGCGGTACACGGTACTACAACCCTGCAAAAATCCCTTGCCACTGACGACCCGTCAAAATTGGATGGAACGTGGATGGAACTCTAACTTTAATTTCTTGTAATTATTACTGACTTCTTGGTAGAATTATTAGTTTCAGCACTAATGACTATTTACTATTTTGAAGTTATCAACTATTTTGCAAGAAAGGATTACATTATAAGTCGGATATACGTGGAAATAAAAATAGAATTGAAAACGGGAATTTTTACCTCCTGTAAACACGAGAAATACTTTCGTAAAAACATGTTTGAAAATAGAAAGTCCGGGACGGTTTATTGGCGAATGAGAATGAGGGGTGGCATGCTCATCATCGTTGCAATTCGCATCTCCAACAACCCCTTATCCCCGCACTATACCATCTCCTAACACAAGCGGAAAAAAGGGGGTCGGTAAAATATGCCTGCATAGCATTTTCATCGGCATTTATTTGCAACAATAACGCATGGAAGCTTGCAAGACGGAAAAAAGGCCCACTAATCACGTGAAAAGGTCAGCAAAAGCAAGACGAACAATAAAGACCTCCGCGAGACTTGCGAGCGGTGGTTACACGCCTGCACGCCCGAAAGAGGGGAAATTCGTGCGTCCACAAAGAACGAGGGAAAAACGGGCCCGAGCCTCATAAACGTAATACATTTAGTTTTGTAGCAGTGATGCCGAGTAAATTATAAACTTGGGTATTTTACCCTTTTTTCTAAAATAAAAACTTGAAGTTTTACGGATCTGATGTTTAAGCGAAGCTCGACTTCGATTGGACTGCATTTTGCAATTTGGAACTATAAATTCTAGCCCGGTTTAAAAACGACGTATGTGCCATTAGTTCCCCTATGCACATAACTGTTTTTCCAGAAGAGCCAGAATTTATAGTTCCAAATTGCAAAATGCAGTCCAATTATGCCTACCTTGGATACGTTTCGGATGGTTACAGGACTTTTGGTCCAATTTTTTTTGTCCATAAATTTTTTCGTCCAATTTATTTTGTCCACGACTTTTTGTCCTTGAAATCTGGTCCAAGTTAAATTCGTCCTGGTAAATAGTTAGTCCTACGCATTTGTTCGTCCAGTGGTATTAGGTCACATTTCTGTGGTCCAGTAAGGTAAAAAAGTTATGTCCAAAACTCACGTCCAATGAGGCCGTTTCAGCTATTTCCTTTCAGCTTTCAGCTACTTTCAGTCATCGTCTGAGTCTTCTTCGTCCGAGTCCGGTGGATCTGCGCGTGGCGTGTGCAACTTGAGGTGGTACGCACATGCTCGGAGGTACTTCTTAAGTGAGTTCGTGTCCTTGTAATGTTGGTAATTTCGTTGGTAAAATAACCTCTTCGATGTTTTTTCTTTCGATGTTGGGATTAAATTTAAGGGTCTCCATAGCTACGAAATAAATTGATCTTAACGCCAATTGATTCACACGCCACGCGCAGATCCACCGGACTCGGACGAAGAAGACTCAGACGATGACTGAAAGTAGCTGAAAGCTGAAAGGAAGTAGCTGAAACGGCCTCATTGGACGTGAGTTTTGGACATAACTTTTTTACCTTACTGGACCACAAAAATGTGACCTAATACCACTGGACGAACAAATGCGTAGGACTAACTATTTACCAGGACGAATTTAACTTGGACCAGATTTCAAGGACAAAAAGTCGTGGACAAAATAAATTGGACGAAAAAATTTGTGGACAAAAAAAATTGGACCAAAAGTCCTATAACCTTTCGGATATTATTACTGCCCAAGTCTTTTTTCATGTAAACTTGGTTTCGTTTCTCTTACTTTTACTGCCGTGCCAAGGAAAAATGCCGTATGAGCCTTCAGGCGTTGCCAAATTTCCCCTGGAAATGCCTCACCACTGGACTCGATACTTGTTGAGGATTTAAATGGAGGAAACATAGGTTCTCAACTTGCGAGAAGATCGGAAGACGCTCAACAACATTTATCCCCTCGGCAGCCTCACCTAACTCATGCACCGAAAAGATACATCGAGAGGGGGTGGAGGGGGGTGGAAGGGGGAGAGGAGTAAATTGAATTTCACCGGGAAGAAGTAACTTATGGTTACTTACTTGTCTAAAATACGAGTTGCACGTTCTTCGCCGCGCGGGGGCGGCGGTAGGGGTGGGGACAGGGGTGGGGGGACCGGCGGGAAATTTGCATTCCGCACTTTCCAATAAAGCCCCGCGCGGCAAGCACCTGACGACGCGCACCTTTAATTCGGGATCGGCAACAATAAAAAAGCGGAAATCGCGTCGCTGCAACTACTACGAATTACAATCGGCGCGGAAGGCGCGCTTTTGTCGCGGAGAGACAGCCTCGGTGCTCGCGACGGAAATTCCTCGAATCGCGCCCCAAACAACCCCCCCCCCCCCCCGGTTTCGAACCTGGTGTCACTCAATGAAAAAAGGAATTCTGAGTGGCAATTTTCCCCGACAGGAAAATTTGCCGCGTCATGAAGAGACCGTTAAGTCTACTCGCTCCCGGAGGATTTCGAATTGAATTATGAGTGCCTAGCACGGCTGAAAAGAAGGAGAAAAATTACACTGTGTTGGAGGACCATATATTTTTTCGGTTGAAAATCAAATTTTTAAGTGGTTCGAGGTTTCTTCACCGCAGAATTTCAAAATGTTAGTAAGGAACGAATTATCAGGAAAGGAACCTACTTGCTCTGTGGAAGCATTAAATTGTGCTTTAATGGACGACAAACATTGCCGACCAAGTCGATGAGAATTGGAGGGTACTGACTTTATTTTCCTTGGTCCCGATGATGCTGAAATTTGATGAATTAAGTGACGATGATCATTTCGGACTATTTGTGTCCATCTTCAGGTCAACTGGTATATTCGCACTCGCAAACGCGTCAGACATTTACAAGAAATTAAAGCAAACGAAAAACAATAAATAAGACTGATATTCGGTTAATTGTTTTTCGTTTGTTATAATTTCTTGTCAAAGTATGACGCGTTCGCGAGTGCAAATATAACACTTGACCTGAAAATGGACACAAGTAGTCCGAAATGATAATCGTTACTTAATTCATCAAATTTCAGCATTATTGGGACCAGGAGAAATTAGGTGAGTAACCTGCCACCATGCAACCCGATAAAGTGTCCAAACATTTCAAATTATACGAGAATCGTTTTCCAGAAAGCTGTAGAGCCACCTCAACAAGGTGCGCTGAGTAGAAAAATTGGGATAATATATTAGCTATGTAACTTACAAAAAGGTCGTTAATACTAATTCTAAGGCGAAATTACCCAGACTCCCTTTTAGTTCCTCCGCTGACACCAACACAACACCAAAAAGCGGGAATTCTTATCCAACACCCTCCGAGGCTCTTGACACGGCTCCGGCGGCGGGAAATTATCACCATGGCTTTTTGAACGTTAAGTGAATTCCAAACTCCAAATTACAAAAGCCGGGAGGTGTTAAAGTAAACGTGGCTTCGGCATGGGTTATCGCTCTGAGGCAATTCCTGGGGAGGGCGCTCCACGAGGTTGGGGGAGGAAGATCCTAACCGTCCGCGGTGCCACCCCTCCTGTCGCCTTACCCCTAAAAATGTCGATCTTATCTGCCTTTTCTTGCGAGGTTGCCGTCCACCCGTGGGTGGAGCAAGAAAATATGGGTCATTCCCATTCTCGAGGAAAAAATGCAAAGGAATTGGGGTCCGTATAAAGATACGTAACCCTCGGGGATGTCTAGCGTCGCGTTACGTAACACTTGGCACTGTATATTTTTACGTTTTTATTGAATAACTGGACTAAACTTTGCAATTAGAAACTACAATCTCTGCCTATTTTAGAAACAGCGTATGTACTACTAGTTTCCCTGTGCAGTTACGTGTTTTTACCTATGAGCCATAAATTGTAGCTCCTAATTGCAAAATGAAGTCCAATTCATTGTCGTTTTTTTCTACAAATGTTTTAGTATTGAATCTCACTTAAACAAAAGTTCAGACGACTTATTTTGCCTTTGTATTCTTGCTTTATTATTGCCTATATTCAATTTTTCCACGAGAAAAAAGAAATAGGGGAAGAGAATGAAATTTACCTGTGAATTGTTCTCCTTAGGGCAAGGATTACGGAGAGTGTTACGTATTTTTATGGGGGAACCGACCTGCGTTGCGGGAGAGGTAGGAAAAGTAAAAAATATTATTTTAATTTTTACCAATTTTGTAAAAGATCCCTCCCTTTCCAATCACAATAAATTTGTCGATAACTTTTAATACATTTGGATTGAATCTAAATTGAGAAAACCCTTTTCTTTCATCCCTTCTTCGAATTTACTTAGAAGGTTATTTTTAAACTTTTCAATCATAAAAACAAGCCCGCTTTGAACATGCATATTTGATGCCGATAAGATTAAGAGGATTTACCCTCACTGACCTTCGCTTTAACCCTGCAAATTCAGACACTTGTTTCCACCGACGGCATCTGAGCAACTCTTGAAAAAATTAACAACTAATTATAACCCCTTGCCGCGGAGATTTCGCTCATTAATGCAGTAATTATTAAAAGGAAAATGTTAGCTTTTCTGTGAGAACTGGCGACGTCGCCTTTACTTGAAAAGGACGAAACAGACAGGCTAAAGATAATTAAAACAGGGATGACTTATTTGTAAAGACGTTGAGAGAAAATTAGATTTTTATCTTGTAGCTCGGATATTTGAGCTTTAGGTCTAGTTGAGCTGCAAAGACGAACTTTCAAAGTGAGTGCGCCCTTGAAAGTTCACTCACTCCACTGCTGTTCACGAGGAAAAAATTCAGCGAGACCTGGAGATGAGACCAAATTGTAGCTAAAAAGGAGAGGATAAAAGGGAGCGAAAGGAGATATAACTTTAAGTATATTGATTTTCTCGAGTTTTATTCCTCTAGTGTTAGAGCCTGTTTAAAAACTTGAAGATATCATCAAAAAGTAGTTAGGGGAAACAGTTGTTCATTAAGAACTAACCCCTAACCGTTGTGGCTCTATTACTATCAGCATTTGCGAGATTGATTGTTTGTTTATGTTAGGTATTCTCTGTGCCCGTTTATGGGGAGTTTAAGAAATCTCGGGTTCTTGAAATCACACACGCGCAGAAAAGTTTAAGTACAATTAGCAACAGTCAACGTAAATTTTGATCACTTCATTACCGCATTCCTTACTTCCATTCCCTCTCTCTCATTGCGTTTGCTCCATATCCTGCCTTTCGTCCCCTGGTCCATTCCAGGTTATAATCTTTGCGACCATTAAAGGGGGAATCTCCGTACCCGTTTGTGACATCATAGGAGCCTTAAATACAGGAACCAATCAGAAACGGATTTCACAAGTAGGAAAATAAACAAGTTATAACGGGGTCGTTTAAAACGTCTTTCTCGGCGACGAGGCGTGGATTATCAAAAATTGATATTTCCCCCTTGAGACTATGGTAAAGAATCGATTATTGAGGTGAACCCTAATAATCGATCTTTTTCCGTAGTTTTAATTGGCAGATCAATCGCTTTATCACAAAGAGCAAATCCTGATTGCCAGGAACTAAGAAAACAGTCCCTGCAGACGCGTTAAATTTTAAAAAGCTCGTAAAGGCAGCATAAACGTGCGCAAAGCAGTGAATTTTAGTCATTTTTGATTAAAGCAACATGCTTTTTGTATGTTTTGATATGCGATGGAGTTTCCTCATTCATCTGCGCCTCTGATGTGCAACAAACCCAACAATCCCAACAGGCAAAACACCGCAAATTAGGAGCTTTATCAAATAAGCACCAAACAGAGGACTTTGAATGAGGACTGGGGCTTTGGGACAAGAGTTAAAGTTCGGATTGAATACCTGAGTAAAAAAAAAACCCACCTAACCAAACAGGGAGAAGATCATAATGAGCCACGGAAAACATAGTCGGAGTCGAGGAGTCTTTCACGTGAAAGAGAACAACTTAGGGCACATCGCTCCGGCTCCGCGGAGAAAAGGACAATTTGGATTTAAAGCGGGGCGAAAAAAGCCGGTGAAAGGCACTTGAGCGATGAAGAACCGGTGATTTCAAGTTCACTTAATTAGAACTGACGATTACGGGGCGGAGAGTGTCTTATTGAGGGAAACTCGGGAAACCACCCTCCGCCGCCGCCGCGGTGGAACGCGCCGCGCAGCTCGAAAAGGTCAATGGAAGGGTTCGCGAGGAAGGAGACAAAAGATGGCGAAGATATTAATATCGGCGCACGTGTGCGGTGAACAGCCATACGTCCGCTCCTTCAGGGATTCCTCGATGAATGGTGGATATCGCACGCGGCACCGCTGCGCTTCCAATTTGAAGCTACGCACTCGTCGGTGTAAAATTTCGTCGTCGAGAGCCATCCTCTACGTCAGTGGCGTAGCGTGCTTTGCGATATATCGATTGTTATGCCATTTAAACCTACGGAAAAGGATCGATAAACAGGGTGTTCGCAGCGAACACCTTAATAATCGATTCTTTATCATAGGTTTAAATGCCGTAACAATCGATACATCGCAATTCACGCCACGCCACTGCTGTACGTGTAGGGGACGGGACGACTTCTGCCGTGCTAGGGAAGAACGCCGTATGAGCCTTCGGACGTTGTCAAGTTTCTTTCGATAAAAATTGAATTTACTGGAAAAATTGTAAATATTTTTTCCCACCATTTTCAGACAATTTTGTACGCAATTTAATCTAAAATATCTGAAACTCTCAGGGAAAAATATGCATAAATCTTGTCAAAAACACGTGTTTTATCCAGGGAAATTTGGCAACTCTCGAATGCTCATACGGTGTTCTTCCTTAGCACGGCAGACCTAACGCGATGGGCTGATCATTGAAATTGAGAGACAAACCGATGAACGAAGAAAGTTCCAAAGAATACTCGTGTCAAATCTAGTAATAAAATGACCTTTAAGGGTACGTCCTACGACAAGATTTATATGTTTCTTCATGCTGTATGTCTCTTGAGAGTATCATGAGTTTCCCAAGTTAGAAGAGGACACTTTACGAAACGAAATCCTAATTATTTAGCTGGTGGACGTGATCGTATTCAACGGCCGACTTGACTCGTGTAAATTTTGGTTTTGCGAACGGGAAGTAAGATTTTGCTGATTCTAATACCAAAAAGAAACATTCTTTTTTTCCACTTAGGAGAGAATTTTGGAAATTTTTAATGTTTTCAACTTTTTTGCGTGGAATTTTTATGAGGGAACATGTTTCGAGGACATTTAATTCTTGCCCGGTCTGCCGGCCCATTGCACATGCAAAACAGAAAAAATGTTGAAAATGTCTAATGTTCGCTCATACGAGTGCGAAATCAATGTTCTTCATTCGGTCTCTTTCAATTTCTCAAAATTACATGACAAAACCATTTTTTAACATCACAAAAGTGAATGAAGAAAATTTTGAATGATTTAAAAGAAATCAGGAGAATTCTACTGCAGTCCATTTTGATGTAGTAAAATAAAGAGAATTACTTTCCGAACAAACCTAACACATTGAAATGAGTTATTCTGTAAACAGATTGAACACATTCGTTTTTCAGCGTCCCGGTAAAAATCGGGGTCGCCTTTTATCCATGTACATGGGGCTGTAAAAATGGCAACGTTTTAGACGGGTACTTTTGGCAGACGGCTCGTTAAAATGAAACAACATACGATGTTTTTGACTGTGCAGCTTGAAAAAATCATAAGACGGGAACACTTTTAATTGGTAACAGTACACCTACCTACAATGCCGGACAACAAAGAGAACAGTGGAGGGGAGAGAGAAAGAGAGGGAGAGTGGGAGGGAAAGAGAGGAGAGGATGGAGGAAAAACATCTGATTTCAATTGAGGAGTTTTTAATATGATACATTCATAAAAGAAGGATAGAGAAGGTTGACTTACATAAATAACCCAGTCTTTTGGGCCATGAGCATTGGTGCCGCAAATGTAAACCCTGGAGCCATCGCCGATCGGCTGAATCACCCGGATGTGATTTCGACAGTCAAAATGCTGAAACAAACAAAATAAAACGTTAGTGGAGGCTTTTCAACTACGAATGATCTATTTGAGGAATACGAGCTTAAATTAGAAGTCCGTAAAAGAAGGATGCATTCGACCAATAATAACTTTGAATGCATCAACCTCTACCTCTTCACTAAAAAAAACACCACACGCGGAAAAAAATAGGGTAGTCAACACAACCAGCGGCTGGTTAAAGATGCGTTAGCTACCGTGCGGTAGTTACGATAACTAACGCGGTGGAGGTCACAACTAACCCGGTAGTTACATCAACATCCATGGTAATCCATGGCCGCTGGTTGTGTCGACTACCCTATTTTTTTCCGAGCAGGGTTGTTTGATGATACAGACATTTCCAATTACAATTACATTAACAATAAGAACACACCACTCTTGTAAAGCTTCTCTAGTGCGCTATGTCACCTGACGCATTCCAAATTCAGAGTCACTCAAAAGACTTCTTCAAAACAAAACTTAAGGATATTCAAGGACTTGTTGACGCGTAGTGAACTCAGGGATAAATTTTTCAGATATTCAAGTCCGGCGAGCAACAAAGTTTTTCCAATTCGTGATGTTTCGTTGAATAAACGTCCGATACCTTGATTTCGATGGGGAAAGTTTAAAAAGTCAATCACGACCGGACAAACAATCATTTAACGTCCCGGCGAGCTGTTCCTTCTGAAATTACGGAGGAAAATCAAAATCCGAATCAAAGTTTGCGATTCGATCGACAACGAAGCTTATAATGAAAGACGGAAGACGGATAATGACTATTGTTTTAAACGGAGGTCGAAGCGAGACGTTTCTCACAAGGTAAATACTAATTCTGAGACACAGAGCGCGCTCGGCTTTTATACTAATGGACTCGGAACCAATATTTGTTTTATTGAGAACTTATTCTCAGCCCCCGTTTAGTTCCCAAGGAACGCCTCGACCAGAGATGCCTATCCTCAGACTTGATAGTGTCTCGGATTTTCGAGTTCATTCCGGCTAATTGCTGGTTGGTTTGCCAGGTTTGGCAACTGTTGGAAAGCACTCCTATGTCCCTTCCGCTTGAATCTCTCTTAAACAGTGATAAGGAAGGCTTTTGCACTAAGCTTCATTTGCTTCAGAAAGTCACCTGTCATCTCCCAGGACAAAAATATCCCTTGTTTTTGGGACTCGCTCAAATGAGACTACCACAACAGAGGTTGACAGAGGAAAAGGGACAGGATAAGAAACGACTGAAATGGTAGATTAAAGCAAGCTACAATGATACGAAAGGGACAATATTTGTATTTGGCTGGATTGGCTATTGTAGGACCAAAACTCTGCAGGGGCCTGAGATAAGCATAGTGCAAAAATTTCACCTCAAGAACAAACGAAAGCCGAGCGAGCTGTATAGTCACAAATGCATTTGGGTTGATTTCACGATCAAAAAAAGGATTTTCATTGATCAGAATTGACTTTAACTCGCTGCATACCCGTGTAAGAGATACTTTAAAGCGCAACAAATAATTGAGCCTGGGTGACCACGAGATTTTTCTTCTTCTTATCTTTCACACATTTCAGATATGTCATTGGAAACAAGAAAAATACATGTTTTATAAAGAGGTTCTACTTTTAATTGAGCCTTCTTGTCTTTGATTTTAGGGGAACGGTGTGGTGGGATTATTGGCATTAACCTACCATCCTGTCCAATAGCATTTGAGCCTTAATTGTTGTGCTTCTTTTCCTCCTCTCTTAAAATCAACTCTAAGAAAAAAAGAATATCAATGACTTTACTTCCACGGTTTTTATAAAGTTGCAGTTGCATTTTCAACAAGCATTGCATAAAATGAAAAAACTACAAAAAAGTATTGAATTCATTGATAGGCTTTCGTAGGTAGTAAGATTCAGAAATTACACTACCCAAGTTATCACGCGTCTGTGGAGAGCCTAGGGCAGAGAAAAAGTATTCACTTACGACCACAAAAAATTCCATTCTTTAGAGTTAGTGGCATTCACACTCGTAGAGTAAGGTTACGGCACATTACATCAGGGAGCCGAATGAGGGTAATAGAGAGGGAGAAATATGTCTCACTAAACTTTAGCACCCCGAAAATGGTCATAAGATAAAGCCCCGTCTAGTCGGAGCCGCAAAGGCATTAGAAACCAATTTCCTCGAGAATTTACAACTTCCATCGATAAGCTACCAAAAAACGCTGTGCGAAGGCTCGGCCGTTGCAAAATTTCTTCTGACAGAATATGAATTTTTTGGAGCACCCAAAACAAGTTCCCTTTGAATTTCTCAGATGATCACAGTGTAGAATCAAACATCGCGATGTATGCCAGTTTCCTCGTCAAAATTACAGCTAAGGAAAGGTTAGACAAAGGTTATACGGACAAGACAGCAGGCATAGAAATTTTTCAATTTTAAGTTAGAATGAACAATAAACATAGAATGAACAATAACATAGAATGAGTATAGTAACCTACGGGTGTGAAGTATGGCCGATGAAACAGCGGACCCGGGAGGTTTTAGAGGCAACAGAGATGGACTTCTGGCGTAGATCCGCTGGTATTTCCAGAAAGGATCGCGTCAGGAATGAGACGATACGGGATATCATGGATGCCAAGCAGACCATCGTGCATGACATTATGACAAAACAACTCATTTGGTATGGTCATGCCCAGAGAATGGCAGGAGACAGGTTGCCGAAGAAGGTCCTTGACTGGGTTCCTCCTGGGAGAAGACGCAGAGGGCGCCCAATGAAAGGTTGGAGGGAAGGGATTGAAGCGGAAATGTTACGGTGCTCAATCTCCCAAGATTTGTGGTTTGAAAGAGAGCAGTGGAGGTTAGCAGTCGTAGAGCGCGAGGGAGTGCTGTAAAGCGACTTATATGTATGTATGTATGTATGTATGTATGTATGTATGTATGAACAATAAACTCTTGTCTCTCTTATCCTTGTTGATTTCAGGCAACCGGGGTAGGTATTTGGCCATGTTCTACATGGCATCTTGATGAAAAAATATCTTATTACTTGCTTAAATTTATAGCACTATAGGTTCATCCAGCATAACTGAGAATTTCGGGCGAAAAATTCATATTTTTTCTAAAGAATGAATACTTAATTGGGAGAAATTTGGCATCGTCCTGGTATTTGTACGTCGTTTTTTCTCAGCGCGACCGCGTGGCTTTC
The DNA here is from genome assembly GCF_001854935.1 of Bemisia tabaci. Classification (NCBI taxonomy): domain Eukaryota; kingdom Metazoa; phylum Arthropoda; class Insecta; order Hemiptera; family Aleyrodidae; genus Bemisia; species Bemisia tabaci. The sequence continues at coordinate 2,072,445 of NW_017547292.1, forward strand.
TCTTATATTGAAGCATGAAGCACCGCATTCGGGCAGATCACGAGAGGGCGTTGAACGTTCTGTGCGGAACAAAGATGTCTCCGAAGATGAGTCGAAATCAATTACGCAAAAGCCCAAGGCTTGTCCAAATGTCGACGGCAAATAACGGGATGATTCACAATTAATCCCTCTACTTACACTTCTTTCACTCGCTTCACAAGCTGGGGCGCGCCGCGTTTGCGGTGACGGAAATTAATTTTCGTAAAAGTGGATGGACTTCAAACATCATTAGCGGCACCACTACCCTCCGATCGTTGTTAGCCAAGAATTTCATAACTGAGCTTTTCTCCCTCTTATTTTTGTTCGACACGAGAACATGCCTACTCTGAGGAACGCTGTGTGAGCATTAGGAAATTGCCAAATTAGCCTGGATAAAATGGTAATTTTTCCAAAAAAGTGTGAATTTCTCCTCCTAACATTTTATGGTACATTGGATTAAATCGCGAATAAAATTCTTTGAAAATCTGAAAAAGAGGATTTTTAAGCTGTTCGGAAAATTCATAGTTCAGCGGTGGAAATTCGGCGACGTATGGACAAACAAAATTTCACCTAAGCCCAACAGTACTGCTCCGAAATGGCATAAAGTGTAAGGGGCTATTGGCCGCCGGGTTATTAATTTTGAAATTCACTTCGTCGCATTGTATGTTTTTAGGGAAGATTTAAGAAAGTTAATCAGAAAACTGACTGAACCTCCTCTCAATCCCTACGCTCTTATATTAACAAAGATATAAGTTTTTTTAAGTTTCCATAAGATGAATGACTTTCCGTTCTGTGGTGTTTTCCTGTTCACGGGTGAGATAAGATCTTGAAATCGTGTTTCAGTTGTGTTTGTTGAATCGATTAGTTGAGCGAAAAAAATAAGATCTGCCCAGTCACCAAGTCAACGAGAAGGAAGATCTATCCTTTCGAGAAACATTACACATACCATTCTTCCCGGTTGTGATGCACACAAGGTTTATTGTTTTCTGCCTGCACGTTTTAATCAGTGTCGCGATTTAACCACCCATTGCAAGTGTGTGCCTCACTATTAGTTGGAATCAACGTAAAAGTGCCTCTTTGAGAAAATCGATCAATTTCATGCGCCCTCGGTGCATGCTGGTAGCTAATTAGATCTGAAAACGGAAGGGAGCCCTCAAATAAAAAGAAGCTAATCAGTCACGACAGAATTATAGGTTAAGAACCGAAATCATATCAATAAATGGTCTGTAATGAGCTTAGCAAGATGAGCCGATCGCTGTTGAAACCTGACAAATCGATTCCCTCATGAGCCTTGAGCCCCATATTAATGCCCACATTCTAGGGCTCATCAGAGAACGGAACATGATTGGTGTTAACGTGGACCAATTCAGACATGGTTCCACTCGAAATGAGGAAGAGAGTCGGCTCTCGGTTGCCGATAACACACGTTTTCATATGGAATTGAAAATAAATTGTGGGGCTAAATCGTTCGAAGGGGCAACGCTGCGGGTGTGCGAGGGTGCGGAGGGGCTGGGAGTTGAAAAGGGTTGAGAAAGAAACGGGCGGAGGGGACGCGCGTCCGAAGGGATAGATACTAGAGATTATTACTCAAATGGATTTTCAATTCGCCATTATTTGATTAGTTACCAGTCGGGTCGCGAGCGGGAAAACTAGTGTAGGTCCACGGAAGAAGGGAAAGATGAAAAGGGTTTAGTTTTTCATCCCTCCGTGGCTCGAGCGTGTGTGTGGTTGCGGGGTTGACACATGGAACGTGGATAACTGATACTGCGGGATGAAAGTTAAAATAATGGGTTTTAAGATCAAGATGTCGTTATATTAAGGGAATCTAAACGGTGTAGCCTTGATTTGACACTAGAATACAGGCTGAGAAATGAGTCTGTTCCTCTTGTCAAATAATATAGATTTGACAGGCGGTAACGGGCTGTTTAGAAGTATACTTCTTTAATATCTTAAATGTAAATAGACGTATAGCGTACCTACATACTAAAGTGATATTAAGACGTAAGACTGGGCTACGGGCTCCTCATTGTTTGCCATCTTTTACTAATACCTCACACGGCAGGAGTAAATAGTGTATTTACTGCAAAAAATTACAGTACAAGAGGTAAAATCGGTTAGTTTAGGGCAATCGCATAATTCGCAAATCTCAAGTTTAAATTGCTTAAAATTTGATTAGAGAGGGGTTATTTTTGGAAAATTTTCCGGAGAAAGCTTCCGTTCCTCGAGCTCCCTTGCCCTCTGGGGGTAGGGGTGTCCGCCCATACCCCTAATCCGCATCACCAAATGGACTACATTTTGCAATTTGGAACTATACATTCTGGCTCTTCTGGAAAAACACTTATGCGCATGGGGGGAACTAATGGCACATACTTTGTTTTCGAACCGGGCTAGAATTTATAGTTCCAAATTGCAAAATGCAGTCCAAATGACCCTTCTCTGGAACCGTCTCTGAATCAGGCTCCAATTCCATGTCCGTCAAAAGTTCCTGGATTCCTTTTAAATTTTTCCAAGAGTTCCAAGAAAGTTCCGGATGATGTAAAAGATCCGGAACATTTCGGGAATTTCAATAGTTCCGGGAAAAATTCAGGAAAATCTCAAAAGTTCCGGACTTTGGAACTAGTCCGGGCAATAAGCACTGCTCTGAATGCGCCACTGTTCCCCGTTCAAGGAAAGTCTGAAATCGCTGCCCACGTCAAAAAACGAAGGAAAACCTGACAACTCACAACACACGAGAGGAGAGATATTATAGCCGGTCACCCGAGCCGAGGAGCCAATCAAAGTGGGTCGAATCTAGTCATGGGCGAAACTTGGGGAACCGGGGACGGGATTAAGTACCCAGACGAAGTTAGTCATTTTCCTGAGGTACGGCCAGCGGACGTCCCCCGCCACTTCATGATCGAGTGCCGCGCGCACTGATGACGCCAAAATAAAATGTAATCCCGGCCGTCTTTCATGAGAGAATTACGGGAAGCGGGCGCTTTTGATGTTCGTAATCTGATCTCGGGAAGCCCGCGGACAGAGTCGATGGGTCACTGCATTCTTCCGTGCTGATACAAAACAGCATAACTCCGACGGGAGCCCTTATGAGCTTACGCGCTTCTTAATCCGCACGTCAGCGCAGCGTTCGTCTCCGATTCACCGAGCTGCAGGTTGCACGTTAGTGATCGAAGTGAGGTCGTTCGAGAAAACCTGTTGATTTTTGCAACACGGCCGAAGATTCTAAAGACGTAATTTGGACGCGTTTTTACATCTTCTTCTCCCAAATATGAGAGACACCTTGATAATACTCGTAGCATAGCGTGGAGCATGCGAGTTCACGCTTCACCGCATAGCGCCTTCAATTTTTCAGATACAACACGGACATCCATCAAGCAGAAATAGTTGTATCTCTGCGCCGTCATCGATGCCCCTTCTTCCGCAATGCTCTACTTCCATAGTGTGTTTGTGTCTGATTATTAATAATGGTGCTTCGGGGGCACCTAAAAAATCAAAAAAAAAAAAAAAAAACAGGAGAAGGAAAAACCGACCTTTTCATCCATTTTGAATAAAATTCATTACTTTGGAGGTATTTTTTAGGGGGTGGAGGAGGGAGATAGAGCATCATAGCTCATCATCTACTCTTTGAACTCAATTGTATTTGAATTTAAAATACATAGGTATTAAGTTGGACGCTTTCACATAATTTTTCGACTAAACAAGTCGTTTTCTCGAAAATGACCTAAAAGTTACTTAACATTTTTACTTGTGACATCCTTTGAGGAAAAAGCCGCACTTAAACAACCGCATATTCCGCAAAGTGTCCAGACCTGCTTCCAAGATGCTAGTTTTCGAAATGTTTCTACTTCTGTACGCGTTACCTTTTATACGAAATCAAGAGAAACAAATCATTCGGTAACAGGTTTTCCGTCCTACGCCCCACCTCCTTATTTCTCTTACTTTCACCCCTCGGCTTACGGTGATATAGGGAGGTGGCTCAATCTCTCAAGATTTGTCCTGCTGCAATTTCGATGGGAGAGTGATTTTATTTACACTCGCAAGGCACATGACTGAGCTCGGTAGGATTTTGGTCGAAAATTTATGATGACGCGATCAATCCTTAGCTCGTTTGAGTTCGCTTACAACTGTTCTTCAGACGTTCACCTTTGTTTTCATGCCTACCTTATTTATGCTCGCTTCTTGGTATTTTATGAGAGAGATACTCACAATGGAGCCAAATTGACCGTTGAATTTTTCCGTACTTTTGGGAGAAAAATGATGGAAAAAAAAAATCCAATTGAATCTCTCTGAGGCCCATTGTTTTTTGGCCACTCGAGTCTGGAGGCTCCTAAATATTCAAAACTTATGAACTTTCCGGCTACATGCCTCTCCGGAATATGGGGAAATGATCCATTACGCTGCTCATTTTGACGTATTAATGCTAAAAGGAACTGTGCACTTCGCAAACCCGAAGCAAATAGTTCTTTTTAGCATAAACACGTCCATTTTTATGTGACGGTGTGGACAAAGTCGTGGACTTGAAGTCTTGGGGGCACATTGAAATAAGATATGAGGTAGGTACAAAAAAAATTGTAAAGTCGTCCATATTATTTAACTTATCTTCCCACAATGAAGATATCCATTACGACAATCACCTAACTCAATACACAATCCAACCTTTACATCTTCCTATTTTTCTTCTTCATTTTTTCGCCCGTTTCTTCTCCTTAGTCTTCTTCTCTTTTTTCAAGGAATAACAAATTATGTTTCCCTGATTTTTCTGAGTGCTATGCGGTGTTCATTTGTATAAATAAATTAGAACGAATTGTCACATAACAGCAACGCTGGGGTGGTTTGAACTCATCCCCGCGGACTATAAGTCAACATTTTATTAATTGCTGATTAAGTTAATGGCGTGTAAGATTAAATTTCTTTCTTCACTAATTCCTCCTCGATGTCACTCCGCCGCCCTTTGCGTGCCGCCCGCAGAAAAAAGTTTGATAAGAGAAGAAAATATGATGAGAAAAGAAATTAATGTTAGTTTCCCAACATTTTCAATTACGAAAGTAAGATAAAAGCTTTAAACTCTAGATAAATAGGAGGGAAGCTCTGTTTTGCGTGGATACTGCCCGAGAGAGAAAGAAACACAACGCAGCACTTTTGACTGAGGTTCATTTAAGACGTTTCAGGTCTGATGATCACGAGCAGTCTATTATTTGATCTCGGACACTTCGGGAAGTTATCTGCCGCGCTGAGGAAAAACGCCGTAAGAACATTCAAGAGATGCCATATTTCCTTCGATAAAATGTTTATTTTTGAAGAAGGCCATGGATATTTTTGCTTGAAATTTTCAGGAATTTTAGGTGAAATTGCGAACAAACTTATCTGAAAATTTGGAGGGAAAATAGTTGCGAAATTTCCCGAAAATTCGTGATTTACCGAAGGAAATTTGGCAACGCCTGAGGGCTTATACGGCGTTTTTCCTTAGCACGGAAGTAATGGTGAAAGATTTTCGATTCCTTATCTAAGGACTCAGTCCTTTCCTGCCTTAGGATGGATCCCGTATTGCTAAAGGCGTTGAGGTTCGATGGATCTACTGCGAACTTCAGTGAAATAAGATTTTTTAAAGTTGTTTAAGCTTCTAAGAAGTGGGTGAGTTTTGGCTGGTCGGAACCTTTTACCCACCCCTCCCCCATTCTTATTGAAAAAAAAACGTGTTGAAAAAAAAAACGGATTACTCACCAACAGTCAAATTGTCTTTAAATGGTTCAAATAAGGCAAAACCACCAAATGCAAGAAATAATTTGGCACAATACCCCCAATTAAAAAGTATAGAAAACAGCGTTGCATGGTTGTACGATCGACATAGAACGAAATCAAAAGCGTTCCTCCATATGAATATCGATATCCAAAAGGCAAAGCCACGTTTCTCCGTTTACGACGTTACGACTTCCTGCCATCCTTTTTGATTCTTTCTTGCAAATTTCTCGTGTGGAAGAAGTAAAGAGCATTTAAAAGACTTTTCTGACAATTTCATCGTGATTTTTTAGCCAATTCCCTGGCTGAAGTTTACAATAGACTAATTCTAATCATTACAAATCGATGAAAGTAGAAAAGGCTCTCAAAAATTTTGGATTAGTTTAATCTTAGTTTTGCTGCGAAAACTTTTCCCCAATGTCGTAAAAAGGATTGGGGGATAGTTCAATTTTACCGCTATTTGCTGGGTATTTTTACAGCTGCTCTAGGTACATACGTGCGCTAGACGAGGAGGCCGGAGCCCTCAGCTGATTGCAGATGACGTTAAATGCAACGCGGTTTAAAGTTCTGCTCCCTCATTTCGCGGCTAGGACGGCTGTCCGAGAGGTGTTTAATTAATATAAGTTTCCGTAAAATAATTAAAAACCTAACTACGAGGGAGAGCTTGCTTCCGCCACCGCACGTCTGTAATTAACGTTCCCTTCCGTCTCCTCGGCGCATAATTTGCCCGTGTTTCGCTTTTTTTTTTTTTTGTTACTTTTTCTCTGTTTTTTTTTCCCTTTAGAGGGGTGGTAGTGAGCGCTTGTAAGTTTGTCGTAGGGATGTTTCCGTCGAATCGAAGTCAACTTTCCCAACAAGTAGTGCTTCGTAAACGTTTTATTCAGTGGCGTGGCGTGACTATATCCGGTAGGTGTTCGGTAGGAGTGTTAACTTTAGGACGGGGGGGGGGGCTCAGAAAGGTTCACTCCCCTTCCTTTAAGGGGGGTTCGGGGGGCCTCCCCCGGAAATTTTTTAAAAAATGAAGCCGCAAGAACACGATTTTAACCCTTTCTGGTGAAAATTGTGCCGGTAAATTGTCATTGAAATTTTGTTCTTTTTACTGATCGTTTTCCTGTAATTTATTTTGTTAAATGATAACGTATTTTCGCAACACGCACCTGCAGAGAGAGGTGGGAGAGGGAGACTGGGAAACTGGGAGATGCGGCCCGCAGGCGCAGTGGGGAAGCGGAGAGCGAATCGCGGCATAGAGGAAATGCGGCGGTTCGCAAACCCCTGCGGACCACTGCTATAGGAAACAGCTGGACTGATGAGCGGCTCTCCTCTCTCGTTCTTTTCCCCTCCCTTTTCTCTTTGCTGTGTTCACTCTGCGAGCGCGGTCCGCACTCGTCTCCGAACCCAATGCTCACGCTCCGCTCTGCGCCGCGCGCCGGTGCCTCTCCTCTCTCGTGTACCCTTTGCCCCTTCATCATTGCACCCAGGTTCTCTCTCCTTACCGTACTCAGATCATCCAGGTTCGGTAGCCGGTGCGGACCACGCGTCACAGGATTTTCTCTCTCCGCCGCGCCACATGCCGATGTCGGAAGCCAAGCGCCCGATACTTATTTGCGATCTACTATTCACAATTCTGTATTGCTTCCCACATTCTTAGCCATAATTTATTAATTGTTTCAAAATATTTTAGGGTGTTCGGCGAACACTGCGAACCTATGGACGCCACGCCACTGGTTTTATTTTCAATGAAAAATTGAGGGCCAGCTGCACAATTTAATCGTTTTAAAAGGAACGTCTTAACGTCTGCTAAATTTTAGCTATTCCAATGATATTGTAATTTGTACTAAGAGATTACTTGAAACTTAGGATTGAAAAGATGAGCGTAAGCAAGGACAAAGAAGCGGCAAGAATGGGGAATAGTGATTGAGAATATCGATATATTACACGGCGCAGATAGGGCTGTGTCTTGTCTTGTCTTGTCTTGTCTTGTCTTGCCGACGTAGCCAGTCAAAGTTTCAAAAATTAGGCTGCAGAAATGTAAATCTGTGCCGTTAAAGTTCTCGTCTAGAAGCACAAGTACACGGAAAAAAGTTGGGTAGCATTTACCAATTACGGTACTCTGGGTAAAAAACGGCACAACCAGACGGTATGGTAACTTCAACCAAAATTACTGTTACAATAAGGAAAAATCTTGTTATTTTTTACAATAATTTTGATGAAAGTTACCATACTCTCTGATCGTGCCGTTCATTAACCAGAATATAGTAAATGCTACCTAATTTTTTTTCCGTGATGCCTGAAAAATAAAATTCCTAAAAATATTCCTTGAAATATTTCAAAATCTAATCCTCGATAGGACGGTTTGCCTCCTATTCTTCCTCTCCATCCCAACCTTCTTGGCGGTGCTTTTAAAAGGCACTAAAGCTCCTGCTCCGAGATGCCGGAACTGTGATTCAAATGCTGAGGCCTACTAGGGTTTTGGAGAATTCACATCAAAGGAAAACGTCAAGTAGCGGTAAGGAGTCGATCTTTATCTGATCGGAGTCGAAAAGTAAAGTGGGGCGACAGTGTGGGAAGCTGGAAAAAGGGAAGTCGTGTGTGAAATTGCCTCCCTCCCATCCTTAGAGAACAGTGCTCGAGGGGGCGGTTGGAGTGAAAAAGAAGCAAGGTGAACAAAAAGAGTGATCAGCCGGTAGAAGGAGCTGAAAACCCTTACTATCGGTGATAAAAAAGCGAAAAACTCTTGTGAATCTCGCTCAAAACAATCGATGACCTGAATTCAGAATCAAGCTGTTGAACGGGCCATGTTTAGCCATATTTTGGTTAATTTAAGAAACGACAAGCTGCGATTTTCGTAAGGAAGAACAAGACTTCAAATTTGCTAAGACTGAGCGACTAGTTCTGACATTTTCGGCAGTTTTGATGCAAACATATCCGTGAGCACTCTTCTCTGGATTGTAATTTGTCTCGTTAAGTTCTTGGGCCTTAAGGCATTTTTCCCAATGAAAAGTCGTACGTAAAAACCACAGGCCTCAATGATACTGAAAGGGAAAACTGTGAGATATTTCTATCTTTTTGTGTGTAAAAAAGAATGAAACAAAACAAGGCGTCAATTAATCAATAGTTAATCAGCTCCAATTCATAAACGGAATAATTTCGGGTAAGCTGATGGATTTGAAAATGTGTAAATCATTTAAGAGCCGTTGGTGATGGAGGACACACGTTAAATGGGTTCATAACACTACACAACCCGTCGCACAGTAGATCAAGCCAATAAGAGAGGTCGGATACGAAATTTTTGAGTAAAAGAGCAAATTTTGATTTTAAATTCGTCGCATTTTAAATTTAAAGGGTGCTACTAGTTGAAAATTTCACGGGGAAATCAATAAAACCACTTTAAGAACATCAAATTTTTGTATAAACGGAGTTATAAGCGTTTAAAGTTTCCAAATTTTGTCCGACTTTTCCTAATAACTCGGTCCAGCGTGCGTCGATCCTCTGTCGTACGAGTGTACCTCGATTTTCGCATGATGCCCAGAAAGCATGGATTTCTATGTAGAACAGGGCTCGTGTGGAAATTGAGTTATACCCTTACGTCGGAAAAGCGACGAACTGTATCAGCTTTCAGGAGAAACGCTGAACAGAGCGTTGGCTCGGTCCGTAAGGAAAAGCCAGGAGACAGGAATGAAGAAAGGGCAAATGCGAAAGTCGAGAGTCAGGCCAAGAAAGATAAATTGATGCTACGAGATAGCTTTCGGAACGCTTAGCCTGCTTCACTCGGCTGAAAAGTGGCAGCGTAGTGAGTTATTCTCCCATTATTACACTACTTGACACTTTTCAATTCTGACGGGCTTTAATCCTCCGGTCCGACATGACTCCAGCTCCTTCAGCGATGTCGTAGAGGATCCCGAAAAAAAGAGTAATGAGTCACTGTTCACGGATAAAAATGATGCGTTATCCACGCTGCCGAGCTGGGGAAAAACGCCGTATGAACCTTCACGCGTTGCCAAACTTCCTCTGGTAAATCACGAATTTCAGGGAAAATTCGTGTATATTTACCCTCCAATTTTTTTATATAATTTTGATCGAAATTTCACCTAAACTTCCTGAAAATTTCAAGTGCGAATATTCATAGCTTTCCTAAGAAATAAGCATTTTATCGAAGAAAATTTGGCAACTCTCAAATGTTCATACGACGTTTCTCCTTAGCACGGCAGCACGGTAAGCGTTCCCTCGTCAAATTTTCACTTACAACATAATGGTCACCTTCAGGATTTGAAAAGTCAATTCATGAATTTTTCCCGCGTCAAACTTTTTTTTCCCCCCCGAAAAATTCCAAGCTGAAACAGCTGCTACAAACTGCTTGGAGGGCCATGATAAATAAGTTAGTAAAACAATATTTCGAAACAAGCCAGAAAGATTTGACAGACAACAACCTAGTTGGTAGTCAGTTTTTGACCTCCGATATTCACTTCCGCACAACTCATTTCGGAATTCGTTTCCTCATTTCATGATCGAATATTGCCTGAATGTATCTGCTATTAGACTGCGGGTCTTAAAATTTTGAAATCAGCAACACATCGACAAATAATAAACGGCGTAAAGGGATGACGCAGCGACAAACATTCGAGTCTATAAATTCAACAAGGTACCTCCATAAGAGTCACCTTGAAAATGTAATCCTAACTTAACCTAAACAAACAAGCTTCCAGTATTTTACATCATTTTAAGGGTCGAAGACCTCGGCAGAAATACGGAGTGATATGACGTGGGCCGTGACTTCAGAAAAGAAAAGACAGCCCATTGTTCTTCGTTACTCCCGTAGTCCCCCCTCCCAATTGTTGCCTTTGCTCGTATATATACAAACCTTTAAACTGCGTGATACCACCTTAAACATTTTCCTCCTGAAAATGTTCAACGTCTGAGGTGAGTACCTAAAGATTTGTCGAATTTCCTGGAAAGTCTGTTGTGATCTCTTTGAATTCGATTACCCGTATTGTATTCAACCAAAAACAGTATCGCATTGTTGTCTTTTATAGCATCTTTATCGACTTTAACAAGAAATTTTATAAGTATTTTATGTTTGTGTACTTGTGGCAAGCTTCCGTAATCATGTGATTAGCTAGCATGACTTTTAGATCGCTTCTCTTAGATTATTTTCCTTTAATGTGTAAATGCGCGCCTGCCTCTCCTCAAAAAGCTCGCCAACTTTTGTTTTCTATCTTGAGAACAGTTTCACGGGTGGTATATTTACTTTTACTTAATTATTTGGTGCGGCGATACGGTAAATCATCATAACGCAGAGAGGCGAACTTCGGAGATAATGCAACTTTCTGAAAGTGCATTAGCTCGCTCCATCAGCACATTTTAAGTTGATTTCAATTTGGCCTGTGTGATTTGCAGCACTGAGGGCTTTCGGAAATATCAGCGTATTTTTTCGTGATAGAATCTGACGCTTTTACACTGAAGTTTTCCCGGCTATCAAAAATTCGCGCAAAGAGGTACATATTTTTAGTGGCGCCATTTGAGTAGCTGAATTTTAGATTGGGGGACATTCTTTGGAGAAGGCAGAGGCGGGGCAATTTCGGGTAATGCATTAACTTTGACGAAAGTTGACCGACTAAAGTTGTGGTTTGAGAGCCTCTATTCTTTCCAGAGTTCCTTCTTAGTAACCCGCAGTACGTTTTCAGACCATTCAAACAAATAGAGGACTTCTTAGTTAGCATACATACAAAAAAATGTGTATTTCCCTTGATAATACGATACAAATTTAAAATGGTTTCCTCCCGTACTTAGCGTATTTTTTTAACTCTTGTATTCTGCTCTATTTTATGGTAATGTATCTTCTGAGGGGGGGAGGGGGAACCTGCAACATATTTTACACCCTTCATCGGAATCCGGGAACGCTCTTGGTCTTACCTATTCCCACTCATTACGTGCTGACTGCTTTGATAGAAAATTAGCTAGATTTTCGGGAAAACCCCGTAACCTCTGTTTTAATGGAATCGCCCGATTCCCCTAGTTTAATTGATAATTTAATTTAATAATTTATTTGATCAAATTTTGGAAAAAAATGAAACACTTTGGTTGTTCGGGGCTACTATTTTGCATTCTCACCACCCACTTCTTCGGAATACCAGACTCCTTCTGACAAATTGCGCGACGCTTTGTACGACCACATCCTGTATGCATATTGAATCGGCTTTTTTAGTCGATTTTTTTCCAAACACAACCGCTGACTTTTAAAAAAATGTCCGCTGATTTTAGTCAGATTTGATGGAGTGACGAGTCCCCTACCATTTATTTATGAATGACCCCTTACTGCTCTTTTCGGTAGCCCGGCCGCTTAATGAAGCTGGTCATCCTCTCTTCCCCACAGTCCGTTGAGTAATTTACGGACGGCCCGGAGGGTTTGGATTGATGGCTGTAATCATGAAAATGAAATGATGCACCCTTGCCTCATCAAGTAATTAAAAAACAACAAAAGGGTCCACACCGTGCTTGTCCAATCAAAATGCGGCCGAATCTATGAATTCGCTGACGACGCGCCGATGCACAAAGGCAGCGACGTTGCCACAACTCAACTACTTAACTGGAATGAAAATATATGTCTTCCTCTGAAAAATGTCCAACCCGGAAAAGCTGAAAATTCCGTCTCACTGCGGGACATGGTTTTAAAAATCACGCGCATTTTTTATATGTTTTTTCTAACTTTTTTTTTTTTCATTCGTACTAAAAAGATTGACGCGAATATCTGTTGTTCCGAAAAAAGCCCTGCTTATCGATTCCAGAACGATCACATTGGATTAATTAAAGGACCAAAATGTTTCATATTTTTGGCTATGGAGCTAATTTTAGAGACTTAATGCCACGCGCTGAAAACATTTTCCATTTACCGATAATCGTCAGTTGGATTCATTTTGTCCGTTTTCTCAGTATTTTCACTCTCCTGCCACTGAACACTTTTTGAAACAATTTTAACTGAGTCACTTTGAGGGGAAGGGACTCACGGTTAGCATTTCGCAAGAAAAATTTATTGAAAATTAAGATTTTTGTAATTATTTTCTTGTTTTTTCGTTTTTTCATTTTCCAAAATCTTTCCCTCTCCTTAAATTGATTTAATTTTGAGCTTCCCGTCAAATTTCGCCCGAAGCGGCAACTTTGAGCGATGGTCAATCCGCGCGGGAGTGAGGGGGTCAGGCACGAACCAGGACATTGGCAAGGGGAGAATCCGAGCATTGANGAGCATTGAGGGGGGGGGGGCTCACTGGCTAACCACCACCGCATTCAAGCACGAGCGAACACGCTGGAGTGGTCTCAGTCAGAAAAACCCGTCCGCGACAATCTAATCCCTTAATTGAGGGAGAAATTGCGGCCCTGTCTTGTCGTACTTACGCACTCCCCCACCCCCTCCCCCGTGCTGGCGTCGCGGTTCGGCTCCCCCTTTTCGGGCCGACCCCCGACCCTGAACCTGATGCAGACATGGACCTAACCGCGGAAGGTGTGACACTGCTGCCAGATCATTCTGGTTTGAATAAGTTTTGCGAGATTTTGTTGATCGCTCCGAAAGTGCCTTCATCTGGATGAATGCGCAAAGTTAGCTTCATGAATTTCAATCAACGATATTAAATCTTGACATTTTACGACAAAGTAAAACTTAGTTTCAAGAACAAAACATTTCCAAAAATCCGGGTTTTTTCCTTTTCCTAAATTATTTTTTGAAATCCTTCTCTCTCTATGGTTGATATTGGACTTGACAACTTAGGATTTGGATACGTTGAGACACGATCACTGGAGTGAGACCTTCCGTAATTTAAAAACGATGCTTAAAGAGATGAACATACGACTTCGGGCTCAATTTTTTAAATGCTTATTCTTTTCCTATCTATCTTTTTCGATCTATAGATTTACACTATTTAAGTCAGGTCGGATCCAAAAGTTCCCCTTGCAAAAAAATTAAGAGGGTCAGAGACCCTTTCCCGATTCTCAAACAAATTCCTAAAAATTTTCTTTTTTTATTTGGAAAGCTAGCGATTTCCAAAATGCTTCAACTCAGTGGCTTAGAAACCGTTTTTTAAAAAAAAATGTCAAAAATCGCCTTTACACGTGGCAATATGGTAACTGAGGCGAGTGCACACTTGAAATTTGCTCCGGTGCACGGGCTCGCCTCGGCTGGCCGCGTAATTTAGCGCGGGGGTTTCCGAGTGGTCACCGTACCGTGGGAGGGGGGTGAAGGGGGGCGCATGGGTCGGCCGCATATTTTACGCGCATACGACGCGTGTTTACGACATTTTACGCATTCGAAGCGCCGCCGTTGCCGAAACTAAGCGGATTTTTCGCCGCTCCACGAGTCGAATCCGGCCGATTCGGCGCCGAGCGCGCTTATAAATATTCATGCCCGCCGTAGCCGAGTATTAATGGACGGATGCGTGACGTTAGTGCACTCGAAAAAGCCCCCGGACCCCCCCTCCTCGACGCCCCGACGGGGGTAGTTCGTTTCGTCGCCCTCCTGACACAAGGACTTAACTGCACGTCGCGATGACGGTTGTCCCGCACGTAACTCAATGCTTCCCCGGGCTCACCTAGGAATGTAGTTGCGCCCTTTTGTCAATCGAACGACGATTTATCTCTCAGTTTTGCCGTTTCCAGGCCGTTGAAAATTGAGACTCAAGTTCGGTGACTTCTCACTGGGATAGTATGTGGGGCCCGGAAAACGCCTTTCAACTGACCTACTTTTGTTTGAGATTTTTTTGAAGGATTGGACAAGGGTGGAAACCGATTGCTAATCCATTGTCTCTTACTTACGCCCACCGGGTGTGAACGGGCTTTTGTTTCTTCTTCTACTTCTGTTTTTTGATTACAAATGATTTTTTTGATTTCCCAGAGCGAACTTCTCCACGACGTTTGAAATTTCACAGATACGCATTGCAAAACCGACGGGTCGATTTATGGTCGAAAAATTTCAACTTCGGTGAAAATTTTTCAGTAAAGTTTTCAAATTTCAGTAAAGTTGCAGATTTAAATGATTTTCAACGAAAATTGTAGTTTAATTTTTTTTTTCAAGTATTTTGTTTCAAATACTTTAAAACGCTTTCACGTTATCGTGAAATCACTTTCAACTAGCTTACACTTCTTGACAAATGGTCTTTAATTTCTGTTTTCACCCATCTACAGACCACGATCAGATAAAAAAAAAGGTGCAAAGGCAGGCAATAATAGGTTTAAGCGAAAAAAACTGCGCCGGAGAAAAACGCAAATCCCGAGATAGAGGTTGAAAGCGTCTGTAGTGGTCTCGGTTTCAACACAGAGAGAGACTTCACAACTTTTACAAATGTTGCTGTTTTGTCCAGGCCTGCGGCCCTGAACTTCTCGAAACATCATCTCGAAGTTAAGAGTGCTCGAATGCTACTTTTCTACTTCAAACCTCCCCACTTCTGCCTTCATATGTTTCCTCAGTTTCTTAAGGGAGCACTTGAAAATTGACGATGAAGATTTACGGCGGACACATCTTACTTATATGCCAATAAACAATTGAAAATCATAAACCTAACCTAGATTTGCGACATTACAGATTTGTTGTCACGATGTATTTCTTTAGGGACATCAATGAACGCCCATTGGGAGGAGGGGGGGGGGGCATTGGAGTTGCTTAACAGAACGCAACTCCGCCACATCACACTGATGTACTAGGAAGGAGCGACTTAAGAACATTCGGACGTTGCCAAATTTTTCCTGCTAAAATTTCAATTTCCTGGAAAACTTAAACAGTTTTTTCTTTAAAATTTTCGGGGAGCTTTTCAGGTATTTTGATCTTGAATGAAAGAATTTATTGGATACTCACAGTTCTCCTCTAGAGTAAGAGCTTCATACAAGAAAATTTAACAACGTTCAAACGTTCACACTGCATGCTTCCAGGGATTCCATAACTCCTATTTCCGAACTATTTTTGACTTTCCCTGACTTCCCCAAACGTTTGAATGAAACTTCCACCTAGGTGTTTCTTTTCACTCGCTCTTTTTTGGTACACGCTGCTTGCAGAATTCCCTGACTTATCCTACGAAATCCTACGTCACCAAGATTTCCCTGACTTTCTAGGCATTTTAGACCGCCGGAAAACCTGTCTCCCTTGGCACGGCAACACAGCACACAGCCCGCCGAATCAAACATTCGACTGGAACTCCTGAAAAAGCAGGAAACTTCCGCCTTGCACAACTCCAGCTCGGCGCAAACATTTGATCCAACAATCAATGTCTCAGCGGTTTTTTAGCCGGACTCATCAAACGGACATTTGAATGCAGTTCGTCTTTGACGCGACTCGGAGTTTATTTCCCTGCTGATGGAAGAAGCGGTCGCTCTCCGAACGCGGTTGCCGACCAATTACGTGATGGGTTCCGCGTCGCCGTTGAGCTGCATCATTCATGAGAATACTAAGGAAAAACGCCGTATGAGCCTTCAGGCGTTGCCAAATTCTGGCCTGGCAAATCACTCATTTTTAGAAGTATTTTTGGATATTTGTCTACCGATTTCTCGGATAATTTTGTTTGTAATTTGATCTAAAACGTCCGAAATTTTCAAAGATGAATATTCACAATTTTCCTCAAAAATTAAAAATTTTATTGAGGGGAATTTGGAAACTGTCGAATGTTCTTACGGCGTTCTTCCTTAGTACGGCAGAGTAAGCGTTCGTCTTCTCGATTCTCAACTTACATTTTAAATAGGCAAGAACTGCGAGTGAGTCATACTATACTATCCTAAGATTAAGTTTGGTGCAGGATTACGATCATAAAACTAAGAATTTCTTGAGAAACTCGAAGGTCATGTTCATAACCCTTCTTTGAATAGCTCATTTACTCAGGAAGACCCTTCATTTTAAAATAAAAATAGAATAATCTATTTTAAACCGCATGTTGATGGCTGCAACCGTACGGGATATTAGCAAATATCCTTTTTTATGCACACCCTGTATAGATAGAGCCCCCCTCTTTCTCCCTCTCCTGGAAGAAAAAACAGACGAGAGTCTGTCGGGGATGTAGAAAAATACAGAGGCAATAGCTAGAAACAAATTGCCGTAAACCGCGTCTCAAGATCAAAACGTTGAATTAAAAATTAGACATTAAAGCTCTTGCAAAAATGAATGAAATAACCCCCCTCCCCCACATCTCAAAAACAGTTCGTGTATTCAATCTACAATTTTCATAAGTGAAAGAGTTCATTCTAAGGTACAAAAAACCACACACAGATCCCTTCGTCGCGGGCAACTTTTGGCCCTTTTCGTCCGAGGCTCTTCCTATGTAAAATTGGAAGAAAATACTCTTTGGTTTCCCAAAAAATCCGTGTTTTATCATAATAAATTTTGCAATGGCAAAAAGTGTTTAAACAGCGTTATTCCATAGATCATAATAGTTGTTGATAATTAATGGCAAGAGGTGGCGAAAGAAATGTAGTCTTGCGGTTGGTTCGGCACGGCGCTGTGAGATAACTATTTTAACTCTCAGGATGTGCGGATTGCATACCCACTATTTTGTAGGCATTTCAATCGTTGCGAGTTGCGCTCCAGATGCAGAGGAGTTGACTATGTTGCCAACGGACGATCCGAATGAATGAAACAGTTAATATTGGACTCGTCAAACAGCACAATTTACACACCGAGAAGAACTCGCAAGGAAAAGCATTGCAGATTTTCCGGCACTGGATTTGCATTTCATTCCAAGGTGAAATAGACCTCTGCAACGAAAATTACATAAACTGGCTCCGAACAAAGATATTAACGTTTTTATGCATAAATTCAAACTTCTCGCTCACGTAAAAGACTGTAGACTCGTAAAAGACTCGTCGCAGTTACTCTTCACGAAATATAAAACAATTGTGCACTTATATACGGTTGGAAAACTGACCCTAAGTTTGCGAAGGAGAGGATTTGTCTGTGATGTTGAGTTCAGAAGTAGCCGATCCATATGACTGATGACAAAGATCATAATTTTTTAAATAACCTTTGATTTTATTGACGATTTCCCTGATCCTTTTACATTTTTCGGCTTATGATCATCAAAAGCATCGCTTAGTTGTCTTTTTCAACCTATCATATGATAATTTAACAAATTCTCCTTTTAAAATTTATTGTGTACAAACATTATGCCTCCTTGGGTTGGATTTACTGTAACTATCGTCTTACGTTTACACTTTTCCTCGTTTCTCTTAGAGATCTAGTGCAACTATGAAGAAAGAAGAATAATTTCGTGACTTGGCTTACCTTACGGATGAAAACTTGAAACTTTCAGAGAAGATTTGGTAACAAAGGTGCATCGTTAATCAACGAAGCCACAATTAGAGCGTGAAACATCGACAAATCGATGGTTTCATTGTTTGCCCCAATCCACCATTCGCGGCTCTGTGTCGCGCTAAAAATTCCTGATGCCAAACTTAAGCGCGAATTCAGGGAGTTTCAAAAGCTAAAACAATGTTCACGATAGAACTACCGAGATATAATTGTCTCGAAGAACGATACAAATTGCCTCTCGCCTACTGAGGTCAGGTTCACCGTGTTTTCTCTCCAAAAATTAGGTATCCAAACCTCACATTTCTTACGTCGGGTGCTCGAATATTAGTACAGACAAAAAGGAATGAACACACGTAAAAGAGTTGCATTCAACAGTTCGGTTTAAGCTTCAGAGGGCTATGGTAGAAGAACATGAATTCCTGCTTTGTTGTTTCGAAGTCCGATAACGTATATTTATCCGTCACTGTGCCCATGACAGCTGCTCAGCTGTTTCCTATCACACAAAGGCGCCTGTCACAGCTAGTTTACGTAAAACTGATCGCAAATAGCCACCTTATCCACATGTCTGCTGTCCATATGACGTCTTTTATTTCCGTCCTGTGCCTTGCAGTCTTGAGTTGCATATACAGCGACTGAAAATCGTTGATGCCACTTGTACAGGAAGTTAAGATACTTTCGAGGGGTTGAACGCGCTGAGAACCAAATGGGAGTGAATATTTTCAGAATGTGCCCTAAAAAAGCAGGTGATGCCAAATTCTTTGATGTCTGCAAAAGTTAAATTGACCGAGGAATCACTTCTCCAGCTAAATGTGCTACTTTTTGAGGCTTGGGAAAGCAGATTTAGGAACATTTTTTGAGGTTTAATTACTTTCTCTATTTTTCATAAGGAAAAAACAGCGTTCAGAGATCCATAATATAGTCAGGTAAGTTCCTGGATCATGATGGGTACATTTTTGGTTCAGGACCTGGTGCTGTATTTTTCTGGTTTAAAATAACATCGATTGTTCCAACTTCGTAGAATCATTCTGAATTTCGAAATTATCCGAAGAAAAATGCACATAGTTGTTCTCTACTTGTATTTTAATTAAATTTTCCTTTTCTGTTTCAGGGTGCATTAAAGCTCATACGTTGAGGCAGCATGCAAAATCAAAGTTTCACACAACTTCCTTTTTTTCCCCCACCTTTTAGGGAGAAAGCAGACCCCTTGAATGGGAATACGGTTACGCAAGCTTAACGATTCCTCTCCAAAGACCTCATTGATCCAGCTTTCGGTTATTTTATTTGAGCTGCATTTTCCAAAGATCCATTTGATCCAGATTTTCACAAGCAGTGGGAGTTTTTCACCATCCCAAAATTTGGCAAACGAGCTTTTCGCCAGGAATGAGGCGGAAAAGAGAATAGCGCACTGCAGCCTACTTGTCCGTGCTCTCGTGCCTATTGTAGTGCCCAAAGCAGGTACGTATTGTCTTCGCTCTGCTGTGCCGCATCCGGTCAATGTAATTTCCCGGCCGCGAGACAAAGCGATGCGTTTACTATTGCCTATCTTGACACGTTCGCTCCATCGTTTGATAGCGAGAACGCTTCGGCTATCGCGTTTGTCAAAAAGGAGCGGAGCGAGTACCTAAATGATACAGAACCGTTCTCTGCATTTTGATTATTGAAACGCAACAATTTCAGAACGAAATTGATACGGGATAAAATGGTTTCGTATACGGGGGTTGGATAATTTCATGGTGGATAGTTCAATGGTAAATTTTATAATTTTCTTTAAAGGAGGATTTTGGGGGCCTGCGGCCCTGCGCCCTTCCATGAAACAAATATTCACAATTATCTTGGAGAATGCAGGTTTTATACAGCGTCTATCCTCGGCAAAGCAGTACAGTTCACCATTAATGATAAGCGAAATAAATGTGATAACTGATGGTTAATAAAGCGTTTTAATATGTTGGAACGCCTTTAATTTCGATTGATACTGCGCAACACCTTTGTTGTGAAATAGTTACTTGAGGCGCCGCGCGCCATGGCACGCTGCGGCGCGGTGGGCGGCCGACGAGCAAGAAACGCGCATTGGCGCCTACAAACCTAACAGGGATACTTCACTCACTGCGCAATGCGTGAAGTATCCCTGTTAGGTTTGTAGGCGCCAATGCGCGTGTCGCGCAGGCAGCACTCCGCGTGCCGCGCCGCTCTGTTTGGCTTTATAATTTAAACTCGCGGAGTCAGCGTTTTTCAACTGATGATTTTGAAATGTTTGGACACTCCGCATGGATTATTTTCACATAAATTGATGGGAAAAAATATGTATTAAAGAAGGATATATGTATGTTTTGTAAATATTAACCGTGCGATATCCCGATTGGCTCAGCACGGCGCTGTGAGATAACTATTTTAACTTCTAGACGATGCGGATTGTCTACTCACTATTTTGTAGGCATTTTGACCGTTGAGAGTTGTGCTCCAGTTACAGGGGAGTCGTGATGTGTTAAAGTTGCAGATGGACGATTCGAGTAAATGGAAAAATTAATACCGGACTCATTAAGCAGCCCAACTTACAAACCAAAACTGTGCCAATACTGTGTTCGGAAACAACTTCGGAGTGCAAGGAAAAGACATTTCCGGTTTTCAAATTCGATTCCCTGATGCATCCTCTGGAATCTGGATGCTGGGAATTATTTTGTTCCCTCACAAACCCCAGCCCTCCTTGGTTTTCCAATTCCTCGATATCATGAACTCACATTATCTAGGTATGCGAATTCGAATGGTACTGTTGAAATCAACGCAACTACAACGCGATGAAAAGTTTTAAAGAAAAGAAAAGTTGAATCAGACTCTGGTTAGAAAGACAATACTAAAATGTGGGAGTCCACTAATCTAGCAAAACGATGTATGTACAATTAGCACTGAGCCCCATCATTCACATAAATTCTTACTGGGCTCACGTGAAAAAGAAGTTACAGCCTTCTGTTGGCAGAGCGACAGTTTAAAATCCGACATACGATTCAACTCGTTCGAGGGTTCTAATATTCAGATGCTTGTGACAGCCTTCCAACTTCAGAACGTCCTTAAAAAGCAATCATGAGACATTAGCAGGTACAAGAATGAAAAAAAAGAAGAAAAAGATAAGGCAACTCTCAAGTTCAATGGAAATCAAACACACGCACATACAAACTTCAATACGTAGTTTTGCCATGATGCCTTGAAACTGAATGCGATGATAAGGTAAGTCTGAGTTAAGGCAAGGGGTAACATTCATGTAAACTTACGATACACGATGAAACCGAGCGACGCCACGGAGTTCTCAAAGAGAGACACCAATTTCTTTCCAGATCCAAGAGAGTTATTTACTTACTAAAACTTTTTGGGAGTTTTCCCGCACAGGGGTTTGTGTTCTAACTTCAGCCCTTCACACATTCCATCTACAATTTTTTAGGTGTCGCAGAGATTTTTTAAGAAGTGACAAACGATTTTGCAAAGTGTTGCATCGCAAAAGACAAAAATGTTCAACATTCAAACATTTTTAAAATCAATACTTCGACGCATCGCCCTTTCCTTTTCCGCGCATCACGCTAGTAACGCAAGATCAAGTCAGAACCCTAAAATAGTGGACGAGGCTGATAATACTTAGAATTTTCAACCGTCATCACAGTGAATGCCTAAATCTCTCGTGTTTTGAAGGTTATCTCCCGGATTCGCGGTCTTTCCGAGGGTTTTTCCTCGAAGTTCACCATAAATTTTCCCGCCGAGCTAAATGCCCCGTGCGTTTTCCGGGTCGCTCAGAACTTTGCTTCCGATCGGCGTGCCACATGGTGGATCGGGTCAATAGGAGAGGTCGGACAAAATTTGGATACTTTAAACACTCATAACTCCGTTTATACAACAATTTGAAGTTCTAAAAGTGGCTCCGTTGGTTTCCACGTAAAATTGTCTTCAAAAGACACCCCTTAAAATTCAAAATGTGGTGATATAAGCATAACATTTTGCAGTTTTAGACCAAAATTCCATGTCCGACCTCTCTAATTGGCTCGATCCACTGTGTGCCGGCATGCTTCCAAAAAGTTACGGTTAGGGAACCGCAAGCCGGGAGCAAAAAAGATATGAAAAACCTCGGTAAAGGTGAAGTGTTTCACGGTAGGCTCCTCAAGCGGAACCCGGGGAAAAACAACCCCTTCCAGTAAGCCACTCGCAAGGGGAACGCGGCGCGACCCGCCCCCGGGATTACGACCCTGATGCTACTTAATGAGCAGACAAAATTATGATCATAGTTAAACAAGGGCCTCAATATCTCACTCGGGGATTCACTTATTTGACATTGCTGCGGTGTTGTTCGTACAAACTTCGGCAGAAATACACGAATCTTTGGATTGATGCCCTCTGTGGTGGCCGTTCTTTTTTGGTCACTCTTTAGGAGTCGAGTGTTTTCTTTAAAATTTTTTGTGCTACGCTGTCAAAAGAAATGGCGTCTGTCGTTACTGAAGAGAAGCTTAGTCGTAAGGGAAATTCCTTTCTAGTTCGGAATAAAAGGCTTTTAGGGGTCGTCGAAAATAGTGAGAAAGAAATAAGAATACAAAAAGGAAGAAAAAAATCCCGCATCTTTATAATAAAAAAAAAAAAAAAAAAAAAAAAAAAAAAAAAAAAAATTAGCCAGTGTGAACGACTACATAATTATATTCAAAAATCACGCCAAATGCATGCGACTTTCTATAGCAACATCGTTGGATAAGACTTCATTTCCTTTTCAATTTGTAAATCTCATTCCTATTTCAGGACAACAAGGACTCTCCTTGCGGTCAAAGAGACAAAAAAAATTGTACATATATAGATAATTACTTAGTTAATTAACTACGACGATCAGCAACTAGGCGACTAGACTATTTACGTCGGAGACCGGGAATTCACCTTCAATTTTTAAATTTACTTTTCTTACATACGTTGTGCATAGAATATATTTACTGATTTCATTTCTGTAAAAATAGATTTCCTCAGTAAAAAATTTAAAAAAACAAACGAACAAAAACTGGTCAAATCTTCGTCGAACTACCTTGAGACCTGAATGAACCGTGCGAGGTATATTAATCAAGCAAGATAATTCAACAGAATATGGATATGATTAAAATAATATACCAATAAGCTTCTGAGGTCAGTGTATACTCTGGTGCTCGACCGTCCCGACGTAAAATTTACATCGCACGGAGACGGCAACTCGGTGAAATGGCGGAACATAAGTAATTAACGACGAAAAAGTAAGCTTCTAGGGGGNGGGGGGGGGGGGGGCGACCGATTTGAAAGCATTAAATTACCCAACAATCCCTCTTTAGCTCAGAAAAACGATACTTGGTTCAACGCATTTTTTTTATTTATTAATTTCCCCTTTTTTATTAAAAACAATAACAATTGGGAGCGGAGTGTGGAGAGGAACCCCTGCACAATGAGTTGAGACCCCGACTTGAGACTCGAGATTGGCTTGAGAACCGCCTAAACATAATTCATACTTGAGACTTCCTCGAACCCATCCCCACTTGTATCGCGTCGTGCCCTTTATTTAATACACAAGAAAAATAAACTTTCCCGTTTACAGGCGCTCCCTCTGCATTTCTCCTTACTGGTACTTAAATAATTTCTGTACGAAATCTCATCCCTAATTACGATCTTCACGACAAGACAAACAATAAAAAAATGACTTGACGGGTGCTAAACAAGTTTTTCCTTCTTGTTCAGTCGGAACCTATAGAAAAAGAAAATCTTACTGATCATTTGGCTTTTCTTCCCGTCTTCGATTTTCACTGCTGGCCCCTGGATTTGAGACGATACTCCTTGCGCTCCAAGAGATTGGTTGCAACATTATTTCTTTCTTTGGGAGACGAAGGGGGTAATCTTTTATTAACCTTTTAATAGTCTGCTGGCTACCATCATTATGTCCTCCGAATCATCATATCAATACGTAAATCATCATGTCAATCAAGTCATTATGTTCTCAAATTTTCATTTTTATTTTATTACGAGTCGCTCTGGCGCTCTACCGGGATGATGATCATGATTTTTTCAGATATCGATAATTAACTCAACCTCTAAATAAGCTCGTTTCTTTGAATTGTTTAAATATGACCGGGAAAACTGTATTTGGGAGGCGCAAATTATCCCTTGATGATTGGGTTGCGTAGTGACAAAGGTAAACGCAGAATATTAACCAGTTTCTTTCATTTCCAGTTTTATTTCACTTTTTTCACCGATGATCAACTTTGCCCACGTAGAATTCCACACAGTTACTATTCAGATCAAATAGCTGTATTTTTTATCCACGCACAGTAATATTTCATTGAAAAATTGGGCCTGTTTCCTCCAATAGAGAGAAGAAAAACTAAAACAATAAATCAACGAGCATTAAAGAGACACAGTTTGATGCCATCCGAACGAGGGTGACAGTTGTGGGGGAAAAAGAACCACGATGATTGATAAGGGAGGAAGGGGTGCGTGAATGCGGTGAGACTCGGCCGTACAAATTGGAAAACAAGACGCGCTAATGATAAGTCGGTTCGATTATCATTATTTTATTACTCCTGTTATCATTAGCATCTCGCATCATTATCATTACGATGAGAATTTAGAGGCGCGAAGGGCTACCCATTAGGAGGGGCGCCGGAAGGCTAGGTTAGCCGGGGGGGGGGGGGCAGGGGAGTTGTAATTACGGCAGCAGTTAAGCAAACCTCAATGAGTCGAAATTTGCATAAAACAGCGCCTCCTCGACTCCTGTTCTGGCCGAGATTGCCAAACCCCTCGTTTCCTCCCTTAAAAGTATGGCCGCGTTGGTCGCGTTTCCGTCTCCCGGCATTTTTCCGGATTAGAGTTCCTTGTAATAAAGCAATCATTTCGCGTCACACTCCAAGTTGATTTCACGCATTACATTTTTATACTTCCGGAGACCTGGGGAGTTCAAAAATGAAATATGAAGATATTTCGATTTGTTTTGCCTACTGTTAAACAGCAATGAAATAAATGAATAAAAAATTCTGAGCTCTTCTAAAAAACCGAGCCAACTATTTCAATAAAAAGAGTGAAACCATCCAGGAATCGTTCACATTTTGGCAGACATGCATTATTAGTCGCACAAAAAAGTTTCTCATACGAATTATAGCGATTTTTGCAGAATATTATGTATTTTTACGCTTATCATTGAAAAAAATAAATTATACATAAGATAGTCAAAGAACATTCAATTCAAAACATGTATTCTTACTGTAAATATGTTAGTCCAACCGTGGTCGGCTCCATGGAAACCCTTTAAAGTTCCATATTTCTTTGTCATAATTGCACAATTGAATGTCAGATCAATCTAAAATACAAAGTTGTGTACTGGCGGAGAGACTATGACTCGTTAAGTTGCACTTCCAGCGAAAAGAAGTTACTATTTTTGACATTTTTTGAAAAGCCAAACTTTCTAAACAACGCGGTCTGAGATACGGTGTTTCAATTATCTTTTGGAAGAGAACCTTTTACTTTTTCTCATCTCAAATTTCCGGTATAAAAAGGAATAAATAATCAAAAATAAATAAACATGGAAATACAAATTTGGCGACGCCGATGTCGCGATGGCGGTTTGAGTCGCGGAGCCCTAACCTCAAAATACTGCAATTAGTACGTCTCAATCCGGCCAACAATGCGCGGGTAAATTAAGATAATCAAATTCCCATCTTCGTTTTTTCGTGCCGGGTTCAAGAGGCAGACCTGTTCGCTCCGAATTGAAAAGTCGCCCCTCCTGGTTCCTCGGGCGCCCTTCCGGGACTTGTTTGTGCCTCGGCCCCGACTCACAATAGGACGCCTTTATGCTAAAAGGAACTATGTCACACGCATTCCCCGTGCACATAGTTCCTTTTAGCATAAATACGCTCAATACGTCCTCGAGAGCACCGAGCAAAGTGTTTATTTCGTTGTCCATACCGTATAATGACTTTTTTATGTAAACGTCGCCCGGTTCCGCTTCCGCTCTTCTCGAGATAGAAGAAAAGGTCGCAAAGGTGGGGGCGGGGAAGGGGGCGCGGGGGTGTATAAAAATACCTGCTCGTTATTCGGCTCGATTTATTTCAATTTGAGGGGAAGGTAATATTTTAAAATTATGGGCCTTCGCGGACAAAAAGGCACCGAACTGCATAAAGGGGCGACCTATGACTTCTTCGCCGCGCCCTTGCCGAGCTAGCTGTGGTGAAGAATTTTCCGCGTCGAGAAGTATACGGTTTCCACAGACAGTCCGCGACGCGAAGTGAGCCTGGGCCGCGCGATTATTGTGACGAGTGTATCCTAGTGCGAGAGATTTCAGTGGCTTCAGTATGTTTTGCGATGAATCCATTGATCTGCCATTTAAACCTACGGAAAAGGATCGACGGACGAACACTTCGATAATCGATTCTTTGCCACAGCTTCAAATGGGGAACTGTCGCTAACCGATCATCCACACCTCGCTATCGATGAGACTCGAGTCCACCGGACGAATTTCAACTACCAAAAGACCATTATTAATTCTTGGATGCCGAGGCGAATCGCTCAAAACATGGTGCATACGACAACGTATGCGAGTTGTAGATGGAGGACTAAAATTACATCCTAAATTTGTTAAAAAAATAAAAAATGTTGGTTATTTTTAACATTTCCTCATTGGCAGCACAGGGCGAAGTTCACGCCACGCGTCGCCACGCGCTATCGCGCCTTCAATTTTGTAGATGCAACACGGGCATCCATCAAGCACGAATAGTTGTATCTCTGCGCCGTCATCAAATTCATCATCCGTTCCATTGCTTTACTTCCGAATTGTGTTTGTTCCCATTTGCCTTATTTGTAGTGAAGCTTTAAGGGCTACGTGAGCAAAACAACCTAAGATAAGAGAGATGAAATCGGGCCTTTCTTTATTAACTTTTCTTCCAAATCTGAGCGACACTTCACTGTAACAGCATAGAGAATTGCGAGTTCACGCCTCGCGCCTTCAATTTTGAAGATGCAACACGGGCATCAATCAAGAACGAATAGTTGTATCTCTGCGCCGTCAACGACTTGGCGTCGCGCGCTGCCTGTAGAACCGTGGCTCGATGCAGCGTCTTCCGTTAAAGTTGGCGACGTTTCGTTTAAAGTCGAGCTCGAAGCTTTTTTCCTAAACATTAAATCCGGAGTGAAAGCACTACCTCAGCTGTAATCACAAAGCACGGGGGACATTTTTACTCGGTCGGGTCCTATGAAGAATTATGACTGAAGAGGAGCGGAAAATGCGAAAAGCCGCGCCGGCGGGAAAACCCACGGACGCGAGTTGCGAATTTCAGTTGCGGCCTTTAACAAAAGAGGAGATCTTCGTTAACATTACCAAAGATTTTAGGAGGCAAATTTTTATCGAAATTCGGACATTCAGATATGTGAAGGGAACATTTTCTGGTATGACTTGTTGCTGATTGAGAGCGCTTCAATAAAACTGAGTGGTAATACATTGTTCAGATTAATTCTTGGACCACAACGTTAAATTTCAAGCATTGTTCAGAATAACTTTTAAATCAAATAATACCATGTGACAATACATAATTATAAGGTATCAAAATCTCAATTTTGAATTCTGGGACAGCGATGACTCTTTACTCGTAGAAATTTCACGCTATACTGCGGGGTACGCCCCCTGGCCGCTTCGCAGCCCAACCCCTCGAGGCGCTTCACACTTCAGGCGTTATGCGTTGCTCGTTACTCTTTTGATATTTATACTATAGATTAAGTTGTGTATGAAGGACAAAATGAATAAGTAACGTAGCTTACCTCTGACTTTCCTTTTGAAACACAATTTGCGACGTTTGTAGGCTCTAAAACTAGGGAATCCTTCTGCAACAAACAAAAGAAAAAGAACCATATTAGGAAAAATAGTATTTCTTTCATTTACCAGTCAATCATTTACAGCTGAATTTCGATGAGGTGAGCATACAAGACCCAACCTCCGATTAGGGCTGTCTTTATATGATTCGGTCGGCCTTCTATGGTGTAGTGGTTAT
Source organism: Bemisia tabaci (assembly GCF_001854935.1). Taxonomy (NCBI): domain Eukaryota; kingdom Metazoa; phylum Arthropoda; class Insecta; order Hemiptera; family Aleyrodidae; genus Bemisia; species Bemisia tabaci. The sequence goes on from NW_017547292.1 coordinate 2,100,471, forward strand.
AGCGCTAGCTCTATGAGGGGGAGTTCCCGGGTTCGATTCCCGGCCAGGCAACCCGAGTTCGATGGTTTCAAACAACAATGGAAAAAAAAAAACACATTGGATCTAGAGTCTAGACTCTTGAAAACATTGACAAGAAAAAATACTGTTGATTCAATCGGATTTTTGCTTGAATCAAAAGGAAATCCGCTTAAATTAGGAGGCTTGGTTCTTGGTTTAAGCTTAAATCTGATCGAATCAAGAGTATTTTTTCTTGTCGATGAATTTAAGAGTTTGAACTCTAGATCCAATGTGGTTTTTTCCAGTGAATGGTTGCCAGGGACTGGTTACTTGGGACGGAGGAAGGAAGGGACTAAAAAGCGCAGGATTAGCCATTGTGGGCTATATAAAGTAGTAGGAAAAAAAAAAAAAATCCGAAAACGATAGTTCCACGTGTGGCGCAGCCGACGTGCTTCGTGTGTTCCCATTTCGGAGGGGGCGGGAGATTGAGCGGTTGCATATCACATCTATTTTCAATTTCGCGAGGAGGGCACAAACACTGGGCGTTTTTAAAGCGGACATTAAGCATTCGCGGGAAATTTAAGAGCCGGAAGAGGAGCCGGGTCAAACGAGGGATTGATATTAATGGCTGCGGAGCTTAAAAAACCGCCAGCAAATAGTTGCAAGCGCCCACTTATCACAAAGGCAGCAATAACCGGGTGCAGCAATTGCAGCGCACTCATTCCGAGTGAGTGAAATTGCTCGCATGTTATACTCAAACTAGCACGAGACCCCACTCACACCTCCAAGCTCCGACACACACCACGGGTCCGTCCCACGAAAGCAAAGGCCTATGTTGCCGTTCCAACCGGAAATACCTGCTCTGAAGGGGAGAAAAGGAAAAAACAGAATTCGGTCAGAATAACCGGACTCCGGAGGGGCAAAGGCACCCGAATTTATCGGTTTCTTGAGCCAAACCTACATTTACTGTTCCTAAAAGCGTATCTAAATCGAATAAGTACAATTTATTTGAACGGAGAGATAACCAATTTTGCTATTTGATGACGGTTTAGAACTGTCCATTTTTTTCGCCCGGCAAACATTTAAATAGTGTCTATTCTATGAAAAATCGAACACATTTTGAGGGAGGTGGTTATCCAGAGCTAAGAATTATGGGAGGTAATATAAAATGATAGAATATTTTTGAAAGGACCTTAATTTACTCCTTTGAATAATTTTTAGTTACGGAAGCGGGGAAAATTTTAGTGATGCAATCGAAGGTAGAGTAATTGGGTTCTATTTTGCAATAGGAACTATTTTTCGCTTATCAAAAAAATCGCCTATCTACATAACGATGGGAGACTAGTGGCATAAATCGATGGCCAAAGGGCGAAACCGGTTTGACTCTAAGCCTGCGACATAGGAAAAATTGAAATTTTCCGAGTCGGTTAGCTTAGCAATTCCGGAGTTCAGTTGGACTGCATTACCAGTAGGGAACTATATTATCTAGCCCCTTATTTTAAGTCACCACATGTACCAAAAGGGTCCCCTTGCAGATAGGTGTTCTTACGGATGAGCCAGAAATTTTGGTTCGGAATAGCGGCTGATGATGGAACCGAACCTAAGGACCCGAAACGTATCCCATCATTTAGACGTATTTCTGTCAAACGGAACTATGTGCATTATGACGTGAGCCCTGTTAGGCATGTATTCGTATGAGTCTCAGGGCTCATGTCTTAATGCACATAGCTCTGTTTGACGGAAATACGTACATTTTTACGAATATTTACGCAAGTGAGGACGTTAGAATGTATCAAAATTGAGGACTTGTTTAGCTCCCAAACGATGTTCCGTAGCATTTCAGCCCCTCACCGTAAAAATTAGTCCAGTTGTGAGGGTTGTCGAGAGCCTTGACAACGGTGCGTGCCTTCACTGAAAAAAAATTCTAGGCGTTTTTACCAAGGTCCGTTGGTACCTTTACTATCTCACTTTTTTTACCAATTATTGGTAATGCTACCAAGACAGACTGGTAAACTTACCTAAAAACTGGTATTTTTACTGGTTTTTATCAGGTAAGAATACCACTTTTATTGGTAATCAATTCCCGGTAACTTTGCCATTTTATCTCGGTAATTCTACCACAGTCGATACCAAATATTGGCGCTTATACCAAGGTCCAGTAAAATTACCGAGAAACTTCAATAATTTCATCGAGATTTCTCGGTAAAATTACCAATACCATAAATGGTAATTTTACCAAGAAAAAACTGGGATCAAATAGAACCCTGAATTCTTGGTAATTTTACCCTTTTCTTAGTGAATACACCGAGATTTTTATTTCAGTGCTTGACAACGGTGCGCGCCTTCCACACTCGGCTCGGGCGGAGTTATCAGTCACACGGGACGGGCGCTTAACTTGCTCCAGCCAGAGGCTCCTCGGGGATCGATGTAGAGGAGAAAAAAGTTCAACTGATAAAAGATTCAGTCCAAGTGCCACCGGGCGGACTTTTTATCGACACGGCTTTGCGGGAGGGGCGCCGCCGCCGCCGCCGTGCGACGTGCGGGGCACCGTATAAACTTTCCCGGGAAAATAAATCGCACGTAATGCCTAATTATGAAGAGTGAGAAAAAGTTCTCCAAGGCAAGGGGTAAATTCGGTGGGTTGGCTCGCCGAGCACGTAGACCGCACGGAACACGGGTCCCCCCGGCCTCCCCTCCGCCCCCTCCCCATCCCCCGTTTCCCTAATTCCTCGAAATTTCTAAACGAGGAGAGGGAGCGCACGCGTTCCCTCCGATGGGAGAGGCCGAAAATACGCCGCTCTTCCGACGAAACGGCGTATCTCGATCTCCGCATGAACCCCATAAAGCATGGAATTAAATGAGGAATAGAACTCAACGTGGAAACGAGATATGATTTAATGTCAGAAGGGCGACAGATGCCTGGCCTCCCCCGCCGACAACTGTGAAATTTTGAGGCGATAAATAAACGAGGGAGGAGGTGAATCCCATCACGGTCGCTGTTTCGCCACCGCTGCGGCTTGGTTTGGGGTCTCCTTCTTCTACTTATGACACTACGCCTACAAAGCGGCGGTGGAGCATGGCGTGACGCAATAAGGCGCGCGGGTGAAGGGACGCCGCGACCGGTGGGCTGGGTCATGAAAGAAGGTGGCGGAAAAAAGGACTTTGAAATGGGAATGTCGATTGGCGTTATCGTGAAAACCATGCGTTCTCCGTAAGACCGTGTTGCATTTAAAAGCAAAGATTAAAAAAAAAAAAAAAAAAAAAAAAAAAAAAAAATTCGATGTTTGAAACACAAATTTTCGAAACTATGCAAAATTTCCCACGTTTAAAATACGTGGCCGTCTACAAAGATTTGGAAATCCAAAATAAAGAGGGGGGCATACAAATAAGTCTCTGCATAGTAAGGAACTGATTTTTCTCTAATCTATCTTAATTGTATGATTAAATTGAGAATCAGGAGGTATCTGCGTGTTATGCAAGCATGAACAAATAGCTGGCCGCAAAAACGATGAAAGAACGAACGTCAACGAACGAAACGTCTTATCCCAAAACGAAAAAGTATGTGCCGAAAGAGAAAGACTCCATTTTAAAATAGAGTCAAGTCAGTGCAATCCTTGCGCCCCTTCATATCATGATATAGGCAAAACACTTCCTCGAGGTCGAAATAGTTACCTACTGGCATTTACGAAGGCGCCAAGCTTTGTCATGTGATCGCCAGGAAACCCATCCGGCATATTTCGTCGCTCCTCTGACGTACGGGCGTATCTCGATTCTCACATGAGCCTCGGAGAGCATACAGTCATAAGGAAAACAGGGCTCACGTGGGACTCGAGATACACCCTTACGCCACAGAAGCGACGATTTGAGTGTACTAACGACAAACGGAGAGAGGAATCCTTAAAAAAGATGATGACTTAACCGAAAATCATGATGCGATTCTGTTACGCACGTATTGGGCAATACGAGACGCATGTCAGCGCTTCAAGAGGGAGGATAAAAAATAAAGAAAAGACTCCGTAGCAAGACACCGGATAACCGGCCCGTGAACAGAATGCCTCAGCTAAAGCTTTGGCGAGACTGAAATTTGATTGGTCTAGCTTGGCGATCGCTAGCAATGGGGACGATTCAATTTGATTACAAGTTCGAGCAATGGCTTAACGTGTCGGGCATGCTAACGATCTCAATCGAACAGAAACTGATGTTCCACCCGCATGCTTAGAAAGTTCCTCAAAGGATTATACTTCGACTGCTTAGATGACTTTAGTTCTTCAGATCTTAGACGATATATGTCCCACTGTTTAGACTGATTCTTTTCGATCTGAAATTTTTCTCCACCTCCCGGAAAGGAATGGAGACAACAGTTTGAATTCCAAACCATTGGAAGGGTTTATTAGGTACAAGGCCACCAACGCCAGTCATTTTTTCAAACTTTTAGATCTTATCCCCTCTTCAATTTCAAATTCCCACGTCAACCTTCCATCCAATTTTTCGGCAAAATTTCTACTACCTCATCGTCAAAAGACGTTATTATCTCCTTAATTCGTGTATTATTTCTCTAAAGTGTTATTTCCTTAATTCGCCGGAGACTTCGGCTGGAGGCATTACTTTCAACTTTCTCATCAGGATTTTGAAAGATTCTTTTTGATACACATATTCACGAGATCTTTATAAGCAGAATTTGTTTAGACATTATTTACAAAAGACACAATCAAAGACTAGAATCATGATATTTTAGGAAAATCCACCTTTCAACGCTATGAACGCAATAATTTTACGTCAAATTTTATAAAAATATATCGAAAATTATAGAAACACTACGTATGTGATGCTATCCGACTTGGTGATGCATACCGTGGTTTGAACAATCACCTTGATATCATCCATGCTTTACGTTGAGCAACCAGCATAAATGTGTTTTACACTACGATGGAAGAAACCATGGTATGCACCATCACGATAGATGACGCCAAACACCGTGTTACTCCGATGAGAGATATTTGTGTTAATATTAGGCCTAAAAACTTGGCGTTTGGACGGATCTCATTGGTTTTGCCTCATCTATGAACGTGAGTCATCGAAACACGATTCTATGACAAGCGCAACTGACCTAGTGACCCACAGCCCTAATTGAGAGAACAATTTCAATTTAAAAATACTGCCTTCACCCTGCTGCCCAGAGAGCATTGCGCCAAATCTAAGTATCCACTTTCACAGAGAGCCGTTGGAGCTTCCAGTCTAACAACTCGAGAAATAATTATACGAACTCGACAAAATCTTGTCGCAGAACACTCGGACCAATCACTGACCCCTCCCAGCGAGTTTGTTTTCCGCCCTAACATCGCACGGAGAGACGTACGTGACAGAAATGAATCTGACGGCCGGCGGTGCCAAAACCCGGTGGAAAAAACACGACCGTCTCTCGGAAAACGCCAAATTTTTCAAAACGAGAACAACCCTGGCCGAGCACGTCTGGAGCGCGGCCTCGAAACGAAAGGAGACAAGCGCCAAGACGGAGAACAAACCAATTATTTCGATTCGTTCATGATTAACGGCGAGGCGCCCGAGAGGGGTGGGGGTTAGGGGTGGGGCGCTAGGGGTGAGCATAATCAAATTAAAAAGATAAGCACAGCGGACCGGTGGATGCTCCGACAAACAAAACAGTTAACAATTCGCGTTAATTGTTCATTCGGAGCAGGAACCCGTGAGATTGTGGACGGGCAAAAAAAGGAGGAGGAGGGTCGGGAGAGGGAGATGAGATAAACGGGGTGGGGGTGGGAGGTGATTTGAGCTTGATTTCAATTCCGTGTCCGCGGGTTGATAAATCCGGGATGGTCATGACTGGGTTCCTCAATCAAGCACAGTGGCCGGACCTGAACATCGATCCGGGCGAGTGGACTTCATTCTGCAATGAAAAGCCACTATGTTCGGCTCATCGATAAAAGCATTTACCTTTAAACGGAAACGAGTGGCGCATTTGCTTTTTCTGAAGTGAACCGCAAAAATTTGTTTCTCTCTGCAAAATGTGGTGTGAGTTACGCCCACGTGAAGACACCACTGCTCCTGGATCATTTTAAAACAGGGAATTGAGAAAATACCAGATGGTTAAGAAGACACGATTGGGGTAAGTTTTGACGCAAAATCTGTTGCTTCAATCGTGAAACCCATTTTATAAAGCAAATAATAATGACTTAACAATTACTCCCTGAAATTGCCTGATTTTCCCAGACTTTTTAAAAAACCCTGACATTTTCTAGTTTTCCCGGTGTTCTCTGACTACGGCAACCCTGTTTAAAACAACTCATGTGTCGTTAGTTTCCTTGTGCGGATGGGATCTTTTACGGGAGAAGCAGGAGCAGGGGTGTTTGCATGAAGAATAATTGTCTGTCGGATCAAAAGAAATTTCAATCAATTGATTCCCTGGCGAGAATTTTCATTCGGTCAACGAGAAATCTATTTGTTTCGAACTTCATTTCTGTTATTCTAACGAGACATCCTGCCACTTTAAAGAGGTTTTCGATTTCCTCTATATTCTACGTGAATTCTCGTCGGACTATTGCCCAAAACATTTGGAACGTTGGAACATTTTTCTTGGTGAGCTATTCAACGAGGCCATCGAATTATTCATAACGGATTTGAATGGAGGAAAACTGGTGTTACCAATTTTCGATGATCGCCACTGCTTGACGGATATTAACTGATACCCCCCGAGGAGATAATGTAAATAAGACGAATCTCACCTGAGAGCGGCAAAACTGCCGGAGAATCGGTGGTGTANGGGGGGGGGGGGGGGGGGGGGCTGTTGCTCTCTGCGAGGGTCAGTTCCTTAAGGTTCTAATGAGGCATGCCCGGTTCGCGCGGGACGTGAATGGGTTGAAAGCTCCGCGCCCTGACCAGAAAATTAAGACGCCGAAACCCGGAAATTGAGTGGAGGCTCCGTTCCGGGTTTCATCGCAACTCATTCAGGGCCGAGAGCAGATGAATAATCGCTCAGATTCACTGCTACGTGGATGATTGATTTTAGGGTTCTGGAGATACGATTCGGTAAAGAAATAAATGGAAAATAGAAATAAGATAAAATTTTGGTTTTTATTCTTTACTAGAGATTGATCAAGTTTCTTCGCACAAAGAAATGAAAAGTGGAAGAAAAGGGGAATGGAGGGAGAGACAGGTCATGGCAAAGCGGTAGTGTATGTGGGACGAAATGTCATTCACAATGTGTTTGGAAGGTGTGTTAATCTCAGGTAACGAGCTGTTACTGCACTGCGATTACTTTCGGAAAAAAGGTTGAAATATGTAAAATTGAAATTCAGCTACATTGAAGACTTGGGTCGGCAGCAGGTACCACAGAAGAATTTAATATTCAATAATTCTTGAAAAATAGCTGAAAATTGAGTAACTCTAATTAAATGGAATTGGTAGCGGAACCCTGAATTTAAATGCAATAAATCTACCCCACGCAACCGTGAGTTTTAAAAGCTATTTCACGAGTCTTGACGCCGGAGAAAATAAAGGTTATCTTCCAGCCGGGCAGAATTTTCAATTTCCTTTTTTTTACCGATCAAGATAGAAGCGACTAACGCATAGCGCACGGATGGGCGTAAGGAATTTTATTTCGGGGAGTGAAATATGTATCTGTTTGGTTAGGCGTCGGCGCGCTAGTTGATTTCCCGGGAGAGACAGATGGATGCAAAACTGATGCAGGGCCTATTGCGAGTTGCCTCCAATAGCGACGCAACCAGACGCATCGGTGCACGGTACAAGTGAAATTGGCAAAATGTTGTCAAATTTCTACAATTGAGGCAGATGTTAAAAAGATGAGTGCTGGAGACACATCGATGGTAATAATATCCCTGGTAAAAATTGGCGATACGAGCTGCGTTTCAAAATACCATAGGAGTTCTTATAGCCGACTAAAGAAGGCTATTGAAAATCATATAGCTGGCTGTAGAAAGCGGAGCAAATCAGATAGCCGGGCTATACGAAGCTATAAAAAAGTATACAGTCGGGCTATAGTTCCTATCGCCGGGATTTGCACTTTATCGCCATTGGCTATAAAAGGCTATAAGAAATTGTGTAGAAATTCGTGTGCTTTGGAAATCATTAAGTTTGATACGGAACTACCTGAATATTTACAAAACACACATTATATTTTCCTTTAAAACATATTTTTTTTTTCATCAATTAAAATGAGATGGTCCATACAGAGTTTGCAAACATTTCAAAATCATGAGTTGAAAAAAGCTGACTCCACGAGATTAAATATTAGAACCTAACACAAAGCGGAGCGGCGACGCACTGGTGCCTACAAACCTAACAGGGATACTTCACGCATTGCGCAGCGACGCACTGGCGCCTACAAACCTAACAGGGATACTTCACGCATTGCGCAGCGACGCACTGGCGCCTACAAACCTAATAGGGATACTTCACGCATTGCGCAATGCGTGAAGTATCCCTATTAGGTTTGTAGGCGCCAATGCGCGTTTCGCGCACTCTGCAGTCTGCCCGCCCGCCGCGCCGCAGCGTGCCACGGTGTCTGAAGTAACTATTTCACACCAGAGGTACTGCACAGTATCATAAGAAATTGAAAGCGCTCCAACATATTAAGAATGACAGGCATCTTTCAAAAATACGGAGCTTTCCTCGCAAAATAAATCAAGATACTACGGAACAAAAAGAGAGCGGTAGTCCAAAAACTCACTAAGTCCTAGTATCCGTATTTAGTAACGTTTAGCATAAACTTCATCGTTTGGCTGTTGCTTAGTCGCCATCGGCTATAAAAGGCTATAAGAAATTGTACAGCCGGCTACAGAAGCTGCTGGAAATCTTACAGCCGGCTTTAGGTCTATAGTATTTTGGAACACACATTCTACTGCCAACTTTTATCTGGGTACAATTCTTTCTTGGCCTTGATATTGGTGCATGATTTTTAAGTATTCAGAAAAATAGTTTCCACAGGGTGAAACATGCTTTTACTATCATTATTTATGCGGGGAAAAAGAGATAACTTCGTATACTCTCATTTAAAAGCAGTGAATGTAGGGACAGTTTAGATATATAAAGCTATCTTTGGATATAAATACGGGGGGTCCGATTTCGAGTACTTAATTTTACCTTCTTCATAAGAAACTGAGTCATAGTCTTGATGCAATAGCAATTACAAGTGAAATCAGCCACGTTTATACTTTTTTGGAACATAGTCAAATTTTAGGGGTATAAAAAGGTTACGTTTAATTTCTGTATCTTAAATTAAAAATTTCGATTATAAAATTGTGTACGGCACCTGCGTCCAAAAAATGAAAACTTTGGCAATATTTTTACAAACATGGGAGCATTGCCCCCGTTTAATCACCGCTCTTCTCTCGTAAGGGCGTAACGATCCCTCAAGTTGAGCCCTGTTGTCCATAGAACACAATGCTTCACATACGCTTAAAAGGACACGGAGAAACGCCTTTACGTGAAAAAGCGACAGTTTAAGGGATGCGTTCTGAAGTAATCGTCTCTTGGTAGATCGAATGAGATGAGACGTCGAAAACAATACGTCGTTGCTCCGCGGAGAAAAATACAGAACGAAAGCGCGAAATGAGCCGCATCGTCCGTAATACCCTACTTCTTCCAGGGCTCGTGTGAAAACGTGTTCAGAACCTTTCTTCGGTGCAGCGACGAATGCGGATTTTCGACGACGAAAAATCAAGATCTCTACGTAACACGAGCACCTCCGCACTTTCGCTGATACTTTGGAAAAGAAAAGAGATTTAAAAGTTAGGGAGGGGACGAGGAGCAAACAAAGCCAGCTCCGATTGCAAGCTTTTGATCGAACAGATTCGAGTGTTATGTGCTCACTGACGCAGTGTTTCACCTCTGAGACGTTGAATTTTTTGAAACCTCCACGGCTCTGAAACCTTCCGTGATGACACTGGGGAACGTTTAAGAAACCACAACGCGTCTAATCCAAAACAATTATCTATATTTGCGTCATATTAACACTAATATTGCTGCCGAAACGATACGCGGAAAATTTGGTGGAAAAAAGGTCTTAAAGGTACATTCAGAGCGCATCCATAACACAATTAAACAATTAGCATATCCGTATTCTGCCGTGCTAAGGAAAAACGCCGTATGAACATTCGAGGGTTGCCAAATTTCCTCCAATAAACTGTCCATTTTTAAAGAGAGTTGGAAAAATTTTCGCTTGAAATTGTCTGATAATAAAGTGATTTTGATTAAAATTCTCTTAAAAATAGGAGGAAAAATAATCAAAGATTTTCCTAAAAGATCGTATTTTAACGGAGGGAATTTGGCAACGTCTAAAGGCTCATCGGGTGTTCTTTCTTAGTACGGCAGTATTGCGTGTGCTGAAATGGTGTGTTTTTGTATATTATTGTACGAAAATCAATTATTTTGGCACAGTGTAGAAGGCCTCTCGGGTTTGAGTTTGCTCTGAGGAAGACCAGATTTTCCGTGTAGTCAGGAGCTGGCAGAATGCTAACACTTACTAATGTTAAGTTGAAGTAACGCACGGGAGACGCCGAGGCGGGGGCGGTGGCGTAAGCGAAAAAGTTGCCGAGCAGAGCGCGGAGTTTCATTAATCAGTCGGCACGAAATTACAAGGAGAGTTCACGCTGAAAACGCGGGCAGCGCCAGTTCCGAAACTCTTAATCTTGACTTAACACTTACTTAAAATAAATCAGCAGCGGTTCGGCCGCCGTAAACTCGGGCCCGCCCGAGCTGGAATTTATTTCAACTATTTATCTGTGAAATGAAACTGGAAAAAGTAAATAAATTCGGGAGAGCGGAGAGGAGAACTTAAAGTTTCCTGCACTTTCGGCGGGATTCCGGGCCGCGGGAAAAAAGTTTCCCTTTGTTTCGTGCTCCGCAGCAGCGTAGGCAACCCAACGCAACCAAACGGTTTACCCCCCCCCCCCCCNNNCCTCCCCCGCCACAGTTCCAACTCTTGCTTGACTGTATTTGGCAAAGATACAGAATTTGATTCCAAGTCTTATTCCAATTGGAATGTACTGTTCTCAGGTAGGGATAACGCCATTACCTTGTTCTCTCGTCCGTTCTGTTCAAAATATCGCCAATGCTACTTCTCTACCCTTGTACAAATCCATCATAGGTCAATTCAACTTTTCAAAGATGCATGGACTGCATTTTGAAACACGGAAACACCATTTCTGGCTCATTTTAGAAACGACAGAGAAGCCGTTAATCTTCCCATGCAGATAAGTGGTTTTATATAGGAGCCAGAAATAATCGTTCCTTATTGCGAATTATGGTCTTTATACAATGCATTTTATGAAAAGGAACCGCGAGAGTAGCAACGAACCTAGAGATCGTCCAACTTCTCTCACCTTGGAAAAAAAGCATTTGATCATGAAGGATCAATTGATTGACGATCATTGTTTGATCAAGTGTGTACTGTCGAACTGCACTTTCTGCAATAAAAAAAGAGGGGGGAAGTTCTATTTCAATATAAAATGACACTACTGATCCTTTCTTTCGTTCGGCTTTTCCTATTTTAAAAAATTAGATATTAACATAGCAATACGATGATAAAAATTACTGATGATAGAAGCATCGTCTTTCAAGGATCTTCAGGACGAACTGACAACTTTTCAGTTTCCTGGTAATAAAGCTCTTAAATTTTAGCTTAACTTCTTAATATTCGATTATGTTTCTTTTCTCCAGTCCAGTCAAACTGCTCCCCCAAATGAGTTACGTTTGGAACGAAATTACCCGCGATATTTAATACCAGTTTGGCGGTTATCCAATTTTACTTGGAGCATTCAAAAACGAATGGAAGCCAACAAAACGCACGCAAAAATGGCAAGTCGTTCGTATTCGACAGAAGTTTGGAAAACTTAGCGCACTTTTAATAAATGACTGAACTCGTATACTTGATACCTTCTTGAATTTTAATTAAAAATATTCAGTTGGATTTTGTATAGATTAGAGGTTACGCGAGTCGATTTTTTTTCTAGGTATTTGTTAGCTATTTATTCCTTTAATTAGCATTTTTTTTCTCAATTCCTCATGTTTTTCATGTACCGCTCATTTAATGTTTCCTTTAAATTAGTATTTCCTGTTTGACGAAGAATAATCTTCTGAGACAGTGTTAGGCGTGTGGTTAGGTTAAGGCTATGGAATTCGAAAGAAGAAACATCAATATTTTTCGGAGCACTGCCTCTAATTTATGATATTTTACGTATGCACTCTTCCGACTATAAAAATAGTGTGCTTCAAATCATGTTCAGGAACAACGCAGGGAAAGTAGGAATCTGCGGATGAGGAGTCGGTCCCTTTCCCTAAATCTGCCTTAAAAGCCGCTTCGTCGCTCCGCTTTCAAAAAGTAGATGGATTCGACGATTTCGAGTGCATCTGGACGAATTCTAAGCTGAAATAATTGTGAACTTGAATGTGAAATTGGTTTGAATCCGGGCGCAAAGACATTTTTAGCCGCCCCCATCTCTGACGCGTTGCTTTTCGATTCCTTCCTCCACAACGCCAATTTTAACTTGGGTATTTGAATAAATTGGATTTCTTATTCAATATGAGCAGAACTGTTGCCGAATCCCACACTTGCGAGAGAAAGTTCCTCATCCATGCAGGGATGAGCTATCCGGTGAACATGAACTCGTCGGCAGTGTTTTGCAATTTACATGATGTTTATCAATGCATTACTTCAAGAGTCGCGCATATCGGTTCATATTGTTGTTGTTTGATTTTTTTTTTTTTTTTTTTTTTTTTTTTTTTTTTTTTTTTTTTTTTTTTTTTTTTGAGAATAGGGTGTGGTGTAACCTTCAAAATACGATTCCATCAGCGGCATCAGTTAGCACAATGAGGCATCAGAGGCTGAAATGTGTTCTCGCTCAGTGACGCGTTTAATTAGACGGTTATTTCGGAGACTGTTGAATAATGTAGCAATTTAGGTTTTGTCTTCGAAACGCACGATACTGGTCGTTTTTCGAAAACTTAAGAGAACATCCCCTGAGGAAAACAAAATTGTTCGATCATGAGAGATATAAAACATGATTTCAAGGGAACAACCAAACTCATTCCTGATTTCGAAGGAGGGCAGAAAAACATAAGTGGATCGATTTCGAGAAAAAAAGCTGAGCTTTAAGACGTACGCTGATTTTATATGAGTAATTTGAATTCAGGCAAGGGTCGATAGATGGTAATTCAATACAATCGTTTAAGGGCAGTAATCGTGATACGAACTTCACGGTCAGATTTTCATAAACAGTAAAACTACTGAGTGATCTGGCAACTTCAATTATGGACGATGGCGACAAATCTCTAAAGCGATTAATTATTCATTATCATCTTCAATTTTTAAGGGACCGTTTTTCGAAGTTTTTGAAAGCTCTAGGGACGAGTTAAACTTTTTCGAGCTGTCTCAAAAAGTTTCCTGGTTATACTCACTCGTACTAAAAGGGTTGAGATAGAAGAGTTGCCAGCCTTCTAGTTTTAGGTATTTGATCACGCGAACAATAATTTGAACGACCGGGACATTTACTCATCAATCATTCACTAATTAACAAAATAAATAAATGAAAACAAAAAGCAGAACACGCTGAAGGAATTTGGACTAGGGGTTGTTATTATTATTATTTATTCACAACATTCAGAGCCCATTTGTAAAAGTTTACTTATCTTCACGACAAAGTTTTTCGCAGGTTAGAATTCACCCTAAAGAATTTGAACCTACTTTCAGCTAAATCCTCTACATTTTCAATGCGTCAATTAGAAATTCGAAGTATTATCAAGTTTTCACCAAAAAAACTGCTTGCAGGATTTGATACGAATAGAAGCGGTTTATTTGATTTATGAATCATCGGGGGATACTATCGTAAAATATCAAAAAGTTTCGCAAACTCTTATACCTCGTTCTCCTAAATATGTCAAATTGTTTTCAGCGTTTTTTTCTCAGCTTATCTATATAAAACGCAAAATCGCAAAAAAAATTGATTTTTTCAGTCAATTTAGCAACCATGCGATGGAGTTACGTTCCTCCGTACGGAATTCTACGAAATCTGTTGTGTTCAATGTGATTTTCCTGCGAGTTTACTAGTTTAAAGTCTACACAGTTCACTGAAAAAACATGGTAGATTTTACCATACTCTGACACAGTGATACGAGTATGGTAATAAACGCCAGACTCTATGGTAGCATTTACCATATTATGATAAGAATCACCAGAGTTCTGGTGAATACTACCATAATCCCGGTTATTTTCACCAAAAAGTATCACTGTGTACAAAATCGAGTAGACCAAAAGTAAAAATTACCATACTTTTTTTTCAGAGTTGGGTCAATTTCCTGTGTGCCAGAGACTCATTATTAAAATATCACACGGATCTTGCCCAGCAAAGCCGAGCTAGCGTCGAGTCCAACAACGTAGGTGGCGAGGATGGACATTTGTGAGAATAAAAGAGAGGGCGAAATGAAACACTAAATCCGCTACAGGTGTCACCATCACGCGTAATTCGATCGATACCTCGTTGAAACATCATCGATGACGGGGAGAACAATGAGCCTACCGAGAGCAGGGCGCCTGTTGCTTTAAAACTCACCCCCTATCCGCCCACCCCTGCGGCCGACCAATCACGAGCACGCTCAATTAAAACGCGAGAAGAATCCGTTATTAAGTTTCTTTGTTGCGATGATAAATATAAAACAATAGCAACTGTATCGGGGTTGACCCTGGCGAGTGAAACCAAATCGTGCCAAAAATTCTGAGTTCTCTGGACTATGGATTTTATGACAGAATTGAGACTTTGCACACAAAAATTGTATTGCTTCATCTGAGAGTGCTAAATGCGAGCTGAGTTTGCAGTATTTTTCACGATTTTTTTCCGAAAGGGGAAATTTGGGTAAAATAGATTTAGAAATGAGAAAATATCCCACCTTGTGATGTCATAAGGCAGCACTTTTCATTTAAAAGCGTGTATTTTGGCAGATTAGATTAATTATTTGTCCATCATCTCCAAATAATTGTTGAATTATTGGAAGAATACATAAAAGGAAGTATATACGCGTGGGGAAGATGGGGTGTGTTAGAGGAAGCTTCATAGGAAACAATGTTGAAGTGGGCGTGATTCCCTTTGGAGATGTAGAAAAGCGGGATTTTACATTCTACCAGACGGAACTATGTGCCAACTGAATGCGGCACTCATGGGCTGCGGGCATGGCAAAATATCGTTGTGGACAGGGCTCATGAGTTAATGCCGACCAAGAGCGAGCTGACGTCAGCTTTATAATTCCCACTCGATCTTACGGCCCTTGACTAACGAGCACACCCCTACTTTCCCACCTGTCTCTGGTTGCGTTTGGCAGAAATACGTCCATACTTTCTAGCATTTCCGAGTACCTTCACGAACCACGGTCATTGAAAATATCGGCAACGATGCTTTTAGTCTATCAGACTGACAGGAAATAATCAGGACGTAAGAGTACTTGCAGCTCGGTTGGGACAATCAAACTCTTCGGACTCGGCGGCCATTGCGTTGGAAATTAATTGTCGTCAACCCGCCGCGTCGAGTCGCAACGAGGAGAGAGGAGAAAAATGAAATGTCACCCCCTCCCGGCGTCTGCTCCCGGGTAATTAATTTCGACGGGACGTTATGACATTATAATAAACATTATCGCTATAATTATTATTTTGTGTTTATCTAGGAGCCGATCTCCTCCCCCTACCCCGCCCTCTCGTCGCGTCGCCAGGGGAGAGAAAAAAAATTGACCCGTGATTAATGTGCCCGATTATGAGCGTCGCGCGAGCTGCACCGCGTGCCAAACCCGCCGTGTTTCGGAAAAACAACGTATCGACATTCGAATGTTGCCAAATTTCCCTCGCTAGGCCATTTACTTTTTTGAGGGCCGTCAAGGATATTTTCCTTTACAATTTCTGGAACTCTGCGAATATAGGCTCATTGAAGGTCCATCCGTCAAGGAATGCATCATTATCGGGCCATTTCCGGTCTCTTTTCTTATCTAGTACTGGCCTAAACATGATTTTGAAGGCCGAGTTTGACGGAATATGCGAATTTTTCAACATCCGACTGCAAACCGGCAAAGCCCGTATTTTTTGCCAAAATCGGCCTTCAGACCCATGCCCGCTGAACAGAGACCGAAGAATGACCAAATCATGATGCATTTCGTAACATGAAGACCTGCAATGAGCTAAAACACGTAAAGTTAAGGGAATCAACGGTGGGCCCAAAGACGGCCCTCATCGATACCCTTCCTTCTGGTTCAAACGCTATTGAAAATTCGAGTAAAAATTGACGTAAAGTATCAAAAAAATCTACAAGAAGCATTCCATGAATTTTCTATACTGAATAGGGGTTTTCGTAAAATTGCCTATGTACTAGGCTCCTTTTTCCTGAGCTCGGTCCAAGCGAGGCAACGCTGCAGCCGCTGAAACGTGTCTCGCGCTCGCTTACAGCGAAGAATAACGCGACAATAAAAAGAGAAGGAGGAAAGAAAAAGAGAGGAGAATGTCACCCGAGCCGACCTGCCGCCTGTTTTTGCTGGGTAAACACTAATTCGAGATTTCTCTTGCTCCTTTTTTACCGTCTCCACTTGTTAGCAGTCGTTAGCCCCTAAAAACGCGTCATATTCTCGTTCCGCTGCTGCGACTACGACAAGAGCGTGCCCTCTTGCTTTTTGTTCCGCGCGAGTTTCAGTCGTAGAATTTCGAAACTTACTTCTTTATGATGGACCAACTTTCTTTTTGCTGGCGAGCTTTTGCAGTCCCGCGCCGTTTTAGTGCCAGCTTAGTGGCGCACAGAGCAGCTAATGAAAGTACGTAAGTTGTCGAATTGAATTCGTGCACCGCAAGTGACTTGCGTGTTACGCGCGTACAAACTGAGAATTTTCCACGGCATCATTGTTGACAGGTTGGACTGAAAATCAAATGTTTCCTTTGCGTGCCCCGATTTGAAGTACGAAATTCTACCACTTTATCCGCCAAGCTGCTGAAATTCACGACACACTTTATAAGTACACACATCTCTCTAAGTAGTGCGCCATTATCTTAAAATTAAAAGGCCGTAGCGAGAAGACGTCAGAAGCTGTGAAGGAATGAGGAAGGGGGCCTGGTGCTGCCTGACAAACTCCTTTGAAGGAGGATGGGAGGGGGCGAAGAGAGGAGCGGGAGAACTCGAGAAATCGAGAAAATTACCTCAGGTCACCTTCTATCCATGGCCTTTTCTATTATCGAAATCCTTCACTTTACAAAATTTGTGCGGTTTACAGGGTCCAGTTTTTCCTGGCTCTAGATACCATGTCTAAGCGGCAATAACTGGATGAGGTTATTCAAAACGAAGGGGTCTATTGACTAGTATGCCCTACTTTTCCTAATTTTAGTGTGTGCTATACATGTTTGCCGCACATTGATGGTAAACTTAATCGCACACCGTGTAAAATTCGACAACGCCTCAGATAGCAGGAGCTGGTTCCGATTGGCGGTGGTACAGCGTGAAGCTGAGGTTCCACAGACAGCGCGCGACATGGAGCGAGCCGCGCGAAATTACCCGCACAGCGTCTATAGAGAGCATATGGACACTAGAGCCAATGGAAACCCTTGGGAACCACATGATCTGAGCTGAAAACGCTACCGAGAGCCATGATTGTACGTCCGACCTTTGCGTCAAATGACGAGGACGTTTGGAAAATTCAAATCCTTGAACTCGGTGGCGCGGAAAACTTGGCGTCGCAGACTCCTTGTGGAAGCGTGGCGTGGAGCACTCTCTGACCGGGGCGCGACTCCATTAATCATAAATCCACCGCGACGACGGTTGCTCGATGCTCATCCACGTTCAGTCTCACTCACCGGTGTAAGCACACAATCTCACTCCCCCGACCCCCTCCCCCGCCCCCCTGCCCCTCGGCCATCCATTAATTTTAATCATTCCGATCTGCATTCCAGAATCCCGCTCATTTGGAGCCGCCTCCTCAAATCCTCGAAACCTCAAATCCTCCACTTCAACCGTCGCCCGGGTTATTGCCGCACTCCAGAGGAATCCGATCCGGCTAAAGTCGAGCAGAGGGGTGGGTCTAAGTGGTAACCTTCCCGTTCCCACGGATGGAAACTTACCCGAAAAGTCCAGGAAAACATCTATTTTCGCAGGAAATTTTGATGGACAGACATAGCAGATATGCAAAATATATTCTTATTCATTTATGATTTGAAGAACACTGGGAAATTTTAGGTAGACCCGAAACAATGCAACTTTACGTTCCCGGGAAGTTTTGATCCCTCATCGAGCATCCATTCGTCGCCCTTCTGCCATGAGGAGGAAACTGCACTTCGAGATGAACCCTGTAGTCTATGAAGGCCTCTGTTTCAGGGTTGCAAATTCAATTCAATCTCGAAATTCCCTGACTTTTCTCTAACTTTTGGGGAAAATTCCCTATCCACAGACGCTGGGATTCCCTGACATTTTCCTAAATTTTTACAAGGACAAAAGAAACGGGTTGATTCAAAGGCCTCCCCCGATAGTTATTGTATGTACGAGGTTGAAACCTGCAAATAACCTGAATGCAGAAATGAACACGTGAGCGGTGCTAAATTCTGACTGTTGCAACTAGCCGAGAGATGTCAATATCAAAATATTTTTCGATGAACAGAATCGAGTAAAAGTTATTTGACACGTTAAAAACGTTGCAACGAAGTTAAAATTGGAGTCCCTCACCTTCCAGACATCGCGAGAAAACAACATGCGTGATACAACTATTTCAACTCCTGGGCCACTCAAATTGTATCAATTTAGTTGAAGGCAAACTTGATTTTTCACCATAGTTTTCAGTTATTCAGATATGAGCGCGAGGGCGGGACTACAGAAATAGAGTTGTGGAAGGAAAATGGTGATGCGATAGAAAAAAAAAAGGAAAGGAATAGAAGACAAAAAGAGGATTTCAGGGGCGAAAAACTCACGATCGTGGCGAAAAGCAGGCCGCCTTGTGTTACGAAAAATTACTCATTGAAGAAAGTTAAAAAAAAAAAAATTCCTTGGCTGAGAAAGCAGACGCTGTCCATTGCGAGGGGAGCCGGCGCCGACGTACACTCGACGACAATGACGTGGCGTGGTTTGCGATACATCGATTGCTATGCCATTTAAACCTATGGAAAAGGATCGATAAAGGGTGTTCGCAACGAACACCTTAACAATCGATTTCTTACCATAGGTTTGAATGGCAGAACAATCGATACATCGCAATTCACGCCACGCCACTGCTCGACGACAAATGATTTTTAAACAGTCAACAGAGGAGGAAAAGGAAGTTCATTTGAGAAGCAACTGTAAATGTTCATTTGTCAAAGGCACGAGTCCTTCAATGGTATGCTCGACAAGGCGATAATTCATCTTGTTGAGCATTTTTAGATGTCAACGTAACGAGAGACTCCTCCGCGGGCGGGGAGGCCGAAAGAGAAAACAAAAAGCCAGAACAGCCGCGTCGATACTTTTCCGTTCGAGTTGAAACAATAACGCCCCTCTTTTCAACGAATCAGCCTTTTTCGCCGTGAAAGGGCCCCCTTTCAGAATCCCTCCGGTGGGCGGCAATATCCAGACTATTATCCAGACTTGATTTCGTATAGTGCGGACGATTAACTAACACCGCAGCATTCGGTTCGCTCTTCAAAGACGAGAAGCTCCCCTCGATTGCGCGAGTCCGCCGGCACGTAATGCTCGAAAAAAACGGAGAGGAAAAGAGGGAAAATCGAGGGAAAACCGCCCCACTCCAGTAAATTACGCGGGTATTAATTAAGAATCTATATTAATTGCAGAACAAAGGGAACAGACGCTAGGAGGCAGGGGAGAGGCGAGGCAAGGGGCTAATAGTTATTAAGTGAATATTTAAACGTCGGCATGATAACGCCATCGAAGGAGGTGCGAGAGGGCAAGGAGTGAACATCCTCAGATGTTCGGAATGAGAAAAGTTTAATTTTTACTAAACAACAAATAGCTTATTAAAGTTTAAAAATAAATTATTTCTCCCCCGCTCCTTGTTCTGCCCGCAAGGGCGTTCTCAAATTGTCGGAGGAAAAACTCGCTCAACATTCCACGGCGGAGGGTAAAGGTGGAAAAAAACTAGCGCCTTGTGTTTACAAGCTTCGACCGTTCTGCGGCGGGGAAAAAAGTGTTACAGCGAGAGCTATAGGGGTTTATAAGTTGTGTAATTAGACGCATAAATCAGCCCTTTTCGGCTTCTCCCCCGAGTGCGATTTCTATTCTGCGTGCCGCACCCTTTTTAACGGGCTACGCCTGGCTCAATCATAAATCGGCCAAGTTTACGCCGCCCGCATTGCCGCGCTGCGTGGGCATTGCCTACCCTCCAGGCGTCGCCGGGACTGGAAGAGCCGGTGAAGAGGCAGCCATGCACCATGCTCGGAGACGCTTTTACATTAATTCCGGGACGCTATACTGTGTGACGCTGTGACGTTGGCGCATTTATCGAGGACTCGAAGATATTTCCATGTTCTGCGTGAGTTCCTCGATCCCCGGAGTGCCTCACGTTTTTAAGGTTCCACTCCTCACTTTGGATTACAACGGGTAACACCCCCCCCCATTCATCCCTTTGCCAGAGGCGGAATCCGTGACCCCCGGAAGTAACATGCATGGATCTCTCGTAGAAACGTATTGTTCAGCGGGAACTGTTTAAATTTACGACTGTTCTCGCGGAGCAGTCGGAGAAAGTTCTTCAGGGACGTATGCTGGTAACGTTAAAAGAAACTTGCGATTGGGTACCGCATATCATTTAGGAGCGAGCGGTCGCGATTTTCGCAATTTGACGACACTGTTTTGTCTCCATTTCACTCCATTATAAATAATCGATTCTCGATTAGAATCGATTATTTTACATGCATTTAAATGGGCGAGATCCGGTGTTGCAAATTTTTAAGAATCACCGCACAGGGAGCAAGGGATGGATGGAACCGTTTCGGAATCATTACTCAATAATACGAATTAATATTGCTCTAGGATTTTTTTGGCGGAAAACGTGGAGAAAGCCCAGCCAAACCGTAGATAGATAGAATAAGGCAAGAAATGGAGAGAAACGATTTGCCGGAGGAGCTCTGGCAGGCTCGGTATCAGTGGCGGTTCGGTGTAACAGAGCACACAGAAGCGATAAAAGAGCGGCAGTAATTTTGCTCGAAGATTTCGACAATATTGTGACACGTGTATAAGCTCTTTGGAAAATTGATTTCCAGCGTGAATTTGCTCCCACTTTTGGCCTAAATAAATTAATCTAGTCTACTTGTAAACGTGGGAGTACATAAAGAGTTACAGATTGATAATTTTGGAAGCTGCTGCTGTCCTTAGTAATATATTGATGAAATTTTCATTAGGAAAACGCTGGACAAAAATTTCTCAATTAACGGTAAGGAAAACTAAACTGCCGCGTCGATGCATTTCAATATAGGGGTCGGTCTCCAAAGCTCAAGAGCTGAAGCGAGGCTGAACACAATCGATCAAATTGCAGACAAGCGGAAATATCCACCAGAAACGCTAGGATATAGAAGTAAATTGAGTAGGTAGGCAATGGCACCGACTGTGAATAAATCTCCATTTTCCATCTTGTCTAGGGCGGAAATTTCCTCGGCTTTATCTGAATTTTCTCCCGTGATATGACAGAACATTACTCAGACTTACGCCGAAAAAAAGAGAGAATAAACACAGAGAGAGGAGTAGGATCGGAGATTACTCTGCCTACGCGGGGATTCACTCAGACGGCTTCGGTGTGACATGTTTGAGAATTTCCAAGTGCCGAATTGGAGAGTGAAAACGTCTCCGGAATTCGAGCCGGAGTGAAATCAGAGACCCGTCAAGAATCGTCGCCCCTCTGACGTTAGGACGTATTTAACTTTCCACGTGAGCCTTTCTTTACATAAAATCCCATGCTTTCTAGGGCTCATGCGGAAATCGATATACGCCCTTAAGGGCAACGGAGTGTCAGCGGAGCGGGACGGATGATAAGTAGGTAAGACGGGAAAAAATCAACATTTCCTGTGTTTTCCCTCCGCCATATCGATTTCCCTTTTCTCGTGCCAAAACACGAGCCGGATGATTCACGGTCCTCCCCCCATCTTTGTTAGTTTTGGCTAGGGGATGCGGCTGAAGGGTACGGTCCGAGAAGGGTGTTGCGTGCTTTTTAAATCCTCCCTTGTTTCCCCATCGAGTCCATCGGTATATCGCTGTCCCTTCTCCGGCGGAGGGTAAAACGTCGAGTGGTGGAATGTTCTATTGCTTCGACAAAAGTTAAGTACCTAATTATGAATATTGAATACCTTCGAGACACCCCTCTTATCTCTTTAGTTTTGTACTTTAAACTAGATGTGGGCGCCAAGCGCTGAATCATAAAATTCTTCAATGATATGTTTGTTACAAGTTAGTGTCTCAATTTTGTATTTTTCGGCCACCAAATTGCTCTCTCAATTGACGATCACATTTACCCTTAAATATCCAAGCCTGATCGATTGACTAGAGGCTTCCTAAAAACACCCGGCCGCCGAGTTGTATAGGGCTGGTACTTACGAGCTTTATATCTAGGTCTACAAATACATCCTAGATAAAGAGTCGAGCATCAAATGTAAAAAAAATCGAGTGTCAACACAGCCGAAGATAGGAGCGACGTTTCTTAACTTTTCTCACGAATTTGAGATATGCGCCTTCAATTATGCAGACGCAACACGGACATCCATCAAGCAAGAATAGTTGTCTCTCTGCGCCGTCGGATTGATACGTAGCGCCTTCAATTTTGCAGACGCAACACGGACATCCATCAAGCACGAATAGTTGTATCTCTGCGCCGTCGGATTGATACGTAGCGCCTTCAATTATGCAGACGCAACACGGACATCCATCAAGCACGAATAGTTGTATCTCTGCGCCGTCGGATTGATACGCACTGATAGATCGGTCCGTCGCAACACTGATGTCACCGTATTGTCGGCAATTTTATCGGATCCGAGTGAATCGATTGACTCAAAAATTCTCTCATTATGTGCGAAAATTGAGATACGCCCATAGAGGAGTGACGATGCAAAGTATTACTCGGCGCCTTTACATTTCACCCCCTCCAGATTTAGACTGGGCACGTCGCGTCGGTACACTGCCGTTATGAGGAAAAACACCGTATGAACTTCCGAATCTTGCCAAATTTCCTTTGATAAATTCTAATTTACTGGAAAGTTGTGAATATTTTTCTTCCAATTTTTCGGACAGAATTGTTCGCACTTTGGTTCAAAATATATGACAATATCGAGGAAAAATACGCATAACTTTCTTCCAAAATAAACTTTTTATCAGAGGAAATTTGGCAACTCTCAAATGTTCATACGACGGTTTTTCCTTAGCACGGCAGTAGATGAGGAAGATATTCAAGCTGGCAGGATTGGATGAGCATACTTTGCAATTACTTTCGCGAACTTGGGCTCCGACTGCGCTTCTCTTTGATCAACTTTACTGTTTCGGCCGGGGCTCCTCATTTCGCGGTGGGCGAAAGTAATCAGACCAAAACCAGAGAGGGTGGTGAATTAATAGCCACTTAACCTGATACGCGGGCACACGTACCTCGTTCATCCTCGCGGGGGGTTAATGCCGACATTTCGAGCACATTCGATCGCCAAAGTGCATTTCGAGTGCCGCCTTCAATACTCGCAGCCTTTTGACTCCTCAAATTCTCATTCCGTTTTTCGTCCCGCGATCGTCAATCGGAAAAGCGACTTCAGTGCCGAAAAACTGGGAATTGGGATTCCAGTGCCAAAATTGGAAGGGTGGTTTTCATATACTTTGACAGCAAAAATGTCTTAATCAAACCAATTTGAAATTATATGTCCGAAAAATATAGCATGGTTTAAACCCTTCTCGATATTTTAATCTGCTATGCGTTAGGCTTAGAAAAGTCGACTTAAAATACTGTTGCGCGTTTTCTGATGCCACTCAAGTTCGATTTAATCAGTTGCAATTTACAGAGACTAGTCACATTATATTAGGCCTTTTTGAGCCTATTTGTTTAGCGGAGGGACTTTTCAGATATCGGTAGGTAATTATCTCTGGATATCTTTATGATGAGATGTCAGGATCTCTAGATGAAACAGTTGCGTTCTCCAACATATATTTCCAGGGCTCATTGTCGTTTGAAAATTCCCAACTCCCTGTGTTTTCCTGAGTTGTTCTTGAGAGAAAATAAAAAATCGAGTTCAGCAATGAAATCATTCAGAAATTCAGAACTCAAAACTTTCAGTAGTCATAACCGTAAAAAATCAAAATTGTCTATGTTTCTTGCGTACTTTCTCAAAGTCTCTGCGTTGTGTTTTTCGGGGTATTTTCCCACTAAATGGAGCCTTCCATACTTTTTTTTGGTTTCCTCAGTCGCTAAAAACTCCAAATACCCCAAATTATGTGCTTGTTTCAAAGGTTTCTTCAGAACATTGAATTCTCTGTGTTTTTGGTGCCCGCCGAGCGTCCTGGAAACACAGACAGCAAAAACAGCCTCGCTGGAAAGGGAGCGAGTGCGCATCCCATCGACACGATCGAGAACAAGAAAATAATCAACCGCGGGGATTAAACTTCCGTTTCCGCCCTCTCGGCTGCCCACCTCAACGTTGCCACGTTAAGCGATCAAATAGGGATACTTCACATAGGTTTAAATGGGGAAAAGTGTCGATTTCTCAGCTCTTTTCGACAACGGTGGCCCTACTCCCGCGGAAAACGTTGCGAAACCCACCGAAATGCGCGACTCCTTCGGACCGTGGCCCCCTCGGCCGGGACCAAATCCGACCGCCCCGCTTCCGAGTTGAACTTCATTAACCGTCATAGTTGCCAGATAGTCCTGAAATTTCACCACTTTCTCCCATTTAAATACAAATAAAATATCTGCATGCAATTGCACAATCTGGCAAATTTGATTCGTGGCCGAAATCTCGAGAGCGTAGGCGCGCTCGCCGGGATAGTTTTTGGTGCCTGCCCGTAAATCTTAATTACACGCCATGCGAAATTGTTTCCCGTTGCGGATTCATCTCTCACGGCCAAGGCGGAGTGGGTCGAGGGGGTGACTTTTGTTTTTACCTACGACCCCCCGGGATCCTTGTAATTATCAATTTTTTGTCGTAATCCTGATTTACGAGCTGTGCAGCGCCACACACTCCAGACTCGCTCGTCGGATAATTCAGATTTACTGTTCGCTGCGCTACTTTTTGGATCCACTCCTGCGCCTTAGCAGAGCTGAATTTTCGAATCCCTCGGTTCAAAAATTGCGAATTTCACGTCGCAAGGTGAGTAAAAAAATTACAATGTTTCAAAGGCCAATAGTACTTCTTGAATTTTCGAACAAACATGATGATTTACGGGACGTTTAGATAGTGCGTGCAACAAAAAAGGATTAGACGGAAGAGATCTTTGTGTAAGTTAGACGATTTTACGCATATTGTACGTATTGTGGTGTGTAAATGTGTTTATGAGCCGCGTAGTTCCAAATTTTTTTGGGAGAAAGGAGAATTTGAGGCCTCGCCTGATTAAAGATAAGAAATACAATTTGAACGAGGCTGTAGGTTTTATAAAAAGTGCCGAATGGGGTTCCTCAAATTTACCAATAAGGGCCCTTGCGAATCCCTTCTGGTCAAGTTATCGAGGACAGGGATAAGTTGCAGGATGACAAGTTTTCTTTACTTTTGGAATTCCCTAACTTTTCTTTGACTTTCAGAGATTTTGAACGTAAAATTCCACGACCCTTTTTTTGGCATGATTCCTCATGATTATTTTTGTCACGAAAAATTTCGAGCGTCCGGTCCCTTGAAATTAAAAAATTCTATATTCGGTCAGAAAAAAAGATTTCAGGGTCCACCAACAAAATAACCTAACTTTTAGGTTCTAACCAAATATCCCTGTCTCTTCAAAAACTCGTCACCCTGTAAATCCCAAGGTTGTGTTAATGTTTTTTTCAGAGTGTGGACGGGGAATTTTTCACCGGTTCTCGACACGGGCGGGGAAGGTGGGGGTTTTATTGTTCCCCCGCGGCCGGGGACCGCCGCTGAGAGTATGTGTGACGTGCGAGTGAAGCGAGATGATCAGCATATTTGATTAGATTAAATCTGCACCGCGGGGGTGGGTTGGGGAGGGGGGAGGGCGACGACGACGATTGTCCGACACAACGACACGGAGCCAGAGTCGCCGAGGAATTGGACGTGCGACTGGGAGGGACCGTTCTGCACGGAAACTTGCGACGATCTAAGTGCACCCCGATGTGCATTATACTACCAACAACGATTTCGGCGTCGCGCCAGTTGCCGATTCGAACCAGACACTGGAGCAGGCGTATAGTTTTCGTAGGCTTCAAAGTATATGTGTCCGAGAATTTATTTCGGTCGAATCAGTCGCTTCAATTGATTTTTGACGAAATTTTTAACGGTCTAACGTTCCGGAATTTTCTCAAGAATCCAGGGTGTCTACTGAAACAGGCTGGCCAAATATCAGTACTTTTTCAGTACATTCCCAAGAAATTCTGTGCCTCCTCAACAGAAAAATTCAGTACTTTTTCAGTCCTTGCCTCCATTCGACGAGATTCGGAAAATTTCAAAAATTTGAATTTCTCGCTCAAATTGCGACAAAAATGACAAAAAAGTGAGTAAAATTCCGGACTTTCTTGCGGAATTTCCGCACTTTTTCACTACTTCCGGACTGCCTTTAAAAAATCAAACGTATTTCTGGACTTTCCAGAAATTCCGAACATGTGGACACCCTGGAATCGGACATTTTCCCGGAAAATTTGGAAGAATATTCCGCAAATTTTCCCGGATAATTGAGATATGACTCTCTGAATAGGCCTAACGTTGAGTACCTGTACGGCTTCTCGACATAAGGCTCTCATTGAGACTCTTAAGATAAAATAAAAAATGGAGGCGATTAAGGGTGGAAGGGCGTGAGGAGGGGGTTGTTGTCAGCTTTTGACGTTTCTCAGATATTCTGTCAAAAGTAATGCAAAGAATCCTCCTCAGGGAAATTAGGGGTTTCAGAATGTGGTAAAATTCAAGTATATACAACATTTCAAGGGTTCTTGAATCCTACGCCTCCCTACCTCTCCGTTGTGTCTAGGGTGTCTACTAAAACAGGCTGGCCAAAAATCAGTACTTTTACAGTACTTTTTCAGTACATTCCCAAGAAATTCAGTAACTCCTCAGCAGAACAAATTCAGTACTTTTTCAATACCGTCAACTGATGAAATTCGAAAAATTTGAATTTACCGCTCAAATTGCGACAAAAATGAAAAACATCGGACTTTCTGCGCAAACTTTCCGCACTTTTTCAGTACTTCCGGACCGCCCCTAAGATATCAATACTATTTCCAGACTTTCCGGACTTGTAGAAACCCTGCTGTTGGTGCTGATACACTAAGAAATCAACAACTGTCAGACTACTTTCTGTATTTTTGGCTAGAGATTTCAATCTGACTACAGAGCTTCGATGTGTAAGCTGGCACATGCAAATTATTTACATCTATGAATGTTGACGACACGAGTGGTCCCTGCGATTCCGCCACGACGCGGCGATCCGTCTCACAATTTAAAATACCGTCAGAAAAGACCGAGGGTTAGATTTATACCAACTCGCCCTCGCCCCTCCCTTCGCACAGAGGAGGAGAGAGATCCTTTCCCTACTCGGCGCCTTCTCGGCATTGGTTGCAACATTGCATGCATTAAATAATTATTTATTTATTTAATTTTTTCAGACTTTTGAGAAATTAGATTCATGATTTCATTAATACACTTTAAAAAAAATGCGAATAATTAGCACCTAATGGTAAACGGGCCGGTTAAGCTGAGTCTTGAAATATAATGTTCCTCGACAGTTTTTCTTATCGACAATTTTTCTGGCCACGGCTCACAGTATCTATTGAATTCTCATAAAATTCTCTACAGATTTAAAGAAAAATATTCAAATCTAACTTGAAAAATGCTTATTTTACTCGAGATAACTTAGCGAAGTCTTACTCATACAGTGTTTATTCCCAGCACGGATGTGTAGCCCCTCGCACATCTTTTCTACCGCCTTGAAGCTGGAGCTAATCTTAAGATCTGGCAACCGGGAGGTCGGTGGAATATTACTCCGGTGCGCTCTAAAATAAATAACTCACAGTATTCCCAGGAACGCGTGATTCCGCGCGCGGCTCTGCAAGGCCACATCTCCCCCAAAAACGAGGGATTTTCCGCGGGTGAAACCAGAAACCCTAGCGTTTCCTCGGGCCGTACGGCAACGAGGCTGCCGTTGACGGTGCGTTCCGACTGCTCGCCACATACTTACAGACGCGAATAGAGGATCAGGATAGGAGAGGGGGGAGGGGGATTGGGCTGGCTCGGCTTAACTTTGCTCTGGCAGATTTCCCGGTGGCCTACAAATCAACACCGCCGGAAGATCTTATCGGAGGGACTCGACTCCCAGACCGCCACGGAGCGGTATTACGGTTCGGACGAAGAGGACGCGTGACCGAAAACCTGATGGGATGGTGCCGTACGTCATCGAAGCTGATAGATGTGACTGGAGACAATGGAGATGTTGCATGTGTGAGGAATTTTCAATTTGACCATTAATTCTTATGTAAAAGTTCACGAGAAACACGATGATGCTACTGGTTTTCACTGAAATCAACTCCCGAGCTCAAAAAAAGCTCTCAAGTTGCGGCCAAAGTGGAGGGGATATCCCACGCTATCCTGAGAGTCCACCTCTACATCAAGACAAACTCTCCATGCAAAGATAGGGAGCAAATACATTAGCAGGGTTGCCGTGTTTTCAGTTTTGGAGTCCCCGAATAAAGTGGCAGCCCTGTCAATGTATTTGCTCCCTATCTTTGCATGGAGAGTTTGTTTTGATGCAGAGGTGGACTCTCAGTATAGAGTGGGATATGTGTATGTATGAGCCGCTTTTACGGCGCGCTAGGGCGCTCTGCGACGCCTATTCTCCACAGGAATCTGTCATGGTAGAGATCCTCCGGAAGCTGGCATCTCTCCATCTCTTCATGGATGCCCTCTACCCACCGTTTGGCTGGACGCCCTCTCCGTCGCCTACCTGGGGGGACCCACTCCAACACCTTCTTCGGCAACCTGGTATCAGCCATTCTCTGCACATGCCCATACCATACCAATTGCTTGGTCATGATATCGTGCACAATCGTCCCCTCAACGCCCATTATCTCTCGGACACGTTCATTCCTGACACGTTCTCTCCTCGAGATTCCAGCCGATCTTCGCCAGAAATCCATCTCGGTCGCCTTGAGCATTTCTTGGGTCCGCTTCTTCAACTGCCACACTTCACTGCCATAGGTGATAATAGGCTTGACAACCGAGTTATAAATCCTCTTCTTGTTGTCTTTGGAAATCCTTTGGTCCCAAAGGATCCCATTAAGCATGGCGATGGCTTTCCTTCCTAGAAGATTACGGTCCCGAATGGCCTGATCCAGCTTCCCATCCGAAGTCAGGTTCACCCCCAGGTACTTGTATTGTTCGCAACTTTCTATATGTTGACCATCCTCCAGGACTATGCTTTGCTGAGCGCCTCCGACTGACATCTTTTTTGTCTTACGGACACTAACCTCGAGGCCCCATTTGCGGTACTCCTCCACCAACTTCCGGGTCATATACTCCGCGTCATCGTGATCTTGACTTATGACTACCTGGTCGTCAGCAAAGCATAGCGTGAACAGTGTTTCTTGGTCATTTAGAGGGACGCCCATGCCGGCACACTTTCTTTTCCATTCCTTCAGAACGTGCTCTAGATATATCTTAAACAGCGTCGGTGACAGACAACATCCCTGCTTAAGCCCCTTGGTGACAAAAAAACCGTCTGAAAGCCTTCCTTGGCACTTAATTCTAGCAAAAGCCCCCCGATAAAACTGCTTGACTGCCCCAATAAGTCCTTTACTAAAACCAGTTTCTTCTAGGACTTCCCAGAGTTTCACAAGAGGAATACTATCATAAGCCTTTTCAATATCCAAAAACACTAAATGAAGCTCCTGGCCAACAATTCTCTTCTTTTCGGTTAACTGGGTAACACAGAACAGATGATCAGCGGTAGACCGACCAGCCCTAAAACCTGCTTGCTCCTCCGCCTCGAACGGGGTCCACTCCTCTTCGATCTTCGCTTTCAGCACTTTTCCATAAATTTTACTTATCGTTCCTGTCACCGCTAACCCTCTGTAGTTCCCACAGTCATCCTTCCTTCCTTTTTTATGCGACGCTGTTATCCAGGCCTCTTTCCATTCTTTCGGGATGTCATCACCGTCAATGCACTTCTGCAGCAAATCCCTGAGATGGTTAACCAACTTGCCAGTCCCACATTTAATTAACTCGGCTGGAATGTTTCCTGGCCCAGGAGCTCTTCCATTCATCAATTCCCTGATTGCTTTGACCACCTCCTCAACTCGAATTTCCATTGAGTGATCCTCGACTATATTTTCAGCATTCCCCGTTTGAAACTCTGGTCGTCCTTCCGTCAATAATTTATTAAAATGTTCGTCAAGCTGTGAGATTGTTATCGGAGATATAATGTCCCGTTTCATGTCCCTTCTTAGGCCTTTGATCAGCTTCCAGCTCTCAGCACTCTTCCTTCCCCCAGGTATGTGTCAATCCTTGAGCAGTTGGTCTCCCAAGACTCGTTTTTCTTCCTGGTGATTAAAAGACGAACCCTCGCCTGGGCTTTCCTATACGCGCCGCGGGTGTCTGCAGTCCTAGAAGCCAGATAATCATGGTACTTCCTACGCTTTTCTTCAATTACCTCCTCTACCTCTTTGTCCCACCAGTAGGGTTTCTGTACATCCTTGCTCTCATTACACATACCCAGGGCTTCCTTCGCAGCTGAATGTATGCAACTTTTGATGAACTGGTACAACTCTTCTGCAGTATCGAAAGTTTCTACTCCCAGTTTCTCATCCAGCCGCTTCCTGTAGAGCGCTTTCACGCTTTCATGCTGTAAGCTATCGATGTTGTAGTGCACTTGTTCGATCTTCGTTCCTTGTGGCTGGCACTTCTGATGTTGCAAGGTATTCCTCTGCAGCCCATACTTAACCGGAAATGCAATCTCCGCCTTGAGAAAATGGTGATCACTACCACAGGAGAACCCCCGGCAAACTCTTACTTGTTGAACCTTCATGGTACTCGTTTGCCTGGTGACCGCGTAGTCGATGATTGACTTCAGCCCCCGAGTTTGCTGAACCCACGTGTACTTATGGATATCTCGATGTTGGTAGAATCCGTTCAGTATTTTCAACTCGTTTTGTTCACACATATCAATAATGCGTGCACCGTTGTCATTCATCGCCTCTTCACCGAAAGGTCCAACAACTTTAGAACCATTCCTTCCCCATAGAGTGGGATATCCCATCCATTTTGGCCTCAACTTGAGAGCTTTTTTTGAGCTAAGGAGTTGATTTCAGTGAAAACCAGTAGCACCATCGTGTTTCTCGCGAACTTTTACGTAAGAATCAACAGTCAAATCGCAAATTCCTCACACATGCAACATCTCCATTTTTACTAGGTGGATTTTAAATAACGTATTGACTACTTCGCTTGGCGAACAAACCGAAGTTTGGATACCTTGTTTGAAACATCGTAAGCTCATATTGCATACTGTAGGCTCATCAGTCGTCTACTAGGTACTCAACAGCCAACACGAGGGTGATGACTATTGGTGTATTAAAATTGGACTGCATTTTGCAATTAGAAACTACAATGTCTGGCTCAGTTTAAAAAAATGCAAGTAAAATTAGTTCCTCCGTAGACACGTGTTTTTACGGATGCGCCAGAAATTGTAGTTTCCAATTGCAAAATGTAGTGCAATTTTCCATGTGAAAATATTTACTCCATAAGAGTGAAAGTTTCCACCTGTCGCAAACAGGTCAGTGGAGGGTCATTCCTTGTCTCCGGCTGTGATTTCACAGAGACGGTTTTGGTCCCCCTAAATCCTTTCGCGACGCGATGGTGGGAACTTGGGCTATCGAAGATTCAAAGTGTCTTAATGGACATTATAGGGCAGCAAGACCTTCTTGCTTCTACACAAGAACGTGAGTTGTCAAGTAGTTTCGGCAGTGTTGAAAAAGTATAGAACGTATACAATTTTAATAGAATTCCTCATGTCACACACGTCGACTGCAACGATCTACCTAAAGCACAGCTTTTGACGCACTTTGCAAAATAACACTATTGGCATTAATTTTTAGCCGATGAATGTAAACATGCGTTTTATATTACATCACGTATTGTTCACCGCACGGTTTAAATTTCATTAATCAGAGGACAATCTTATAGTTGATGCGGCGGTCCGTTTATTCTCTTCTGAGTTTAATCCGGAGCAGCAGTTGTTTTTTGTTTCACCCTCTTGGGGAAATGAAGTTTTTCTTCGATGGAGCTCTTGGTATGAAAATGTGAAAACCAACTGTGCTTGCGTATGAGGAACTTTTGATGGAAATAACTAAATATCCTGTGTAGTTCGCGCCCCTCGCTGGGGGTTTCAGACTCGCTCCGCTTTCCGTTGAGTTATTCTTCCTCAACGGCTTAAATTGGCCCGCTGAAATTTACCTCTCTTTCAGATTTTCTGGGCGCCTTCCATCCGCTTCTCTCAATTTATCTCCCTCATTTCCGGGCCAATTTTCTTTCCCTGCTCCCTCGCTCAAAACTTTTGTTCGATCGCGGTGGTTGAACATCCAGGGAAACGGAGACTAAGTTTGCAGCATCGATGGAGCCAGTCAACCAAAAAGGGAAGCCGAAAAACGGAGATTTGCCAAATTCTGCTTTCGACGGAGAGAAAACCCTGGTTAATCACTGGAAACTATCCGTAATTATTCTGTCTTCTGCTGATTATTATTAACAAGGGTGTTCATTAAAGGCAACAGTGGTCGTAACCATAGTATCCTCAAACAACTCTTGCACGTTAAGGAGAACCCATGTAGTAAACATTGTAATTAAAAAAGGTTAAGGAAGGTCTTTAACACCGCACCACAAACAGGGCAATTTAACGAAGCCTGAGTAAAATGCAAAAGAATAACTGCAGAAATAGATCCTTGCAAGAAATACGCTGGAAAAAAAACACATTGGATCTAGAGTCCAGACTCTTGAAAACATTGACAAGAAAAGAGGCTCTTTCAATCAGATTTAAGCTTAAATTAAAAGGAAATTCGTTCAAATTAAAAAGATTGGTTCTTGATTTCAGCTTAAATCTGACTGAATCAAGAGTATTTTTTCTTGTCCATGTTTTTAAGAGTCTGGACTCTAGATCCAATGTGTTTTTTTCCAGTAAACACGGACTTTCTACTGCAAAAAATAAAACGCACGAAATAAAGATTTTTACGATTTTTACAAACTTAAAGTAGGCACGAACCTACCGTAAAATGTTCAAAACCTGCAAGATTTTTCCTTCTGCATTTTAATTTTTATGTAGTGGAAAATCATTGATACAGTTTATTTCCAAAGATATACTGTTTAATATACTCGAAAATAGTCAAGGGTCTCCACAAGCCTCTCTAAATCGCACAGTATGAACGATTTGGGGCCTCTTAAGGAATGTGACCTGCTTAAGGAACGACTACGTATACGGTTCTTCTCCCGATGAAATACGTCCATTCATCGATGAGAAGAGTAGGGTGGTGCGGTGGAGGGCTTCATTAGACGCAGGATCAACAAAGAATTTCACGGAGGCGAGAGAAAAATTATCTCAAACATTCTGTAATAAGCATCGTACTCGCGAATGGAAAGGGGGAGAAATCACCCGCATTAATTGATGTTCCAATGCGCGGGACCTCGATTCAGGACATCGACGTCGAACGGAGATACTGCCATGTTACGGAGGTTACAGAAGAAAGCCGTAAGTGCATTCTGAGATGAGCCTTGAGACACATAAAAGCATATACTAACCGCGGCTCATACAGAGATGCACTTACGGCTCTCTTCCGTAACACGGGGGGATGGAGCATCATCTCCGATGGAGAGGAATCTCAATCATCGAATTTCTTAAATATTCATCGATGGCTCTTCGATTTTTTCCGATGATAAGAATTTTTCATGGGTCACCGGAACCCGACGCTGGGGGAGCTCCGTCTGTTGAGTTGTGAGCGCATTCTTACGACCTAACAACAGTCGTGCAGCTCATCCATTTTCGATAATATTCCATCGAGAAAAATTGATGGAAGTCCTTACAAATTGCTTTCTTATTCATTAGAGTTATTCCGTCTTTCATTCTCTTCAAAAATTTGATCTCACGCAGAAGAGAGAACCTCCCGTCTCTGCGAATATCGATTTGACGCTTACAACTTTCACGGTGGTGGAATCTGAAGATATACCCTTCAAGCAAAAGCGTGGGGTTTCATTCGTAAAGGTAATATTATGAATATTGAACGCACCCATGATGACTTTATAGCAGACCAGATTTTAGATGGAAGCTATAGTTTTTCTTTTCTTTTTTTTCTTCTTCTTCCCCCAGAAATGCAGTAACTCTCCTGGATCATAGATAGCATAATACTGAGGTTTTTTTTTTTTTTTTTTTTCTGGTTTAATGGCTTCGTGTCTATTGCACCTTCAGCCAACTTTAGACAATGTTTTAGTGTCCGTAGACATCAGGCTCCATGCTCCAGGCTTTTCTAATTTTCAGGGATTAGGGCCGAGGAGAATCTGTTTCAGCAGATCTACTCGTCAATTCCGTAAAAATTAGACGCCACCACCGGGATTCGAACCCGGGACCTATTGACCTAGAGTCAGACGCGTTGACCACTAGGCCAACCTGGCCGGCTACTGAGGTTTTGACATGCTTGATTTTCATTTAAAAGTGCAAAACAAACAATGAGATTAAGAAGAATAAAAAGAGCTTACATAGAGAAATGATTTATGGTGGCAATCTCCCAAAAAAACATATATTTTGTCTTCCTTTTCATTTCAATGTGGGGAGGAGGGCGGGTTGAAAATGAAGTAATTTCTACCTCGTGAATGAAAGAGATTAGAATAAGATGTGGTAAGCAACGGTGAGAACATTCACCGAAAAAAAAACACACGTTATTCTATACCGTTACAACGGTAGTAATGTCACACGGGATTCCACGGTAATAGAACCGTGGATTTTGATTCTTTTAACGATGAGCACGGTGATATGACCGTGTTCACCGCAATATTACTGCGGGCACAGACATACTATTATGAGCATGGTTATGCTACTGTGCTCATCCATAATATTACCAAAATCCACGGTTCCACCACCGTAGGATCTCGTGTGAAATTATTACCGTGGTAACCGTCGAATAACCGTGTTTTTTTTTCTCCGTGTTCTTTTCATCTCTCCGATTTGACAAAGAGAGTTGAGAGAGGGCGAGAAGGGGAGAGAGCAGGAGAGACAGAC
Organism: Bemisia tabaci; assembly: GCF_001854935.1. Lineage (NCBI taxonomy): Eukaryota > Metazoa > Arthropoda > Insecta > Hemiptera > Aleyrodidae > Bemisia > Bemisia tabaci. The sequence goes on from NW_017547292.1 coordinate 2,135,843, forward strand.
GCAAAGCTGTTCTTATCGGCCAATGTTTCACTTTTTTCCACTGTTGGGACAAAAGTAACTATGCCTTAAAGGAAGTTATGATATTAGACTTACGGTGACGACGGAGTATAAACCTTACGTACCTGAAACAGAGAATAAAAATTGATTACCCTCGAGTTTGACACCAGTAGATTTCATTTTCCTGTAATATTTTTACAGACAAGTAAAAATGAGTTAAGTCGCAAAACCGTAGAGTTATTCCAGTCACGAAAAAGTTACGACGAATATAAATTTCCATCAGCTTTATGCATTTGTCGTTGAGAGTCGAATGGCATTGAAGCTCAATGTGGAATCGAATGCGTTTGGCGAGAAAGAAATGCTGATTAACACAGGATACTGTCTCGTGTCTGCAGTTCATCCGATTAAAACTGCTAACACTAGGGAGAACACCCCCTGATCGCTTCGCGGTCCAACCCGGTAAAGCGCTTCGCGCATTAGTCGTTATGTGTTACGCATTACTCTTGAGATTTTATGTTATGGAGTAAGGTATTAGACTTGGTCGATGTTACAGACCCGAGTATATTCACCCACACAGACATTGGTTATCCCCAAAATACAGGCATTCTTACCTTGTTCAGGACTCATCACAAAATAGACTTATCAGGTTTTAACAAAGACATATTCATTTGACAGCGGTATTGCGACTAGGGTGAGGGGAGAGTAATTAATATTACCCCTTTGACCCCCTCTCATCCCTCCAGAGTGAACTCCTATGGGACTGCAAAGGACAAAGGTGCCTAACGCTAGCTCCTTGTGGGCTACACTTCTCAGGGAGTTCCAGGGAATGGAACGAAGAAAAATATCACGAAATCAAAATTAAGAGAGACAATTTATCAACGCGAGATGGTGCATGTCTCTCACTGTAAAAAGATTACCCTCGAGACCCGACGTCAGGGGGCGTAAGTGGGCAAAATTTGTCTTACGTTCGTATAATTAACTTAGGGTCCTCTCGCAAAAGGCGTAAGTATGCTGGTTTAAGAATATAAAATGTTGAGAAATTAGGTACACCGTAAGTTACTTCGTGGGACTTTTGAAGTTTCTAGGATTTTCGAAATTCTTAAATTCCCAATCGGAAATTTGACCCTGGGCAGATCGGAATAATATTGTGGCAACCTTAGCGAGATTGTGAGCATATTTCAACAGTAAGGTTGGCCTGAGAATCTTGGTACAATATACCATCAATACTGGATATATAACCTTAGTATTTTAATATTGTACCAATATTAGCAACATTAGAAATCCAAGGTCAGGTGGTGCTCGGTGATTCCAAGATTGTCACAATGTTGTCACAATATTGGTTATACAATATTGGTAAACTAATACTGTCGTAGAGTTATGTTTTCAATATTGCAGTAATATGTTAGTTTTAACATTGGCACATTATTAAAAAAAATACTGAACATAGGCTTCTGCTTATAATATTGACACAATATTGACACAATATTAGGAAAACAAAATTGCTAAAATAATATCGAGACGATGTTATCTCTGTGATACTGCGGTATTGTTACTATGTTAACATTCAATTAACGTTAGAACAACAAACATAACAGGCTTCTGTTCGTAATATTGTCATAATATTGACACAATATTGGATATCTAAAACTGCTGAATTGATATTATGCTAACATTATTTTTACAACATTGTGGTAATATTCGCACTTTAACATTGTCACAAGATTAAGAAAATAAACATTTTAGGCTTCTGTTTCTAATATTGTCATAAGATTAACACAATATTGTGCGCGGCGAGCACAATTCGACCGCGTTTGCTATTTCCGCCACCAGGGCGCGCTCGCCGCGGATCTGCCGTTGCGGTCCCTTTAAGGGCAAATTAAAGGGCAAAAACTGCGACCTTTCGCTTTTTGACGTAATAGGCACATGATCCATAGGCGTCTAACCCATCTTACCGATATTCTTAGGCCAAGGGCTCAAATGGAGCTTTTTGGCAACGGTCCGCGCGCGGCCGCCCCGTCAATGGGGCTGGTTCTCGTTTCGCCTGGGCAGTGCCCGTTACAAGTGGGATCCAAGTTGAATACTTCAGCCAGTGCAAGCAGCCAAGGAAGTAGCTGACTTAGGAAGGTTCCTTGGCACTTCAATGTTCCGTATGCCTACATTAGGCATTGCGACGCTATGAAATTTCCTCCGCGAGGACGGCAGGTAATACGGCGTTCTATCGCCTACCTTGCCTCAGAGGTAAGATTGGAAATCCAAGCTTGTCTCAGAGGTAAGATAAAGATCCTGCCAATACTATGGCAATATTTTAACATCAAGTTTATGTCTACATCATGATCACAATATCCGCTGAACAAGCTTGGAGCAATATTATTAACATAACGTTGTCACAATATTGAATATCCAAGTTTGACTCGGAAGTAAAATAATGTCCCACCAATATTGTGGCAATATTGTCAGGATAGGCTTGGAGCAGTCTTACAAACCTAACCTTGGCACAATCTTTGGGCTCAAGCTTGTCCCAGAGGTAAAATAAATGTCCTGCTAACATTGTGGGAACATTAGCAAGATAAGCTTGGCAACTCTATTCAAATGTGAAAAAATGTAATACTAAGCTTGTACCAAGGTCAAATTTCCGATTGGGTTGGTCAGCTGAGCGCACGCTTAAAGTCGTAGTGAATAAGTTAAAATATAACTTACTCGCAAGAAGCAATTGAATAGATTCAATTGCGAATTTTCGACTTAATTTGCGTACCTTAAAGAAAAATCCTAACTTATTTATTGGAAGACAAGCAAGCCAAATTTTAAACTTGGATTGGTTACAGAATAGTTTGTTAAAACAGAGGAGGAATTAAGGCAGTTTTCAAGAAATTACATTCACAACTTTTCCGAAGAAAAAGTAAAGAACGACAGAAAGTCTACAAATTCTCATACGGAAAAACGTAGTTTCGCACTTTAACCATCGATATATCATCATGCCTAAATTCGCACTTCATCTTGCCCATTCTATTATAACAAACACGTGAAATTTTTGAATGGTGATTTAGGGTTTCGGAGTTTGGCGGCCGATATATCTTTTCTCAGTTGAAGACGTCCCTGGGCTATTCTCTTTAGTGCTAGACGTAAGCTCTGTCGTGCTAAGGAAGAACGCCGTATGAACAATTGAGTGCTGCCGACTTTCCTCCGATAAAATTTTGATTTTTCAAGAGATTTGTGAATATTTGCCCTCTAAATTTTCAGGAACTCTAGGTGAAATTGCGGACAAAATTATCTGAAAAATTGGAAGGAAAACAATCATAAGTTTTCTCGGAAATTCGTGCGTTTAGCACAGAAAACTCTGAAAAAGCCCTAGAAACCCCTGGTTATTTTGTTTTTCACTACTCATACTAACAGAACTTCTATTTATTTTTCCTATTAATGAAGCACCAAAATTTTCAACAGTGAAACATTCAATGAAAGCTTCGTTGAAAATTTATGTTTTATCGAAAGAAATTTTGGCAACGCCTGAAGGTTCATACGGCGTTTCTCCTTAGCAGGGCAGAGCTGCACTGTGTTGACTCTCGCGACTTTGAGACAGGACTCAGAAATTCAACAGTTAGTGGCGCGAAGGCTGGGCTCTACGGCGGAGGATAAATGTGAAAAATAAGAGTGCGGCGCGAGGCGGGTTGCATCGAGTGAGGGCGAGGGGGCACTGAGCCGTCGTGGCGAATCGAGTAGTTTTCTCTGTTTCGGAGCAGCTTTTTATAAATTATGCACCTCGGAATTGGCGCCCCTTTTAAATAATATTCCTCCGCCCGTGAGCCGTGACGTGTGTGGTGGAGGATCGCTCTTCGGGGGCGTCTGCGTCTGGTCGGGGCTGATTCGTAATTCACCCGCACGGCTGTCAAATTTCTCGGCTTCCGCGAGACTGAAACGAGAAGAAAAGGCGCTCCAGGAACGGGATGGTTCCACAGACGCGCATATAATGGACCGGAAGATATTGTAAGAAATCAAGCACATTTCCTGTGTTGTTTTGCTGATCTGCCAAGAAACAAACGGGTAGTGTCGGTTTGGCTCTATTTATTGAGAATCACCTGTTTCAACCGATAGGATTGCTCTTGTAATTACGATCTTGTGTTACTTACGGTTTATGAAGGAAGTGGAACACAATTAATTACCCACATTAATTTTTTTTTTTTTTTTTTTTTAATTTTGGTGCAGTTTGGGTTGAATTTAGCACAGAAAACGCCGAAAAACCCTGGAAACCCCGAACTTGGGTTATTTTGTTTTTCACTACTTACACAAACAGAACTTCCGAGTTCTTTTTTCTCTGAATACAGGCAGGGTGTCTACTAAAATAGGCTGGCTAAAAATCAGTACTATTGCAGTACTTTTTCAGTGCATTTTCAAGAAATTCAGTGGCTGTTAAGAAGGTAGTTAAGAAGGTTCTGTTAAAAAGGTACTGACCTTCTTAACAGAAAAATTCAGTACTTTGTCAGTACCTCCAATTGACGAAATTCAAAGAATTTCAAAGATTTGAATTTCTCGCTTAAAATGCGACAAAAATAACAAAAAAAAATTAAAAAAAATTCTGGACCTTCTTGCGGAATTTCCGCACTTTTTCAGTACTTCCGGACCGCCCTTAAAAAATCAGTGCTATTTCCGGACTTGTAGACACCCTGATTAAGTATCAGAATTTTCAGCAGTGAAACCTTCTACGAAAGCTCCGTTGAATGAAAAACTTTCCGCAGCGCGACTGCCTAAATCTTCCAACCCTGCGTGCGCGGCGTAAAAAGCCGAAACTTGTTTACGATCGGCGGAGGCTCGCATCAGCAACTCCGCGACGTTTAGTAAATGTTTTATCGAGGACTTATTTAGTATGTGCCGCGTCGAGCGTGGGGCCCCGGCTCATCCTCCCTTCCGGCCAGACTCCCCCCCCCTCGCGCCCTCCGCCCGCCCGTCAAGACGAAATATCACTCCCCTGGCGGGCAAACCGCGGCCCGGGTCAGTTTTCGGAGTTTTTAAAGCGGCAAAGTTTTCTACTCCATTAATTAAGGCGAGGCCAAGGATCAGGGGTGAGTGTCGGAGCGTCCCGGCCCGGCTCGGGGATGTCGCGTGGCTGGCCACTCCGGCCCCGGGTCTCGGAACACGCTTGTTCCATTACTGCGGTCCCGGTGGCCCTGTCCAGCGTCACAGCCGCTCACAAAACGCCGGCTAATAGCTCCATCGCGGACCCTTTTCCGAAAGTATGCATGCTCTGAGGACGGTTTCAGTTTGAATTAAATGGAGCTTCTATTGAATATTTTCTCCAAAGAATGGCCTAGAAACTAGGAGAATAGTTTTTTCTGATTTTTTTCTATTTGCTTACATTCCGTACCTACGCAGCTGTCTAAAAACACGATTTACAATCCGCAGCAGTGTTCGAAACTCACAGGCGCCAACGCGCCAAATGCGTCTGAAAAATCGGTCATGGCGTCTAAAAAATAAGGGCTCTGCGCCAACGTGGCCCCTAAAAATTGCCCCCTAAAAATCTGAATTTTCATATTAGGCGATTATTCGAAATTCTCAGCACCACAAAAGGAAGTTTTTCTATTCTTCACGATTTCATCATTCGTGCTTCTGTCTTCCCCAAGTTACAACTACTTACTAGTTCTGCAGCCGGAGTGTTGAAACTTTAACTGGCTATGTCGGCAAGATAAGACAAGACATAACCCTATCTGCGCCGTGTAATATATCGATTTTCGATTCTTGTCATGCCGACATAAATTTCAACAATCGAGCTGCAGTTACGAAAACATATTGCGTTTATATTTTCACTAAATGCACCGAAATATATGGGCGAAAAGTCAATTTGGCCCCTAAAAAATCTTCAATGGCGCCTAAAAATCGGGCTTGATGCGCCTTATGGCTCCTAAAACTCAAGGTTAGTTTCGAACACTGGCCCGCGGACATCAGAGATATTGATACATGCATTTGAAATGTTACGAAAGAGAAACGGTGTACCGTACCTACACAAACTTCTTTTTTTTCTCTCTTTTTTTTTTTTTTGGTGGGAGGTACAGTGATGTGTGCATGATAATCGCAGACAAGATCTATGATAGAAAATATACTGCAACTCTAACCGACCACCAAAATCGTGTTTACTACCAAAAACGTGGAAAATGCTATCGGATGTCTGCTTATTCCCATCCCATAGTATCACTGAGTTATCCTCATCCTACAGTATTGTTGGGTCGAAAATCAATGAAACAATTTGCCGTACTTTACATAAAATTTTCCATACTCGATTTTCAGTGTAAAATTTAAATCTTCACTTCGTGTTACTTCCTTCGCCCCTTGTTCTTTTACTGGCCGAGGGGGGGGAAAAAGAGGGTGGTCCGAACGGTCTTCCTCTTCATCTTTCGTCATTAAAACAAACTTGTTCGGCAATTTTTAAGAACTTTTCGCTTTAGGCATCCATCCTCTGGAAATTGTTTAACTGGATACGACCCCTCAGCTCTTGGCAATGACTCGGAGAAATATGAGAGAGCAATAATCTCGAAATTTCACGCTCGGCAAAATGACTTGAAATAAAATTTCAGCGAGTGCCAGCGTAGGAAAAAAGTGATAAAAATTGAGAAAAATATGGGCAACCACGAACAAACTAGTAAAACTTGAGGCCTCACTCTACTCTAATTCACAGCATTCAACCCAGTACTAGACAGATAGAATTGAAATATCTTGAGCGGCCGAGATAATCTTCACTTCTAATGCCAGTTTCTCCGCCTTGTCGCCCTAATTTGCGAAAATACTATTCCTCGGGATGCGACATAACTGCTTTGCTCTCTCGTACCACAAAAGCAGGCGAGGAGGATACACTAACATGGAGGCAGGCCTGTTCAAAGCCCAGATTTTCCTAAATGGGTCCATTATTTTTTGAGGAGCCTCAAACCGAGGTATTTAATTATAATACTCGAGGATTTATGTCGGAGGGGGCAGACCAAACATTTATCTCGCACGCGAGCCTCGCCGCATTTACGAGTGTTTTGAAATGTCATATAAGCCATTAGAAATACTAAGAAATGGGGTCGCGGAGCAATTTGAATGCCTTGAGTCACGGGGAAACGAAGTCAGGACTCTAAATAACTCCAGTGTGTACATTAAGATGGCTCCCTTTGTAGCTTCGCTCACTCGAGACCGCAACGCCTCTCTCGCGCGACCCCTGGCGGGCATGGAGTTAAACGGACGCGAGGGCTCATGTCTTGGTAGAGTTGCGCCCTTCCGCCGGCGTCGCGGCGCCCCTCCGCGAGGGAAGCAGGAGCCGGCCGTCGCCGCGTTAGGACCATATGTAAACGGAGGGAAGGAACTGATCATCCCCCACCCCCAAAAATTCTGAACAGCCGAGCATCCTTGCGCATTTGAAAGTCAACATTAAAAGCTGTGCCAGCAGTTTCCGGCGCCCCGACGCACACAGGGCCATAAAATTTCCACAGGAACGAGGAAAGATCTTAAAACGTTTCTCGGCCGATTCATATCACTGGGAAGAATGTCGCTACAGATTTTCTAATGCACGCCATTAACTCAGGCTATACTTTGTAACAGGGAACTAATATTACTGGCTAATCCATGAAAGCGTGTTTATGCAACGGGAAACTAACAGAGCATAAACGAGCTAGTAATGGTGGTCTTTCATGGCAAAATCAAGCCTAGTTGGGGCTGGAAACCAAGTTCTTTTGAAACCTTGTGGTCTTTCTGTTGGTTGGAAGTCAGAATAGGTCCACTGCAAACAATTATTGATGTACGCTGTTGGTGCTGTATCATAGAAAATTTACGTGTGCGTCCTTACATTGGTTTTCACATCTCTTTCTCATCTGGCAAAAATGATTGCCGGTGACTAGAAAAAGGTTCCTCCTGACACAGGATATTTGAAACTGGATGAAAAATTCACTCCAAAAATTCTGAATCCGGGTCATGATTCCGAACTACTCAGGTGTGCTAAACGTGATTTTTTGTGCGATTACCTACACATTACATTTATTCCATTTACTAAATCACTCGTCTGCCATACACCATTTTGTTCCGCATTTAGAAAAAACTAACGAAAACCTTAAGGAAACCATCGGTTGGAGGACAAAATCCTCCGACAGAGTCGATGTTTATTTATATCAGAGGTTCACTGTGCGGTCTGGTGAATGGCAAGGGTTGTGTTTCAGAGAGGCTGCGTGATACGCCGAAATCAAATATTTGTCTTTAAATACCGATATTGTTTGGATGCTAAACAAATCGCCGACCGCGGCCGTTAAAAAGCCACCCTCTTGTCTTTGGGCTCCCGATCAGTCGCGGCAGGGAAAGCCCAAGTTCACCCCTCCCCGGTTAGGGTTCCAGTTTGCATCACACGAGGCTTTAATTGGAAAGTTTTAATTAACGGGGAAACGTCTTTGTCCTCAAATCAGCATCATTGAAAATTGTATCACAAAGATTAAAAACAAAATGGAAGCTTGGGCCTGATTCTCCTTGAGCTTGAATACTTACAACTCCATACATACCCAATTTTCCATGTTTACGTCACAGTCATACTTCTTACATTTACAAAGTCAAGGTGCAAATATTTACACCAGCTTCGTTTAATAACCTCCGGTTGAGCCCTCTAGCTGTTTCCAAATTAGCTACTTTCACTGAATATGCAATAATTACGCTCGCCCATAAAAGCATGCGCCTGCATCTGGACTCGAAAGTCGCACAGATTTATTTCCTCAATGCAAAGTCAATTTCGAGAAAACTTGAAGGAAAGATGTCGATTAATTGAGCCATCAAATTGGGCCTCTCATTGGTCGCATACTCACCTCAGGTCTTTTTTCACCAATCAGAGCTTCAGTTTGATGGCTCAATTTGATCGTGTAACTGAACCTTTAGCGAATACTCTACATTCCCGGTTCCGCGGCCTTGCATTTTCGGCTGCACAAGTAATTAGTTTAGATTCACAAAATACACAAAATGACGGCAAATATTTTCTCAGGACCTCAACAAGTCTTCACTGTTTATTTACTCTTTTTTTTTTTCAACTGTTACCACTTTCTGAGAACAATGATTTGCCAAGATCCCCGGCGAAATAAGGGAGAGAAAAAGGTCGAGGGGCTTCTACCCTAAGGATTATTTCGAGTCTCCTTTCTCTCCCCTATGCAGTAAGGCAGCCACCAATTTCAAAAGCATCCCTGCGTTGGGTGGACTCCCTTGTTCGAGGAGAGTGTGATACGTGCTTGAAACTTTCTTTTTATCTTCTTGCTTCCCGGTAAGAATTCCATTTTGATTCACAACTCAAAGATGCGTGCACCCCCAGCGTACTTATAAATCAGAGTAACAATGCCGTATCGAACTTCGATCGACCTTTCAAGTCCCTATGAAGGACCACGTCTTGCCTTGTTTTTTGGGCGATGCATTTCGTCTCGTCTTCGCAAAGGATTATTATCAAATACAGAAATTAATTATGAATGAATTTTGCTGAAAGGTCAATTGGACGTATTCATGCTACATGGAACTATGTGCAAGTGGAAAGACGGGGGGTGCTCGTCAGTTGAAGGCCATAAGAATGAATGGGAATTTTAAAGCGCCAGTGACGTCAGCGGTGATGACAGGGCTCGACGACGACGACAACGGTCGTCATCAGGGCGCTTTAACTCATGAGCCCTGTCTACAACCATCTTGTCACGTATTTCCACGGCTTACGAGTTAGCGCTGAGTTCCTTTTGATTTAATATCGAATTCCGCTTTTCCAATTTCTCAAAAGGAACTATATCCATCCACTTTTCCAGCTCACCACATACACACCCCATCTTTCCACTTGCACATAGTTCCGGTTAGAATAAATACGTCCAAGTAAAAAGGACACAAAATTCCGTGCCATAAAAATCAACAATCGTCCTTTACTAATAATAACAGGATAACGTGACGAAGATGAGGTTCTACGTATATGCTGCTAGAGTAAAATTTGTATAAGGGGAGGTTTGACGTAAAGGTAAAATTTTAAATCCACAGCTAAGGTCATGAATTTTTCTGAAACTGGCGGAGTGAAATAGCGTAAAAGCCCGAACGCATCTCCTGACACAATGCCGCCGATGAGTTTAAAAAATTCAAACGGCAAACGAACTCGATTTCAATTTCAGAAAAACCAAAAAAGAAGGGAAAACGGAGAGAAAAACGCGAGAGGAGCAACACAAATCCATCATGAATTTTTGAGCGGGTCGTTAAACCGCCTCACAAACGCTCGTTAATAAGTTAGGAAGCGCTAGTCTCAAACTTTCAGAATCGCACAGCATGTTGCCGAATTTTTTGCACGTCCACGAAAACGTCTCGAGTCTTTTTTCCGAATTTTTGGGGGATAAATTCACGGGTGGAGAGATCGGCCCTCATTTTTTAAAGTCTTGCACTAATGTTTAACGTCCGCAAAACTTCTGATTTAATCTGGCGGTCATTACAGATTTAATTTCATTATTTTATTTTCGACAAGCGTGGATTCTAGATACCTTTGGAAAATTATACGGAGACTGAAGGATATGTTACTCAAATTTTACTCCAACACCGTTTAGTTCAGTTTCTAAAATTGTAGATTCGGATTTTACTTCATTCTTTGGTTACACGACAGTGCGGTTTATGTGACGATCTAATCATTTTTCTCAATGCACGTATCTCAAGTGCAACGTTTCAGAATTGCCGTGCATACTTTCATGTCCCCCTCTCTCTCTTTTCGGGACCATTCTTAAGATACAAGACGCTCTTGGGGAACGGGGGGTCGAAAAGAACGTTACGCCATTTCCTTCTAACGTGTCAAAGGCTAGGGGCCTACGTCACAAAAGCATTACCAGGGGAGAGGTCGAAAATTCCGAAATTTATTATCACGTATTTTGTATATAACTTCTCACAAGTGAGAAAAAAATGTGTAATAAAGATTTGAGATTCACTTGGAGAGAATTTTTGGGGGGGATAAGACGGTGATCCTGGTATCATTTCAAGGAAATGTATTAATTGCCTTCCCTGGAAAAAATAAAATCTTGAACGGAAATTTTGAAACGTTGCAACTGAGATATGTGGTTTTGGAGTTAAGCAATGTTTGACGGCAACGCCGACGTGCATACGCCTGAAGAAGAGTTGAGGCGGGCGGGGCGCGGCGAAGGAGTGGGCTCAAGATGGATCTGATGAATGTTTAACATCAAAATGTCATCTAACTAACGTAAGAAATAAAAACGGGAGAGCCGAGAAGACGGCCAACCTAGGAAAATTCTCGGCTCCGGGGTTCCCGTTTCCGTCTCCCGTCGCACAGTGGATCGAGTCAATAAGAGAAGTCGGACAGAATTTGGATACTTCAAACACTTGGATTGCATTTTGCAAAAAGGGACCACTAGCATTGCAATGATGCTAAGATTGTGTAACTTCATCTTTTGCGATAAAATTGCGGAAATCGTGAAAAACTGTGAAATTTAGATGGTAATTTTTGTCTTAAATTTACAGTTTTTAGCGAGTAAAATAGAGACTATTAATGGATAATCGGGTTTTTCCTCCAAGACAAAAGAAGTTGCACAATCTTAGCGACATTGCAATGCTAGTGGTTCCTTTTTGCAAAATGGAATCCACTTATAACTCCGTTTATACAAAACTTAGAAGTTCCAAAAGTGGTTAAATTGGTTCCCTCGTGAATTATTCTTCAAGAGACACCCCTTAAAGTTTAAAATGTGGCGAAATAAACATAGAAATTTGCAGTTTTAGTCAAAAATTTCGTTTCCGATCCCACTAATTGACTCGATCCACTGTGCGTCGCCCGTCTCCGTTCTGGCTCTCCATCCTTCTTTTTGACGCTCGAAAAGTGATCCGAAGGCAGGGGGGAGGGGGTTGTGCAACGCTGGAGATTTCTGTCTAGATTTCCCCTTATTGTTTTTGCTCGGGAAGAGAGGACTTTTTTTTGTTCAGCGTAGCCTATTTGTCGGATGATTAAATATGACTTCATCTGTTCAGGTTCTTCTACGTCCATTCTTCGTGGTTGTGGAATCGTTGCGAGGAGACTAAAATTTAAAGTGAGGAAAATGAGAGCAACAGATATATACATTGATCAGTATGATGGCAGGTTTCTCCGTGTCCTGAAATTTTCCTTTNGGGGGGGGGGGGGGGGGTTTGGGCCTCGTGCTCACGTGTCAAAAAGCTGCTGCAAATTTTGAGGCAAGATGATTCGTCTCAGTTGTTGATAAAACTGAGGGAAATAAAGACAGAATCGGCGCAGAAATACGGAGCGCGAGGGACATCCATGAACCATGACAGGGCGCAGGAGTGAAGAGGTGTAGGGTTAAAAGGGCATGAAACGAGCGGGTCCAGAGGGAGGGAAGAGATCGCCGTGCGATAATCAAAGAACTAATTCATTCACTTGGCGGTGCAGCGGAGTTATGAGCGAAGACGGCCGGCCGCCGTTGCCACGTTCACCCGGAAAAGGAGGACGGATGGACCACTAGAGAGTGAAAAAACTCGAGCAGAGAGGGATACGCTTACGCGACAAAATATTACGTAGAGCACGATAAACATAATTTATACGTCCGAAATCAATTGATGAAAAAAAATGTGATATTTAGAAGTTTTCATAGGAAATAGGGGGTATAGAGGAATAGAATTTACAAAACACACATTATATTTTTCTTTAATAAATTTTTTTTTCATCAATTCAAATAAGAATAACTCACGTAGAGTGTGCATACATTTCAAAATCATGAGTTGAAAAAATCTGATTCCGCGAGTTTAAATATTAGAGCCTAACACAGAGCGAAGCGGCGCACTGCCGGCGCGAAATGCGCACTGGCGCCTACAAACCTAACGGGGATACTTCACGCATTGCGTAATGCGTGAAGTATCCCTGTTAGGTTTGTAGGCGCCTATGCTCGTATTACGCTGGTCGCAAGCCGCGCCGCGGAGTGCTACGGCGCACGGTGGATCGAAACCTGCAAAAAGTCGGACATGGGCGATTCTCACAAATAGTCATTTCATTGATGTAAATGTCTTCCCAAAGAGTTATATTTTATGATACAGGTATTGGTTTTCAATTTTTTAACCCCAGTTTAACGCACATAGCCTCCTAAAGTGGCTCAGGCGGCAATCGAAAAATGTTGCCTCACTCGGGACAAACCGTTCGCCTGTTGGTATTTCCCTCCGATAGATTTATGACAATTTCTGACTAAAGTAGCTTGTTCTCCTCCTTAAGTAGGATATATTTCACTAATAACAAGTTAAAATATCGCTATTTTTATAAGCGATATTCTTGCTTAAAAGTACCCTCCTCAATACCGTAAAAATAATAATATAGCTAGACTTTTAACTAGCTATTTCAGCGTATTTCAGGGAAACCTTTGTATAGCAGTGTTAACTGATCCCTGAAGATTCATTATCAAGAAAAATTGGCTGCTCCAAAGTGCCCCTTTGGGAATAAAGCTTAAATGATTTTGAAAAAGTGAAGTTCATAAAATGGTGGCTCGAGGGAATTCGAATTTCATAGGTCTGCGGCGAATAAACACCGGGCATTTGATAGGTGATCTGTATGTAATTTTTAGTGCTGAGTCCGAAAATGACCTTGGTTTTTCTCCTACACCCACCGATTTTCCGGAAAATTGAGATTTTCCACTTAAAATGGATTTTTCGGGAAATGTGATTTTCCGGAAAACTGGTGCATGGTAAAGAGAAACCAAGGTCATTTTCGAATCCAGGAGACAAAAATACATGAGAAAACATGCCTTGCGTGGTTAAAAAAATGTCCACGTTGTTTCAGATAACGGGGTTTTCCTCTCAAATGTCCTAATCGACGCATATGATACTAATCCGTTTGTTTTGCGTCTGAAAAGACGGGAAAATTATATCAAGTTGGTGTCTAATGGAGCATTTTTCATCTACTACTTGATGCTAAAGTCAAAAATGGCCTACATTCTTTTCTATCTTCTAACTATTTCCCAAAAACTCGCGTTTTTTTGACATCGGATGTTTTTTATGTATAATTTCTTCGGAAAATTAGAAGTTAATAGAGAAAATTGAGGTAATTTGAGCTTCAGCAGGAATCATTAAGCCGAAGAAGCTCCATTAGATACCTAAGTATAAATAAAGGCAGTGTACAATGGTGACTCGCGGGGCCTTTAATTAGGAAGTCTCGGATAATACATGATTTGTGTTGATTGATGTGTATTTGATTTGCATTTTTCTCTCACATTTCCCCCCCTTGTCATTTTCTTTTGTTAGAAAGCTAAAAAGATGCCCCAGGAATGAAGGGGAAAGGAGATCCTCTGTTTTCCTCTCAACATTTTCGGATTTTTATTAATTCATTTTTTGGGGGAGAGGAGGGGGAATGGTAAAAGAGATGAGTAATATTAGTTTTATATACGATATCTAAACATTTTACCGGAGAGAAAAGTCCATTGAACACTTAAAACTCCGATTGAAATGAGTGTAGAAAGCTTAAACTTATCTGTTGTTAAACAATATCTCTTTATTTATCTGAAATTGTGCCAAAATACATATCTAAACCCAATAATCAGTAAAATAGTCATCAAAAATGAAATCTGCGACGAAAAATACATAAGAAGCATGTATCCTGATTTGTTTTATGAGCGCAAACACTACGTAAATGAGCAAACCAAGTCGCGTGATGTGCCATGTCCGGCCTGCCCTATGACTCGATCCACCGTGCGGCGCGGCACTTCAAACAACTATTTCGCAACAGCACTGGGGAAAAAAAAACACATTGGATCTAGAGTCCAGACTCCTAAAAAAATCGACAAGAAAAAGTACTCTTGATTCAATCAGAATCTAGCTTAAATCAAGAACCAAGCCTCTTAATTTAAGCGGATTTCGTTTTGATTCAAGCAAAAATCCGATTGAATCAAGAGTATTTTTTCTTGTCAATGTTTTCAAGAGTCTGGACTCTAGATCCAATGTGTTTTTTTTCCAGAGCCGGAAAGCATTGCGCCTCAGGCAGTATGCATTACTCTTATGGTTTCATATTAGAGAGTATGATCAGTTATAGGAACGTCCCGCTTACGGAAAAACCAAAATTACGTTAAGTCGATTCGGCCATCTTCTTTTTCTTTGAGAAATAACCGCTGTTAGACTCTACTAAAAAGTATCTCCTACTCTGTTGGGTGTCATTTTGACAAGCATACTAGACCCCCCTCCCTCAAAAAAAAATGGTTCCTTCCCGCTAAACTCGATTCATTGGTCTCGGAGGATCCACGAGAGAAACCACGCGCAATCCGAGCTTTATTTGCGACTCTCTCTTCGAGTTGGGGGAGAGGGGTGGGGGGGGGTGTTCCGATGTAGAGATCGGAAAAATTACGATTCGTGCAACGGATCGGGGAGGGAACGTCGAGTCGGGGACATGCATGCATGTCGCGTGTTCACACGGAATACGTGGCGAGACGTAGCTGCGGCTGCGGGAGTGCACTATTGCACCATTGCAGCATTGTGCCCCTGCCGGCTGCGGGATAGGCAACGCGGTAGACGTCACGTCACGTAGCGCCCCACTATTTCCCCACGTCTACACGTCACGTTCGCTACATTCTGATGAATAATTTCGCTCACTTTTAAACGCGCCCGCGAATTTACATAAACGCCAGAATCCTCGCGCCTCCCGTCTTCGGCTCGATTCCTCGCCGCACAGTGGTCATTTCGTCACCTTCCAGGCAAAGTATCACAAGCGCCATGCGACGTTTAAAAGTTTCCACCGCTATTTTATTTTTTTACAGAGAAATAGTTGGTTGTAGTTGTCCGAAAATTTCACTGAATTTGTTTTGTGCTGCCCATAAAATTCAGTGAAATTTTCGAACCGATTCAACCAAAAATTTCTATGTAAAAAAATAAAATGGCGGCGAAAATTTTTAAACGTCGCATGGCGCTTGTGATACTTTGCCTGGAAGGTGACGATTTGTCCAATTGGACCAATTTAAAGGAAATAAGTAGCATGCAAACTCTGTGCACATAATTCCTTTGAGCACAAACACGTCGAATTTTGGGTGTTCAACATAACAAAAATATTGGAATGAAACTAGACCGCTATATAGGGTAAGAAATCAAGCAATACAACGCATGTTTCTGCGACAAAATTTCACTTAAACCCTGGTCTTCAATACGGAAAAATTCCTCACGCTAGAAATACGATTTCTGTTCCGAAACACGCACAAGTGAGAATTGTGTCCGCTTCATCGAACGGACGTGTAAGAAAGACCGTAAAGAGTAAATAGGTATTTTTGTAGTTTCACATTAGCACTAAAGAAAAACGTTAAACGGTGTTAAAAGAAAAATGCCCCTGATTTAAATAAGAACTCTCAGGCTAAGGAAATCTTTTTTGTTTAAAATAAAAAATTACTCTATGCATTTTTGTTTAATTCAACTGGATTTTTTTTTTTTTCCTTTTTTTTATCATCAATAAATAGAATTTGTGATGGAAGACAGACCTGCATTTTTTTAAGTTGAAAAAATATATTCATTGGTGAAAGAAAAAAAAAATCCGTTTTACAACCATTTTTTCAGTGTGACAAGAACCGATCGCACGGGCAGGGGAAGATCCCGTTGAACTTAGACTTTACTTAGCACCAAGGAACCAATACTTCTAGCTCATTTATGAAAGCACCAAATTGCATAAAAAAATTATTGGCAAATACGCTGTTTCTTGAATGCGGAATAACGGTGATCCCTCATTGCAAATGTGTTCCAATTGTGTCCACTGCGCGGTTTGGTGACTCCGAGGGAGTCACGTTCTGGCCGACTTGGCGGGGCTCTAGTAAACGCGGCTCTCGGCGTCCCTGCAACCCCCCACCCCCTCCCCCGCGCACCCGGATACTAGTTTATGAATGGTGGCTTTTGTTCCCCGGGAAAACGTTTTTCACGTACCTCACTTGGAGACACTATTGCGCCCACCTGAATCCTATGCTTGAATAGTGCTGATTTGGGAATTCACCGGGAACGCAGGAAAAATTGCCGCGTTTCTACCGCAGCCTCCAACCTTACTACGACGGGTTGCCAATACGGATCGCTGACGGAGGTCATCAAAAAACCTGACCGTTAACTTGAAGGGGGACAGATGGAATAACTAGAGAGGCCGCGCAGTGGATCGAGTCAATAGGAGAGGTCGGACAAAATTTGGAAGCTTAAAAGGTTCACAACTCCGTTTATACAAAATTGTGAGGTTCTAAAAATGGTTCCATTGATTTTCTCGTGAGATGTTCTTCTGGGAGCACTCTTTTAAATTTAAATTGTGACAAAATAAACATCAAAATTTGCAGTTTTAGTCAAAAATTTCATGTCCGACCTCTCTAATTATTGATGCGAATATTCCATTTGTAAATTGCATTTTTAATAGGAAACTTTCAGGCGCTTCTCATGGGAAATTTTAACAATTATTCTTCCGGTTACTCGTAAAAATTAGCAAAATTTTTAACGAGGCTTTCATTAAACTCTTGTAAATAATTGAAGTGGTTTCAACCGTTTATACAAACTTGGGTTGGTGTTTAGTTTCTTTGTCTTAGCGAAGAAGATTTCAGTTTGAAGTTTGATCTTGGTAAAAACCACATTGAATTACTTAAAAGGCAGTTTTAATCTGAAAAATTGTTTAGGAAAATATGGTGCAGAACACTCGATGTGGTTACGAGTTAGATTACATCTTTCCTATCTTCGGCTGTGTTGCTTACGTAGCCCTCGAAGTACCACTGTTGAAAAAAATGCCAACGAAACCAACATGAGATAGAAATAGAGCAAGGGCAATCATGCGCGTTAACGACGGCGCAGCGATACAACTATTCGTGCTTGATGGATGTCCGTGTTGCATCTGCAAAATTGAAGGCGCGATGGCGCGAGGCTTGAATTCGCAATGCTTTGCTCTATGCTGTCAGTGAGGTGTTGCCCAGATTCGAGATATTATGAACAACGAAGCCCAAATACGTTTCTCCAATTTTCGGCTGAGTTCATACTCGATTTCTTTATTTTTCTCAATTTCTTGTCTAGTCTTTTTTTCAGGATATAGTTTTAGACCCATATCTAGAAGCTCATATGTGCTAGCCCCATACCTACCCCGGAGGAGATAGTTGGTTCAATTTGACCCGGCTTGGAATTTCTAGACACTGTTGTCAAAAAAAGTCCCCGATACTCGATATTTTTATCCAATTTGACCTATGATCTCTTTTTAAAGATATATTTTTAGACCCACATATATAGCTCGTAAGTGCAAGCCTCATACAACCCACAAGGCAGGTTTTTAGGAAGCCTCAGATCGTTTTGATGCAGATTGGACATCGAATGCGTTAACATTTCAACATTTAAACTAAACTATTAAAACACGATCTGTTACTATGCAACTGATCAATTATTTAATATCCCAGTATTTTTGAGCCTGTCTTCCGATGGCGTTGAAACAATCATATCCCGACGTTCAAAGACTGAAATAGCTTCAAAAGACTATGGATCATTTCCGCCCTGGCGTGCAATATTAAACAGACCTTTACAGTTTCAAAAGGTTTCGAAGTTGGTTTGATCCTAATGCACGCCAGAAATGAATGCTTTTCCCTCGTGTCATCCCTCATGAACTTCAAATCAGACAGAAGTTCATCTGGCGTTTGATTCCAACCTTTCTCCGACTCAATTTGAAAATTACTCCGGCGGAAATTTTTCCGCTCTGATGAAGGAACGCTGAAAGTGGGTCGCGCGTTCCGTCAAGCCGAACATCAATCACGAACGGATTGTCAGCTTCAGTTTAATATTCTAAATAGAGTGTCGGGAATGGGAAACATATACTCGCGCTGCAGTGTTGCTAACTGGGCATGGAATTCGTAACAATGCGTCGCGATGAAATGGCGCCGAAGCTGACTTTCGACACACAATAACTCGCTGTATCTACAAAATGTAAGAGATTTTTTGAGCAAGGTCTTGCGGGACTGGATGTTAAAG
This sequence comes from Bemisia tabaci, assembly GCF_001854935.1. NCBI lineage: Eukaryota > Metazoa > Arthropoda > Insecta > Hemiptera > Aleyrodidae > Bemisia > Bemisia tabaci. The sequence continues at coordinate 2,154,743 of NW_017547292.1, forward strand.
TTCCACCAAGATTGTATGTGTTTATTTTTTTCTTTTACGAAAAGTTGGAAAAACTGGTGGGCACACTACCGAAAATGTTGCTAAGGAAGCACCGAGGAGGAAAGTCTATCAATGATGCCGCGGTGAAAAATAGAATTCCACCACATGCCAAACACGCTTTGGAAGCGAATGAGAGCAGTACATGAAATGGCAAAAACAAGAAACCGCTTTTACCACCTTTTTTAGTGCAGACTGGGCAACTAAGTGATTCACCAAAAATTGAGAATATTTATTCTTCGTTGTCCAAAACAATTTTCTAAAAATTGTGTGGAAAATATCTGAAGATCTGTACTTAAAAAAGTAAATGGAAGCGGGAATTTTGAATATTCACAAACAAAATAAGGGGTTGCATGGAATCATCGTCGTGGTGTTTGGAATGTTGCATACCTAACTAAACTGTAGGCGAGGTCGTTAGGTTGTGGGTTATGCATTACTTACGAGCGACGTCTAAGATGCCAATCAACCCTAAGATGATCTATTCAAGGAGCAGACATATTCATTACCACTGAAGATAAGTGCTGAAGGGAGGAGTCTCCTTCACTTTCAGTGAACGCAACCGGCAACATTCAGTGGAGATAATTCGACCGTCAAACAAGTAGAAAAAGTCGCGGGGCTCAAATAAGTCATCGGCCTCTCATACGTCGAGCAAAGGGAAGGGAGAAAGGCAAGACACCATATAAGCGGAAGCCTCGGGAGGGGAGGGGGCTGTGCAGCGGGTGGCGTTAATCAAGGGGCAGCGAAGGCGACGTTTGATTTATCGTGGCGAAGATCCGGCGGGATAAGTTTATTCAGGTGTGTGTGCAAGAATGCGTTGCGGGCGAACGAAGGCGCCGTTATTAATGTGAAGTTTTATTTGGTAACGTATAAAAGTTCGGTATCATTTCCGTGTCACAATTTGTGTCCGTTCTGATTTGTCAGGGAATTATAAATGACCCGGAGCCCGGGACGGCGGGCAGGGGGCGGCCATCGGGCCCAACATCAATCCATCAAATAACTGCTCCGGTTCGGAAAATACATTATATTTAATTCTTGGTTTCTCGCCGGGTTTCGGTCCAGCCGACCTCTCTTCCCTCCCCGAGGATCCCTTCTCCGCGCGTTTAAGTGCTTCTTTATCTCTTATCCCCGTGGCTCCGGCCCTGCGCTGCTATTTTTTATCCCTGTAAATGCTGTCACGTTGAGTTAGAAAACCACGGTCATCAAAGAATTAATACGGATGCCGTGTGTTTCGATTCTGCATCCAAGCGAGCTACCTTTTCCGTGTTATCAAACCTGCAGCCTCGTCTCGTAACTTACGGGCTGTCCATAAATTACGAAACGCTGTTATTCCCATTTTTTGACGGCTCCTCATTTCTTACAACGCACCCCTAATACTTGTCCAGCAACCCCCAACATATTGACGTAAGATTATCTTCGATAAGCCCCTGCCCCCTGTTTTAATACAACTCAAATAATTAATGACTGATGATTGATGATGGCTCTTACCTCACAGTGAGATTGACTAATATTGCTTAAGTTCAGTTTATATACATGGTCCCTGGAACAGAAAATAAAACAAAGAAATTAGCACATGAAAATTAGATAACAGTCATGATTGCACAGCTAAACATAAGGACGTAATTAGAAATTCATGGATACCGTGAGGGAAATAAGCGTGTTGATGAAAGCATATAATGACAGTAAAATCTATCTAGGAGGCATCCAAAAAGCCACTTTTTTTTCATGCAGAAAAACCAGTTAATCACCTTTCGGTAAATTATGTGTTTTCTTTTTTCCCCCATTCACTGGGGGAAAAAAGAAAACACATTGGATCTAGAGTCCAGACTCTTAAAAACATCGACAGGAAAAAATACTCTTGATTCAATCAGAATCTAGCTTAAATTAAGAACCAAGCCTCTTAATTTAAGCGAATTTCGTTTTGATTCAAGCAAAAATCCGATTGAATCAAGAGTATTTTTTCTTGTCAATGTTTTCAAGAGTCTGGACTCTACATCCAATGTGTTTTTTTTTCCACTGTTCTTGATAACTCCGATATCCACGAACAAAATTAAGAAAAATTGGGCCTATTTCGAAAGAATTAAGGAATAATTTGGTTGCAAAACCGGGAACCAGACGTAAAAAACGAGAGGAGCTGACGGCGAGGAAGGGTGAATGGATGCGGAGCGGAGAGGAGGGAGAGGCGAAAGCTCACCGCAACGTAAACTGATCAGACTGACGAAATGTCACGTCTTTATACTTATCGTGTCGGGTATTATCCCAGGAGAAGAGATTACCCCGCTTTTAACTACTGCTTATACAAACAATTAATTCTCCGCCATTACTCCCTCTACCACCCCGTCCCTCGCGCCGCTTTACTTGCTCACTGTCAGCCTCCTCGCATCCTCTCTATACACCCTGAGACTTAATACACACTGCCACTGCCAGCTAAGGAAGAACGCCATATGAGCATTCAGGCGCTGCCATATTTCCTTCAATAAGAAACGAATTTACAGAGTAAATCAGGAATATTTTTCCTCTAATTTTTCAGAAAATTTTGTTCGCAATTCAATCTGAAACATCTGAGAATTTCGAGGAAAAATATGCATAACGTTTATCAAAAACACTTGTTATATTCTGGGAAATTTGGCAACTTTCGAATGTTCACGCGGTGTTCTTCCTTAGCACGATAGAGCAGTTGGGTCATTTCACTCATGAAGGAATATGAACTAGGGAAAGGCGTGTTTGATTCACTGCTCCCGGATTTCTCAGGGTTTTACTTTTAGTCGTTCCTTAAACAGCTCATTTCTTTGGAAAGCCCGACTTTGTTTACATTGTCATTAAGAGACGTTTAGGAAAGCCCTCAAAATAGCACCATAAAAATAAATATTCTTGCAGACATGCGGTATAACTTTGAAAATTGATCCTTACAAGGAATTCCAATGATTTATTACTGCAAAAAGTACAAAATGCGGATGAAAAAAGTTTAAAATTTTGACGAACGTTAAGATGGACGCGAACCTATACCTTAACATTGGCAAGACTCGGTGTATATTCTACATCATGTTTTGCATTTTTTTAAACGGGAGATTCGTGGAATTCCTTGCAATGATCTATTTCCAAAGTTATACTGCTGAACTTTACTTGAGATTAGCGAGAATGTTCCTTTTAATGATGCTATTTTAAGAATCTCCTCGAAGCTACCTTGACCAAATTGTAAATTAAGAGGGGTTTCCTGAGGAAAGACGCTGCTAAAGAAATGAAACAGTGTAGGATACGCACAAGTTTATCTTCGTCAGAGACAAGACGCAAAGTTTTCCGATCAAGTATGCTTTACTCTGACCAAAGCCGCTCTTGTACGGACAAGAGAAACGCGGCTTCGAGGAGATAAGTTTATTCCGAGAAAATTAGCCTTTGGAGTACGTAAATTTACATCAACGTCACAAATTCGACCATCTTAAACAAGTTAATAACACAACGGGATAGGTACTAGAGGAAACTTGGATACGAAACAAGATAAGCTAATCCTATGGCTACTTTTTCCCGTTGGCAACGGAGGGACTAAAAGTTCTTTGGGCTTTCAAACTTCGACTCCGAACTCCTCGTCATTTTTAACTGAGTGGAATCGACGTTTAACGTTGAGTCACGGCTTAAAATCACAGACGAGGCGGGACCTCTTAGGATAAAGAAGGGTCTGGGAATGCAAAATTCGATGAAAGTGAAGCTGGTGGGAGATGGATGCTACGGGCCGAGTCACGTCACTTCCAGCCGCTTAACTTAATTCGCGATGACTGATGGCACTCACTTCACTTCAGAGGCTCAAATCTAAGTTTACGGCGGAGATGTGACTTATTGATCTGGATTGCCGATGTTGGCCTCGTCGGAGGCGCATCTAAGGTCCAAACTTCAAGACAAAAAGCCTACACAGGGTGATTCGTAAGTCCCGCACCACCCCTGTAACCCTCAGAGTTCTTGTTCTTTTTTCAGCGAGGTCCCTTGAAAATTTTGGTGGTTCAAAAAAGTTGTCTCTGTAGACCTCGAAGTACTCACAAACTTTCAAATCTCACCTCAATTTGTTCAAAAGTTCCAGGGGTGAAGCTTAGTGTGATGGTGTAGGACTTTTGAATCACCCTGTATGCTCAAGACTTTCAAGGATATTTTGAGTCGGAGCATATTAAAATTTCGGTCGTAGAACTGAGGGATGAAATCTCCATTCTAGAGTGGTTGTGTAACGTTTGCGCACACTTTTCATACCCACACAGTTATCACGAATATCATCCAAACACTCTTTTACTGAAACCGTTTGCGCATGCAGCGATTGGCGAAGCTGCCACACAATAAAATGCACATCGATGAACTTCTAAACCATTAAATATAGACAAAGTAGTAAACGAATAAAAGTTTAAAAAGCAATAGACTAGGTTTCGGGAGTCTTTAATTTTTAAAGAGGAATCTGCTCTGGAGAAAAGTCTTATTATAATGCAATAATGCACCGTGCGAACAGTGAAGAGCCACGTGTGGCAGGCACGCTGCAGAGTGGTCATAGCATAGCGTTACGGAATAGTGCAGTGTGTGCAAAAAAATATATTTGCATTTGTGTGTAAATGGTCGTGGAAACTTAGCGCAACATTAGCGGTAGGTATAGAATATTTACGCTAACGAAAGAGGCCTCAAAGAGTGAGCAAAAGTAGCAGCGCAATACTAAAGAATCTCTTTCGCGAGTCTCGTGATGCTCCGTGTTCATGGAGAAGAATGCATTGAAAGTTGCATACATTCACTCAATGAAGGCGTTTTTAATGCGTTGCAACCGCGGCGCGGCGCGGCGTGTGGTTCTGGGAGAGAATACCTCTCCATCACACGACGAGGCTGAGAGAGAAACCGACAGTCAAGCGTAATTAATAGCATAATCGTTAAACTTAAGCGATTTTTTTTTGGAGATGTTTGGGATTTAGTGCAAAGATGGCATTGTGGATCCGTCTTGAATAATTTTGGAAGAAAAAAAAATCAACTTTAAGATTGAATCCTTAATTTGGTACAGCTTAACACCTCGTGTAATGATAAAACTAGCTCAAAAGCGTCATTCTACAATTTCGCTTCTGTAGTTTTTGTGATAATTACGATGAGGAACGAAGATTTTAACAGAACAATGCATATAGACATTCGTTGAGGATTATCATTTTCTTGCCATGGGAGAGTCTCATTCCAGAGGCGATGATTCTTCACGATTTTGATACCAAAGTTTCACGCTCATTCTGTTTTTCCTCTCAGAGTAAGAGAATCGACAATGATGGAAACGAGGTGTTGAAAAAATTACGTTAAAAGGGAAAAATTTGCGTGTGTCGTCTTCATGATTTCTTCCTTTAAAACAGTGAAAATTACAATACAAAAGCAATAGATAAGATAAAGATTCGAGGTGTTAATCATCAATAATTCACTTTCTTTGGAGTTTCATCAACACCGGTTTGATTTCTGCAAATCGAAAGGCACCCTGAACCTCGGCTGAAAAACTGCACTGCGATGAAATAGCGTAGACGCTCCCTGATGTACGTAGATTTACGGAGCAAGAAACGGGAGAATCCCGAGAAAGTTGGCCATTTACAGTGTGTATGAGCTGCGGTGAGCATGGAGTAAGTACCCGGTGCTTATCCGTTCCTGCGTTAGCACTGGCATAACAAATGCGCAAACTTCAAACTAATGCTGTTTAGATAAGAATTCAAAAAGAGGAAACTCCCGTGTCAGGGGCCCGCGAGATTTTTCCCGGGCGATATTTTACATGTGTCGGCTTAAATTTGGCCGTATTTATGCTAAAACGAACTACGTGCATAGCGGTTGCGTGAGACATAGTTCCTTTTCGCATAAATACGTTCATTTCGCCCTCCCCGAACGGACGAATAAATTTACTTCCCCCGATAAACGAATGCGCGGTAACGGTCAGATTTAAGCCAAGGCTCCCCGCCGACAAATCCCTGTTTGTCATTTATCCCTCTTTACGGCGCGGCTCCCCGAAATGGCCTGCGGGGAGGCATTTTTATCCCCCGGATTCCATCTAGTAGCATATCCGTGTCCGATTCCACCCCACCTTCATCTGGGAATCGGAAATTCGCGTGTAGCGCCATTCCGCCAGAGGAGCCATTTCCTCCCGTAAACTACCCGACTGGCGTCTTACGGATGTGAAAGAAATCCAGGGACTGGTGGTAAGTTAGAAGTTAGCGACCATTTTGTGCATTTTTTGAAGACGTTACCAGTCGCAACACGATACATTTCTGATTTGTAGGAAAACGGTCGGCGGTACAGAAATCCGAAACTACTGCAAAGTACAGCCACAGCGAAAATAGGAAATTTCTAAAATGTTTAAAAACTCTCAATTAGCGCATTTGCAAAGTCTCAAATTAATTCAATGAGCACAAATTGAACTACATTTTGCAATTAGGATCTACAATTTCTGGTTCAGTTTAAAAACAACATATGTACCATGAGTTTCCCTTGAGGCATATGTGTTCTTACGGTTGAGCCGGAAATTGCCGTTCCTGATTGCAAAATGTAGTACAATCAAACAGTTGAATTTTACATCGAGATTCGTTAAAACTGTCCCCTCTTTGATGCTATGCCAAGGATAGGATTTCTTTAGACCTCCTTTAATCATAGTATGTAAACAATATGGGGCCTCCTTCCTAGAGTAAGGAACTGTCAAAGAAAAACTATGGGTTACATTCGAAGTCGTTCATAGAGCTGTAAGAATCACCTTAGTTCAGGCGGTCTTAACATGTAAGGAACTACTGCGAATACGATCCTACTTAGTTCCTGGCTGATTTAGCATAATCAGCAATATCGTCACGAAAACGTTGGAAAATATGTTGAACTTGCTCCCCAAATTTCTATTGACACCGCACATCAGCACGTTTGAACCTTCATTTTTACGAGAGAACCCTAGGAAATCCGTTTACGTTTCCAGCCAGAGTCGTCGGGTGGATCAAGCACCTCGTCCCTGTTGAAATTAAGTCAACTAGACGTCTGCATTAACGATCGCCCCTCCCCAAGGGACGATCGGGGGGGGCGTCTGAATCTTCAGGCTCGTCACCTCCGAGCCTTTCGGTTGGCTCCCTCCCGAGTCACTTCATCCTTGAAAAATCCGTTTCCGTTCGAGTCGTCAAAGGTAGGAATACTTTTCGGCGAATGTAATTCCGCGTGCGCATGTTTGCTCAAGACAAAGAGTGTTTTAATGCACCTCTCGAATCCCCGCCATCGTTGCCATCACTCCCGGAATGGTTTGAATCGAGGACGATACGCACGGGGAAGGATGATGATAGCGGTTACTGAATTCTGGAATCCCGAAAAATTTAGTTAGGTCCACGCCAAATAAGTTGACGCATTTTTAGAGTGCGCACTGGTAAAAAAAAAACCTCTTGGACCAATGCCGCATTGCATTGACTTAAGAGTGCAGTTTCTTGTCGCCGGATTTAAGAGTCTTGAACTCTTGTTTCAAGCGGATTTTGCGTTGATTCAAGCGGATTTTGCATTGATTCAAGCGGATTTTGCATTGATTCAAGCGGATTTTGCATTGATTCAAGCGGATTTTGCATGGAAAGAAGAGTCCAGACTCTTAAATCCGGCGACAAAAAACTGCACTCTTGAACCAAGAGGTTTTTTTTTACCAGTGCGACTAAAGGGCAGCTGTCTTTAGTTCAGCAAATGAAAGGACAAGTTCAAGAACGAAGATGACGGACGCTATATAGCACTCTAAAAGTCCTCTAAGAGTGATAATACGCTAAAAAAACAAGCGGGAATTTGTAATCCGTTAGTTTCAGGGAGCTATCAAAGAGGCTTCGCGGCAAATATTGTAATTCTGCTTTAGTTATCAAACAGCTTAAAAGAGAAGGAGATTGAGTCTCTTATACTTCTTTTTTCAGTTTTGTGTGTGTCGCTCAAGATGAGATCAAAACTGACTGATGAAAATTTTGGAAGAAAAACGCGCGCTCTATATAAGAAACCTGACTAGAGATAGGTGGTGTCAAAGGAAGGTGAATTTTTGCAAACTCCGAATAAAATATTAAACGTAGAGACGAGTTAAAATAAAAGGTCACGCCGGTTTTTTTTTCAACATCTGAGGATAAGAAAACTTTACAATTGGAGCTGGGTGTTTCCTTGAACATTTTGCGACAAAGAAAAAGAAAAAAAGTAACTTTTGGGACATTTTAATAGATATGGGATGCATTGGCAATAAAATTATGAGCTATTTTTTTTTCTAAAAAGGCGAGGGTCCCGACATCTTTAAAAATCCTTTTTCCCCGTTTACGACTGCAGCATTTCTATGCTGGAATCCTATCGGTGGTTTAAAAGCGAAAGCCGCACCCTAGTCTGAGTGCTTTTAAAAGTTAATGCTTCCAAAATTAATGTCAATAAAAAAAGACTACATTTTCTGTCGAATTCGATTCCCCGAGCTCTTTAGAATGGGTTTTTTGTTTCTCTCGCACACTGGAAAAAAACCACATTGGATCTAGAGTCTAGACTCTTAAAAACATCGACAAGGAAAAATACTCTTGATTCAATCAGATTTCAGCTTAAATCAAGAACCAAGCCTTTGATTTGAGCGGATTTCCTTCCGATTTAAGCTTAAATCCGATTAAATCAAGAGTCCTTTTTCTTGTCAATGTTTTCAAAAGTCTGGACTCTTGATCCAATGTGTTTTTTTTCCAGTGCAGTTTTTAAAACTCACAGTTAGACAACGTCGAGCGTTTGGGAAGGGGCGTTTTCTGCGCCTCTGAGCGCGTGTTCGGAGACGAAAATCGACGGCACATGTGAACGGGCCCCGATTCCTCTCCCGCTGGCGACAAAGAGGGCGAAGACTGCAATTTTGTCTCCAATGCAGATCTCTCTGCAAGATAAGCAGCTCCGAAAGAGTCATGCTGCTAATCTTAGCTGCAACTCAAGCGTAGACTCATTTTTCATCTCGAAAAATCCCCGAGATTCGTTTGAGCGATCGTCAAAGCATGGTCTGGAATGTCATTTACTTTCGAAACTAGTTACATATGCATCCGTACATGAAACATCCCATTTCTGTGCGTGAATGCTTCGCAAAATTTTAACTTTCGCAACTTATCTCAATGTCAATATCAACATTTTTTTCTGCGGCAAGAATAAAGTAAAAGTTACTGGGCGTGTTCTACACTGGAAAAAAAAAAACATTGGATCTAGAGTCTGGACTCTTAAAAACATCGACAAGAAAAAGTACTCTCGATTCAATCAGAATCTAGCTTGAATCAAGAACCAAGCCTCTTAATTTAAGCGTATTTCGTTTTGATTCAAGCAAAAATCCGATTGAATCAAGCGTATTTTTTCTTGTCAATGTTTTCAAGAGTCTGGACTCTAGATCTAAAGTGTTTTTTTTTCCCGGTGTACTGATGAGGTCATTAAAGGCACGAAGATTCAAACGAAAGTCACTCGTTCTTTGGATATCACGTGGAACTAAACTGCGTGATACGACTATTTCAACTCCTAAGCCACTCAAATTGTATCCATCGAGTTCGGCGAACTTGACTTCTCACTCTCATTTGCAGTTATTCACATATGAACGTTACTTAAATAGTTTAATTTTTTAATGAGTAAACTTGTAAAAAAAATAGGTAGGTACATAGGTATAAGCTACATTTTACTTGATAAGAGTTGCGAGCTATTCAAACGAGATTTTAAAAGAAGGATGCAAATCCGATACTTCAAAGGAGCACTTTTAAGTTCAGGGGATCCTCAATTTAAGCGACCATTTTTCCATAGACTTTTGCGATCATTATGATGGTGTCGCCGGATTTGTATGTATGTATCATATGTGTTCAAGCCAAATTCCGGTGGTTGACTCTTCAAAATTTCAAAAAAACTACGACAATTGAGACCTTGTTACCAAGAGTTTTGTTTCGAACGCAGGAGTTGATCGTGGGTAAATCCAGTAGTTCTTTCCCTCATTTTCCGTAAACTTTCACGTGGCGGCGGATGAATCAATCTTAAGCTGCCCGGTTTAGCGGTAAGACCATTCAATTCAATAGAGGCACCAAATCATTCACACTCCTCGTACCTAGAATATTTTCACCACAGTGTCAACATTAATGAAACCTCTAAATTATTTTCGCTAGAAATTTCTCACTGTCATTCGGAGAATTTGCCGACAACCATTGAGACATGGTCAATAATCCTGCCGAAGAATAGAAAATTCTCCTCCAGCGGCGAGCGGACAAGCCGTTGTTTTAGTTCGTCTAAAATATGACCAACACTATTCATAATACAAAACTACTCTTGCCTTGCAGAGGCCAGTTGAAGGGCCCGGAGGATCTGTTCACGTAATATTAAACAGAATTATGAGCTCATGTTTAAGACTTGTGATATATCGACCGCTAGAGGCTGTTAAGCGCTCACGATGCCTCTCTTTCCGTCAAAACATACCCGGCAAGGCAGGTCCATCAAGTTCCAGCTACTTACAGTACAAGATTAAAGATCAGCTTTATAAATTACGGTAATTACAGTGACTGGATCACTGAGTGCAAACCCACCTCAATAAAATTTACAGTTTGTTTAGGTTGCCAACCGGCCAACGGGTAAATTATTAAAAGTGATAGACAAAGCGATAGATAAAGAAAACAAAAAGAAAACAGAGAGATGATTATTTGAAACGGGTGGCTGTTATAAAATAAACTGATCGTGATCGTACGCATTTAAAAAAAATATTGTCTTACAATGTTGAGGTGTCTTCGACGGGTCACCGATGAACATTTTACTCGCTCGTCAATTTTTCAGAGGTGCGCGAAGCGGATTCATAATGCTGGGCATCAGTCCGCGTTTAGTCAGAATATAGAACGAGGGAAAAGCATCCTTTGATATCGCTTCAAAAAGTTGGATGAAAAAAAAAACTAGGCTAAGCGATGAAAAAAGGGAAAAACAGAACTGTGGTAGTTCATGGTATGCCGAATTGTGGACCCCTTTCAAGTTTCCCGCGTTTTTTGCGCAACATTTTTCAGATGTGAACCGCAGATGTTTTTCCACGCGGTCATGCAGCATAGCTGGTCCCCATAACGTCGCCCGTCTGACGTAAGGGCGTATCTCAATTTTCACAAGAGCCCTGCTTTACATAGAAATGCGGGCCTTCTGGAGATCACGTGGCAATTGAGATATGCGCTTATATCACATAGGCGACGATAATTAGCGATAAATGCGGTCGGTCTTTGTACTGTTCCCGGCTGTAATCATGATGAGCCGAAATGGAAATAAAAATAAAAACAATGGAACCATATTTACTGCTGGCGACCGCCACCACACCACAACCGAGCCGCGGGCAGGCTCCCTCACTCTATTCGTCCCTCCTCTAGCGTATAAGGACGTATGTCGATTTCCACGTGAGCTCCGGAGAGCATGAAGTTATATGGACAACAGGTCTCACGTAGAAATCGAGATACGACGTTACGTTGGCGGATCGACGTATTGTCAGTCTCGTTCAAATAATCACAAAATTTCGTTGGTAACGCTTCCAGTGTCAGGCTATTCGGCATTAAGGCCAGATTTTACTTCCAGCGTTTTCCTACGCCCCCGCCATTACTCTTTGTCTGAATACTACAATGTGGCCAGCCCGCATTTTATTTCCTGACCCGGAGGCCTTTTTCTGTTAACTGTTGAACTCATCGTCAGATGTGCTGAGGGGATCACGCGCAAAACTGTATTTACACTAAAAAAAAGGTTCATGGGTTTTACAAGCCGACAAAATTGGTGTTTTGAACCAAATAGTCAGTGCTCTACCACAACTACTACTATAATATTAACTGTACAGACAGATAATTCCCAAAATCAACGGATTCTTGAAATGAGTAATTATTTAAACTGCAAGTTTCTTATCATTAAAATTTCCATTTGGTTTGACATTTTGGCCCTTTTTGTTTGAAAATGCTCGTTGCAGCTGTAATGCGTCTGCACGAAGGCATCGATGTTCCTATTTTGAGTTAGCAGTCACTAGAGTGCCTGAGATTGCAACACTCTTCCGTACATAGGTGCTCTAGTGTCACTAGCTCCCCTTCTCTTGTGGTTTAGATACTATAATTTTTCTCTGGAGTCAATGTCATAAACTTTGTAGTCGACGCATGTTTGGCAAAGTGTTTCTTGAAAGGCAAATGAAAAAAGTACTCATTCCCATTTCCACAAATTTTGACAGACAGACCAAGAGATAATGGACCAGGATGGAAACAAACAATGACACCCCATCAAATATTAAATCACTTCGAAGCGGGAGCAGAGGCACTCAGGGATAATGGCAAGATCAGAATCAAAGGGCGGATACTGGGGGACGACCGGGGAGAAGAGAAACGGACATGGGAATCCGGGAGAGAGGGAGAAGTGAAAAAATATTGGGATGACAGAACGAAATTGAATTGCGGCGGACAGCCGACGCATAGAAGCAATTACGCTGTCCTTAAAAATATCTCAATATGAAATCAAAGAAAATTTTTCAGTCCCTCAGTCTTCTTCTTGAAAGACGCAGCGTGGAAGGGGGAGGTTCCTTAGGGGCCTATTTGCATCTGTTAACCCACCACCGCGATGGATGCTCTCGCGCGTCCCCCTCTTCTTGGGGCTGGAGGGGATGAAGTTAATATTGTTGATAATAGTCTGCAAAAACGGGAAATAAAAGGGAGAGAAATAAGCGGAGGAGATGCAAAAACGGCGGAACCGGTGGGCTGGAGAGGACAATAGAGGATGGAAGTTATTCGAAGAAATAACACAAGAAAAATGAAGAATAATTGAAAGAAAAAGAGGAAGAATAGCGATGAAAATGAGATAAAAGAGCAAAAAAACGAGGGAAAAAAGGAGAAAAACCAGACAAGAGGTACAGGTGAAAGGAAGATAAGAAGGGTGAGAAGGGTGAATCTAGTCAAAGAGAAATGAGAGTCAGGAATAGAGGGAGCAGAAAAGATACTATATTTAAAGAAGCACGAGAAAAAGAGAAAAAAGGAGAGAAAATGGAAAAAACGAAAAAGCAAAGACAATAGAGAGGAGAAGAAAAATATGAAGAAGATCGTCATGAATTTTTCAAAATCCTCCCCGCTTTTTGACCCCACGATGCGATGCGCCCACAGACTCATCAGTCGGACACCCTAGAGAGTGGAGCTAACAAAGCAGAACCTGAAAATTAGAGGGAGGGAAACAAAAAGAAATGCAGGCGGGGTAGGCGGGGTGGGCGGAGGCGGCGGAAGGGCGAGCGAAGCCGGTAGGAGAACACAAATATACATGCACGCATTTTATTTTTGTACATTACGGATGCTAACTCAATTCGGGTCGGCTGCGGGGCCGACATTACCCGCAAAAGTTACGCTGCGGTCCCCGTGTGCTCAGTTAGAACACCGTAAGAACATACAGACGTTGCCAATTTCATCCCTATAAAACGCAAATTTTCCATCAAACTTGGAAACGTCATTCGTTGAACTTATCAGAGGATTTGCTCTGCAACTTAATCTACCATACAAGAAAATTTCATGGTATAATATTCAAAATTTCTCTCAAAAATGAATATTTCATCCGGGGAAATTAGGTAACGTCCGAACTTTCATAAGGGGTTTTACCATTGGTGTAGCCCTCGTTCTCCCCCGCGTCTCGGAGGCTTTTCCTCGCAAGCTACTTCGCTCGCCGGCGATTCCTTTGAGATAACTCCGGGACTCAACTTTTGACGCCTTTCAAGTTTTTAACACACTTTATCCCTCCGGCCCTGCTGTTTAGTCGTCTTCATAACACCTAGTTTTATAACTCCCAACCCGACCCGAAGGATATGCCTTCCCCGTTGCTGCCAGTCTGACCCTCGATCGAGAAAATAAAAACATCTGACTCGGTATAGTTCACCTTTGCGGGTATTGATAATCATACGAGAGTATAACATATCAGGGACTGGTATTTTGGAAAATGGAGTCGATTTAACACGTCAAAGCTAAAATCAACGCAAAACTCCGCAGCGATAATTACTTGGTGATTTCTGAATTCGATTGTGATAATGTTGGTCGGTTTAAATAACAAGGTTTAAGATTATAGGAACTGGGTTTGAGGAATAAAACTAAGTTCACCAAAAAGTCAAAACTAATTCCGACACAAAACTATATATCGACTGATGAACTGAATTTAGACGATCGGATCGAATTTTGAGATCGGTGGGAAAGATCAATCCAAAAAAAATAAAAATAATAATAATAATTAAAAGCCAGAACCCACAAAAAGTAAAAACTGACAGCAAAAATTACGGAATTTTTCGTATGAATAAAATTTGGATGTTTCTAACTGATTGAAGTAGGATGGGACAACATTTTAAGGTTCTTCATTAAAAAAATAGTGTATACAGCAGTGACGTGGTGTGCTTGGTGATGTATCGATTTATTTGCCATTTAATCCTATTTAAAAAGGATCGATAAACAGGGTGTTTGCACACCTTTAAAATCTATCTTTTACCATAGCTTCAGACGGGGAAGTATCGATAATCGATCATTCACGTCTTCCTACTGGTATACAAATAGGAAAAATTAGTGTATTTTCCTCCAGAAAAAAAACATCAAAAATGAAAAATCAATTGAGCTCGTCCGTTATTTAGCGGAAGCTCTGCTGTAAAACGAACGGATACGACGGTCACCAGAGACGGAAAGACGCGCTAAGGGAACAAGAAAGTAATTAAAAGGAGAGAGCGTAGCTGGAAAAGATTCGGCGAGAAAATTAAAAACATGCAAAAGGTTGGCTGCATTCAGTGCGCCGCGCCGCGCCATGCGAGGGGGGCGTGGAAGGGGGGGGGGGTTGTCGTCCAAAAATAAGTTGCGGGAGTCGCCTTAATTCGTGCGACCCATTAAGCTATTCATAGTACCGACGCTGCGCCCCGCCGCGGGAATTAGGATAGACGAAAGGATTAATTCTTCACGGGAGTCTTACACGGAAAAATAATGATTTCCCTTAGGCATCGCCTCGTTAGACGCATCGTTTGCTTGGCTTCAGGCCTGAAACAACGGCTAATGCTCTTTGATTAAATCATATTTTTGATTCTGTTGTCAAGCAGAATCATCAGCCTGCGTGAACAAAAATGGAAGTACGGGATGCGCTCATTTCCTCACTGTCGGTTTGCCTTCCGTTTCTAGTGTAGGCAACCCGAGCTCTCACGTGGCCGAATAGTGGTATCACTCTCAGATGTCACGATTGCTCGAGAGAGAAGCAGTAATACGCCCGATCAGGACATTTCGCAGGGAGCAGTGAGTTTACCTCGTATTTGAAACATGTATGCAAGTCAATAGAGCAATCCTATTGATTGAACTGGGTGCTTCTGCTTCTCAAAGACTAAAGGAGGAAATTATGGTCTAACTAGGGGATTTCTCAGAGGTTGCCGTCAGTTGATCCATCAAGTGCCTCCACTGTCGATTGCAACCACCAGCTTCTCCAATAGGATCGCAATATCCTCCCTTTGTTTTTGTTCTTTTATACATCAATTTCGAGAAGCAACCCAATGATATACTGTCGTGCTAAGGAAGAACGCCGTAAGAACATTCGAGAGTCAAAATTTTCTTCGATAGAATGTTTATTTTTGACGAAAAGTATGAATATTTTTCCTTGAAATTTTCAGACGTTTAACGAGTAGATCGAACTATAAAAAAAATTATCTGAGAAATTGGTAGACAAATATTTAAAAAATTGTCTGTAAATTAGTGATTTACCAGGGGAAATTTGGCAACGCTTGAGCGCTCCTACGGCTTTTTTCCTTAGCACGGCATGATAGTTAGGATAATTTTAATCAATGCAGTCCTATTGCCTTAACGCGAGACGCGCTGACCGATAAAAGCGGACATTGCCGACTACTTGTATCTTTTCACAGAATGAATTCGGCTCATGAGTGTCTCATGCACAAACGACGAAAGTGCGCAATTGCGCATGCGGGGACACTGATTGCGAGGTTCAGGGCACAAAGGCGCCGGGCCTTTAAGAAAAAAATGCATGTACTTTGAGCGATCATTAGCGGGTAGAGACTCGGCCGTATAAATTGCCGGCGAGGGCACTGGCGCAGGAATGACCGGTGTAAAAATCCGCCGCCACCGCTCATAAGCTCGCGAACTGCGACAAGGATCGGGTTAGCGGATAATTACATCGTCAACGAGAACCCAAAGGTATACGGGGTCCTCGCTGCGCCACGGGGGCCAAGTGGGAGGGAGACGAAAGGCTAGAGTGTCTACTCCGTCAGCGCCGTTGCCACGCCATATTCACACAGACGATAAATCTTCTCGCCCAAGCCAATACCAATGCATAATCTCCAAGTTACGATAAAGTTTGGGGTAAGGAGATGACGACCGGTCCTATCATGGAAACTCGACCGAAGGCCATAGATCCTTCGTCAAAGGAGTGATATGCGCAATACAGACTGAGGTAGCCAAGGGCTGACTGCTTCAGGGGACCAGGCGGCGATCGTCCCCTTGTATTATGACCAATGGACGTATTAATGCTAAAAAAAGCTATGTTGTATGTAACCCCTATGCACAAAGTTCCTTTTAGCATAAGTATGTCGCAGTTAGATCCTGCAGAAGCTATGTTTGGCAAATTTTTCAGGTCCTAAGCATTTTTAAGAGATTTTGAAAAGCCCCTCGGCGCCTCTAACGAAGCTTTCAGCTTAATTTAACAGGAGACTTCTTTAGGGCCGTCTGGGAAAGCGTCTTGCCATTTTGATTCTACGTGTCCTCCAGTGATAGGAGCTTACGTCAATAAAACGTTCTTAGGGGGAGAGGGGTTGTAAAATTCGAAATTTACTGTTATGTATATTATGATCACTTCCTTTATATATGTTCACCTGCGCAGGAAGAGCGGATCCGACGTCACTTTTCCCGAGCTTTACAGTTAATTTTTTCCAGTAGAATTTTTCAATTTGATATTCTCTACTTCTATATGGAATCAAATCCGTTTAAGAATACATTGTGAACTAATAAAATTACACAAATCAAAACATTTCTCTTAACTTTTACAGGTAAATACAGGCTACTTGGCAACATCCGACACCCAAGATGAAAATAATCGCCGCTTGACCGGACCGAAGCACTTACGGACAGGTGTTGTGTAAGCTAAATACGCCTGAACCCTTCTCTCCGCGAACATGCATTCGCAACGTACCATGCCCCCCCCCCTCCCGGCAATCCCACCCCGGGGCCTCAAACACAGGTGGGACTGTCGCGGGACACTCAGAATTGAGTCATTAGCCGAGTGGCCGGTGGTCGGGGGCGGTGGGGGCGTTGTGGGTTCACAGGCGCGTAACGGGGCTAAAAATGAGAGGAAATTAAAAACACCCCCCCCCCCGAGCGCGACTCCTTCATATGCAAATCAAAACGGGGGCTTATCTCCTCGAATCGTGTTTGGGCGATCCTCGTTTTTGCACGCGCCGCACCCCACTTCCGGGACGACTTGATAAATGTTGATCCCGCGGCGGCGGTTCCAACGTTTTTCAACCCTTTCGGAAAACGATCAGGCGCGGTCGTGATTCTGAAACCCCGTCGCCGTCGGGGGGCCCTCTGTTTTCGCGTCATATTCAATTTTGATAATGCCGTCGGCTTTAAAAAATAATCCTGGAGGGCGCTGTGATGAGAGGCTTGAAAATGAGGAGAGAATGACATGGACTGTGTCGTGTAGCTCAGTGGTCTCATCGTGGATTACGATTGTTTACATTCGAGTTGCTCATGACGACATTGCTGACATTACCAGCGTACAAAATATTTGAAAATTACTCAATACCCTGTGTTTTCCCTCAGATTTTGTTCAGCTCGTGGAGGAAAAGAAAAATCAAAGACCGGCACAGAGCTGCTTTTCATCCCCGGAGGATCATTAAGAGATCTCTCTCATCACTATCATATTTTACTAATTTAGAGGCTAGGCAAACAAGAATTCGGCCCTAGTTAAAAGTTAGAAGAAGAGGAAGAAGAAGAAAGATCGGCAGTAAAATTTTTCAAACGGTCATTAGTACAAAGTTATTGCAACGGCTTGGGATCGTTCTTTGATAAAGCAAGTAAGCCGACGCATGAAAAGCGCCTTCATGGTGATGGATACTTCCTAGCGTGGCCGCAGAGGCTGAATAGTTGCATCTTATAAAAATACCATCAACGATGTAGATTGGCGAGTAAACGCGATGGATTTAGATAATTATTCTTTGATGAAGCGTGCCGACGCATGAAAAACGCCTTCAAAGAGAAAGATACTGCCTTGCGTGGCCGCTGAGGCCGAATAGTTGCATCCCATATAAATTCCATCAACAATGTGGTAGTGCATAGATCAGCGACCATTACTGTTAGGTGCCAAAATTTTCAGAGTTTTAAGATATTTTCTCAAATGTTCAATTATTAAAAGTTTTCGACTAAATTTAATAATTTTTTTGTGTTTCCCTAATTTCCCTGTTTTCTCGGTTGCGAAGAGACCTGCATTATCTTTCAAACTACACTAAAAAATGTTCGGTCCTGATGTAATTCTGGTTGCTATGTATGGAATTCCGAGCGCTCCCCTTCATGAAAAAAGCCTGCTTTAGAGGGAGGTATTCAGGGGGTGGATGGTGGAGGTGGGGGTTGTCGCAAACGATAAAATACGAGTAGATAACAAATAAATGAACTGGTACACATCAATCTAGGAAAATTTTACGGTGCCTGCCCGTAGTCACATTGCTATCTTGCGTACGCAATGATACAATTTATTACAAACCATAAACAATTAATCGAAAGGGATCCTACAATCCTACATCCTGCCTCATCCCCTCGAAGATGCGTTCGCGGTAGCGGAAGAGCAACAATAAATTCGTCCCTACATCCAAATAAACATAAACACGCGCTTCTGGGCAGCTACGCGGCCAACAGCAATTGAAACGCTTCATCGATGAATTGAACGCAAAACAGCCAGATTTCGACGACATAAAACTATGTAACCGTCGGAATCTGACGTCATAAAAGTACGGAACAAATTTGACTCGTTGATTCTTTTAATTTGATCCGAAAGAAGCAAATTTGGTCAGTCGAGAAAATCACGGGACTTTACGACTGATCGTATCTTCCGGGCCAATATCGTGGCTCCTTCGATACATCGCTCTGAGATTCGGCCGAATTCGATTAAGATTCCCAGACGGAGGAAGCTAATTTCGGCAGGAAAAACAAGGGGAGGCATAGGGTTGGACAAGGAAAGGGAGAGGGGTTGGGAGAACGAAAATACGACATGGAATCACCAATGGAGGAAGGAAGCCAGATTATCTTACATCTTAGTGAACGTTAAACGGTTGAGTGGTCCCCCCCGACAACCGGAATGAATCAAAACAAACAATATTATACCGATCCGCCATTTATTCTCCTCTAAGACACTGTGATGCCAGACCGTAGGGAAGATTGACTTGCGAGATGCAGCTCTGGTGAGCGACTTCAATATTCTTCGTGATAGGACTGTATCATTAGAGAATAATGTTGGTTTAAATGGAAATATTTTTATAATTAGTGGGTTTTCAATTTAAAAATTGCTTTTGTTACCAATTGTGCACATTTTCAATTTAGTTTTAATTAATATTTTAATTTAAAGAATACTGGTCATAGAACGATTACACTATTCTCCATTTAACTATGCTTTGTGCAACAGAAAGAAAAAAAAGAAAGAACTTAAATACGCTTGCAATAGGGCGAGAGACCTAATCATAAGTTCAGGATATTGGCTTTAACAAATTTATTTTTCACCTCTGAAAGAACTGTAACTTAAGAAGCTATGCCATCACTCACGTATCAATACCGCGGTGGTGGTACATAGGTAACTACCGGAAATTTGTGTATGCATACTACACTTAGGATGAGGGGGGAAAAAAGTTGGTGTTCTGCATCGAAGGTGTGGCTACACTGGTTTATTTTGAGTCAGGTACCCCAAATTTAAGTTGCAGCCAAAAAACTAATGAACTTATTGGAATGGTACTTTAACTCATTGCAGAAGCACAAATTAGTTAGAGTACAACCCCAGTAAGTTTGCTGTACCGTAAAACGAAGTTCGTGTTGGACATCCATTTCGCTTAACCGAGTTGAAATTATACGACCCTTTTTTTTCAGTAAGATTTTGATAGAGCTGACCCATTTGTGTTGTGCACCGATAGTGGTAGTTGCTATGCAGCACCAAACAAAAATTAGCAGGGACAAAAATCTATGACTTATTCCTCAGTGCATCGCAACTATTGTGCTTAGAATCTGGTACGATTTCAGACATTTTTTGTGCACACTATGGCACCAGTACGGTGCCAGTAACTAGGCAACCAGGCAACTGGGCACCAATTTCAGGGAGACTAGCTTCCACACTGCGTTCTATGGATCGTGTCCACGTGTGAGAGCGCATTCAAACGGGGAAGTAAGTAAGTTCGTCGGGGGTTCGCGTCGATTGGAAATTTATGAGAGCCTTCTCTTGTGTTTTTACGGCAGGAACGAAAATGGCGGTTGCGGAGAAGATTGAGGGATAATAAAGTTGGATTGTGCAGCAAATCATCCACTTTTCCGCGGCCTGGGTCGCTTCCACTTGGAATCCTAATCCGCGCGGAGAGCTGCACGGAAGAATTTCGGTAACGCAATTTCCCGCTCAAGATTCGATATCAGTGAACCCTATCAAACCGTGCACTTTTGGCCAATGAGGGGACTGGAATTGGATACCAATAATCCCGCAGTTTCTCCGTGATTTGATCTTGAAAAGTCATCTTCACATATTCAAAAGAGGGGAATTCAGCCTCGTCTTGGTTACATTAGAAACCTAAGTACACCTCCAAAAATGTCTAACTGCAACATTTTAATGATCTCTAAA
The DNA here is from genome assembly GCF_001854935.1 of Bemisia tabaci. NCBI lineage: Eukaryota > Metazoa > Arthropoda > Insecta > Hemiptera > Aleyrodidae > Bemisia > Bemisia tabaci. Next base: position 2,175,563 of record NW_017547292.1, read on the forward strand.
ACGAACGGATACACTCAATGAGACACAACACTGGGAAAATAGTCTCTGGGGTCCAGAGTCTAGACTCTTGAGACATTAGACAAAAAAGATCAATCTTCAATTGAATTTTTGCGCAGATCAAAATGAATTCCACTTAAATTAAGAGCATTGCTTCCCAATTCAAGAAAAATTTGACTGAATCATGAGTCTTTCTTCTTGTCAAATTTTTTTATGAGTCTGGAGTTCAGATTCAAGAGACTTTTCTTCTGAAGAAGCGAATATTTTCATTTCTCTGAGGAATCTTTAAATTTAAGGAGTTTTGAGTATAGATTTTCGGAAATTTGGTAGAGATTTTTAAAGGAATTTGGAACTTTCAAAGACGGGCATGTTCTGGGGATTTGTTTGGAGCGTTAGCAATTTTGGGAGAATTCAGGAATTTGAGGGAGGATTCCGTACTTGTTGTTCCGTGCATGAATGACGTTAGGTCCATAGAAGGGACGAGGCATCTAAGATTTCATAAAAAACCCATTTGGGATGGGTTGGGGGAGGGAAGGAAGGGTCAACGAATCAGAAAAAAGTGCCCGATAAGATTTGCGAGCGGCCTCTAGCTTAATGAAACGTTGGGAATTCTCTATTAGAGGAGCACGATTTTTCAACGCTGGGTCCGTGGTGCGGGGCAGAGGATCGTTTGCACGGTTTCCGTACGAGGACCTCTGGGAGCGGAAACGCGACGATGCTGACAAATTGCGGCCGGAAATTGTAATTTATACGACGGCGGGCGACGTGGCTGAAAAACTTACGGACGCCGCTGGGCGATGCGTCGCGGCGCTTTGTTGCGGCATTCAAATGACGTCCCTCTGACGCAAGGGCATATCACGATTACTGCATGAGCTCCAGAAAGCGTGCGTTTAAATGTAAAACAGGGTTCACTTGGAAATTGAGATACGCCCTTGCGTTAGAGGAGCGACGAAATAGACGTATTTCTGCCAAACGGAACTTTGTGCATTAAGACATGATCCTTGAGACCCATAAGAATATGTGCATAACAGGGCTCATGTCATAATGCACATAGTACCGCTTGGCAGAAATACGTCCAAATAACGTCGGCGTCGCGTCGGTGGAGGGTGCTGGATTGATGGCCGCTATCGTCGCCGGTCGTCTCCACCCGTCGTCGTCAGGATCGCCATCAGTCTCGTGTCGTGCTTTACGATGGATCGATTCACCTGTCGTGTAAACCTACGGAACAGGATCGATTATCAGAGTAATCGATTTTTCACCGAAGCTTCAAATGAGAAAATATCGATTGTCGATTATTCACGTCCGCGACTGCTACGGTCGGCCAAGAACGGGATCGCGAAACCCTTCCAAATGTCTGTGGATGCTTTGCTGCCACATTTCGACATTTCGAAGAGACAGCATCTATATTGAGCTAATTTTATTTCAATGTTCAAACATCCTAAGGAAGTCCTGTCGAGTTCTGTCTTGTCAATTATCAGTGGCAATTGACACCGGTGCCAACAAATTCGACCAATCACACTTGATAATTTTCCTTGGGTTAAACCTCTTTTAGGATCACCTCGCGAGCTGGCCCCAAAATCAAGCATCAGCGTTGCAATTCGACAGTCAACAAATCGGAATTTCCCACCTCCAATGAAACACTATTGTGAGATTTGGACGACTGAGTAGTTCTCAACCTTAAAATATGATTGGCTTACGAATTTTTTTGACACTCTCGTCAAAATTTGGAGACCTGTCTGAATCGGGCCTTCTGAGAAAGGAGCTGTTCATTACACAGGTGCCTTTAATTTTTAATTTGATAGTATCTAATCATGTCGTCTTGGCATACGATTGTAAACACAGTGTTCAGGGTAAATTCACTTTCCTTACCACAAAGATACCTGAAAAAACAAGAACAAGAAAAAAGGACTATACCAAAATATCCCATGTATTCTTCTTTGCACATTCCTGAGTTTTCGTTTGACATACGAAACTGATGAAAATTTCGGTTTAGGTAGGTGCTTGTAAACCTTTAAAATACCGAATACCTTACCATGAAAACAGAATAACCGTCAAAGTGAAAAACAAAACACGTGTGTCGAAATACACACGAAAATCGCAGATAACGGCACATCAAAGCCTCCTTTGAGTCGCGAAGGAGGGATTTATGCGGAAAGAAAGTTTCTCAGCTCTGTATTCTCAAAGAAAAATCTGAGGGCATCCGGTGACCTTGGCGACAGAGAGTAAAAGGGATTCCGCGGGGACTAGAGAGAAAATAAAATAAAAAGAAGGAAAAATGAAACAAGGGGGTAGAGGAGATAATCTTCAAAGCGTCACTAAAGCAAGTTCTCGAACCAGTAATTTAAATGAAAATTTTCACTGAGGCGAGAGCCTAAAGCTGTGGTGCTCCGTGGAATACGGAAGCAGGGGAGGGGGTTTCGGAGGGGAGGGGGCGAAAGGGTGAAGTCGGAAGATGACTTCCAGGCAGTTCGACTCCTTCGGCGAAGATCTTGGAGAACTTTAAAGGCAAGAATTGAATCATACACTCCATGAATAAATAAGGAATTAAAATAAACTTGTCGCGCTAGATCTCTATCAAATATATTGTTTCTCCTTTCACATTAACGAGCGTGAAAAACCCGCGTTGCCAGTCTCACCTCCACTGTTGAAAAGGAAGCGTTACTTTTTGTAACGCCGCGATGTCTACAGATACTTTTCCGGAAACTAACATGCAATCGACTTCAGGATAAAATCAAAACAGTGGCAAGAGATCGTTGGTTTCTTTTGATGTCCCTCCCGGAACAGCAAAGAAAAATGAAAGGTAGGAAATCAATTTCTGAATAGCTTAAAACTTCAGGCTAGAATGACTGAAAAGCTTTGAAACTTTTTGACGAAGTCATATTCTCAAAAGAAGCTCGACTGGTTCCTTTGCATAATTCAGGGCTGAATTCAAGAAAGCGGCTTGATGAATCCAATCACGTCAGAGGTTTTCGGAAAACTTGAATTTTCTCTCCAAAAGGATTGTTCTAGGAAAAATATAATTTTCCGGGAAACTGGTGCAGATTGCAACCAACATAGTTTTTTCAACTCGGTGCATTTCTGAATTAAGCAGCAAAAAAGACTTGGTAGCATATAAATCGTGTGGCTGAGAATATTTTACAGTGGTCCATCGGAATATCCACACCTGTTTTCTGGTAAATCAAACCTCCATTCGACCCAGTATCCATACTAATATCCATGATACTGCCTAGCCAAAGAAGAAGACCCTACGAGCTTTCAGAAGTTTCCAAATTTCCTTTGATAAAATATGAATTCGTAGGGAAATTTGGTAGTGTTTTTCTTCGAATTTTTCAGAGAATTTCATTCGCGATCAGGTCCAAATAAAAATTGAAATTTCGAGGGAAAATATCTGCATCACTCCTTGGAAAAAGACATTTTATCGGAGGAAATTTGGCAAATCTCAAGTATTTATACGGCGTTTTTCCTTAGCACAGAAGAATAGTTGTGCAGCATTCAGTAAAATGAATCGGGACATGCGAAACCCGCTAATGTCAATTTTTCCAGTCTTCAGTTTTTTTGAGTTGATAATACTTTTAAAGAGTTGGTACAACCATAAAAGTGATGAAAAGACTCGTTTTGGGATTAAGGTAACCCAGAGACGAGTTTTAACGCCACTTTTGTGGTTGCATCCAATTCCGAAAAGTATTATCAACTCAAAAAAACTGAAGACTGGAAAAATGAACGTTAGCGGTTTTTGCACGTCCCGATTCAATTAGGAACTACGACTTTTAGATCAGTTTAGAAACAACCTACGTACCATTAGTTTCCCTGAGCACATGATTGTTTCAACGGATGAGCCGAAATTTGCAGTTCCTAATTGAATCGGGACGTGCGAAAACCGCTAATGTTCATTTTTCCAGTCTTCAGTTTTTTTGAATTGATAATACTTTTCGGAATTGGATGCAATCACAAAAGTGGCGTTAATACTCGTCTCTGGGGCACTTTAATCCCAAAACGAGTCCTTTCATCACTTTTATGGTTGTATCAACTCTTTAAAAGTATTATCATCTCAAAAAAACTGAAGACTGGAAAAATTGACATTAGCGGTTTTCGCACGTCCCGATTCAATTAGGAACTACAACTTTTAGCTCAGTTTAGAAACAACCTGCGTACCATTAGTTTCCCTAAGCACACGAGTGTTTCAACGGATGAGCCAAAATTTGCAGTCCCTAATTGCAAAATGTTGGCTCCCTTGGAGCACCTCCGAAGACGGTGGAAGCGGCAACCGCGAGGGCAAAACGCGAGGAGTTGAAAATTAACGGGAGTAAATAAATAAAATTGAAAAGTACACGATGCCTCCAGCCGGCCTCGTTCCACCTCCGGCCCCGGCCCGGCGCCCCACTCGAGGAGATGATACACGTTGAATGACAAAGTTAATTATTCGCGTTTGAAGGGTGCCGGGGGGTGGGACCGGGGGCCGGGGGATCGCAGGAGGGGGGGGGGAGGAAGGAGCTGCGCGCCGGCTTGCACCAATTTCACTGTCGGATCGAGGTGTCAGCCCAATTACACAACTTACCCGCACCGCCAAGTTCACCGCGAAATCCGGGCATTTCCGACGGGCGCCCCGGCGGGTCCGGGTGCGTTTCGGCAGGGCTGGAACCCACTCCCGGCGAGCGATTATTTGTAGCGGGAGGAGTAGCGAGATTAGATTAGCGTGATGGGCCATCCATCAAGGCGCCTCGCGCTGCACGCGAAGGAGCCGAGGTGGCAGGTGGGTTTGCACCCGGGCTGTCCCGGACAAATCTGAGATCGGGTTAACCTGTGGTCCTAACGCCGCCCCGCGCTCAGACGCCTATCCCCGGGGCAAGGATCCAGCTCGTTGGACTGCCCTCCGAGATGGGTGCATGAGCATGAGCAAGCTGCGAGTAAAGGTACTTGTATTAGACTCTGTTAGGCAGAACGGAACTTGACGAGATCGTAGGTAAACGCAAGAATCGGATATCGCCGGTCAAAGTCGATTAAACCAGAAAGTCCAGTTACACGATCATATTGAGCCGTCAAATTGGGCCTCTCATTGGTCGCATCCTCACCTCAGGTCTTTTTCTACCAATCAGAGCTTCAATTTGATGGCTCAATTTGATGGTGTAACTCGACCATTAAAAAAAGCGTGGATCTCGATGACTTACCAAAACTACCGCTGTCGCTTCACGTAAATAAATGGCAAGCAAATTAGAGACTATTAATTTGTAATATTTTTTACACAGTGCCCTGAGAAAATGATAGAAAATCCGTAGAAATTGAAAGGAAGCAGAAACCATTGAGCGTTTAAAATTCAGAATTTCACTGGTTTATCTTTGATCACGCACAATCAGCACAAATTTAAGCAGATATTGCACAACCATGTTCTCTTATTTTGAAACCTTGGAAACATTTTACAGGCCTTCATCTATGAAGCGATAAAATGATGCCGATAACACAGTTTTTCTATCATTGAGTAGTAATCGGCTGAAAATATCTAATTGTAAATGAAAACATGGCCGGATTTACCTACTTGCCGCCCATGGGCCGCCTGTATTTTGCCGCCCTCTTCTCGTTCATTTTGAAACATCAATAAAAACCATCAAGTGAACGTATCGGAGGGAGAAGGGTGCATAAGACGCGTTTACTCGTGTTGGACACCATTTTTTGCGTAAGCCCTGTAAACACTACTAGCAAAAGTTCACGGAACTTCGCGCGAAAGTTTAGTTCCGTAAACCTATCTCTATGTGGACAAGGCCTTTCATATGTAAGAAATGAACTAAAAAATTAAGAAAGAACAAACATAAAATATGTGGTTTAATCATTTTAACGTCCGCCGCCGTGACGCGCTGACCACACTGTGTTTGGCGCAATGTGTGAAGCATCCATGTGGTTTTGTAGGCACTGTGCGTTTCACGCCGCGCCGACCACTGTTGACCGTAATGGGTTTGACGCAATGCGTGAAGTATTCATGCAGTCTCGTAGGCGCTAACATGTGTTACATGCCGACCGCCGCGCCGAGAGCTTCTCCTTTTCATCTCAAGTCCTCATCATCATTATTTTCTCTCTGCGCCGCGCCGCTTTAGGCCAAATTACGTGTTTGGTTTCTCTCTTAACTCAACTAATTAAAGGTGCGCAGTCTTTTGTATCATCAAAATACGACAAAATTACGAGATTGATGAACTCTCAGGAAATGAGCGATTTTGTCACCTTTTCTTGTTGGTAATTTTTTTCTGAATCCGATTTTTTTGTACCTGCCTTTAAAAAAATTGCAAACTTTGCCGCCCCCTAATTTTGCCGCCATGTGCCGCGTCCCATGTGGCCACCCCCTTAATCCGGCCCTGAATGGAAAGCTCCAGTCTTCATTTCTAAGTTTTCTTTCGCGCTAAAATCGTATACAAATAGTGTGAATTATAAATAAGATCGGTTCATGATGTTTCAATATCCTCGCCGTTTGGATCAATAGCCTATTTACGAGCCCGATCGCATTCCTCACTTGAGGGTGGGTCTCCAAGTTCTCGACCACGAGCGGCCTAAAAAAACGATGTCACTACCCTCCCCTCCTGACCGCTCCCTTTCACGGCGAGTTTTTTTCAGGCTTCCCGGCACTTTTGGCTGATGACAAGGGACAAGGGTCCCGGGCGTCATGGAAAAGTGTGAAAACTATCACAGCCACACACCCTCCGGCCTACTTCCCTACATTGCCACTCGTACAAGTTTCAACCCTTTTTTATGCCCTTCCCCTCCCTCCGCTCAGCTTACCGACGGATCCCCGGCTTTCATCCCCCTCTCAGACAGTGCACTTGCGCGAGGAACAAAGCGTGTAAGATTACACTCTGTTGTCAAACTGAAAGGAAGAAAATTTGATGCTGAAAATCTAGTGTTTACCTATAAGACTATACACCGAAACATGAATTGTTCTTATTTGTTTACTGGTAATAATTACATACTTGATGATGCCGTTGTTACAATTTGGTGGTGTGTTTTAGTAAATAATCATTGTGTTTTCGTGTAAAAATTAATCGAACCTAGTTGTCGCAAGTTTATGGTACGCAGTCAATACTTTCATTCTAAATTTAAGTTCTTTTTCCTGATTTTTAAATAATTGATGTTCAAAATATGCTGATAAAAACTCATGGAAGAAATTTTTATCAATTCATTATTGTATTCGGAGTCTGGGTCACAGTGTATACCATTATCTAAAAATTTCCTGAAGTCTCAAGGAAAAACAGGTTAATTTTTGCTGGAACTTACAAAATGAAGTGAACATTTTGCACTGTCAAATTGATAAAAATTTTGGTAGTCGGTTAATTTAATCTTTCTAATTGCTGAATAACTAAGATACTCTCATTAAAATATGCAATATCGGTAAATATTCAAAATTTACAAACTTCATTGCAAATTATTACGTAGAATATCGTGTAACACTTCATCTCACAACAGGAAAATTAACATGTACTTTTTTCTGTAGTTTTTTTATGATTTTTCAACCTCAAAATTTCGAGAAATTATATTGAGCAGTTCTCCTTTGAAAAAATATGAAAATGATGAGGCTCTGTTAAACGCTGAGCCAGAATATATTATTATATTAATACATACATCCATTCTGAAGACCCTATTTTAAACATAAAAAATCTGGTACTTTATCCCCTCACCCGGCAACCGAGGAAATCGTCTGCCCCTGGAAAAATAAGCGAAGGGATGACGTATCGTCTGCGTTTAATCTTGAATAGCCGATCACTTGAGCGTGAAGTAAGGAGTAATTGAGGTAATGGCGCTTTTAAAACAGCATTATACAAGGTGTGAAACCGGAAAGACGTACACTGCTCAACCTTGAAGTCCTACAAACGAGTGGGCGGTCTTCAAACCTTCGAGGCATCTCTTAGAATATCCAATACAGTAAAAAAAGAGGACAGATTTTAATCTGCAACTAGAGTGGCCGCCACGCGGCCCTACCCCCGGGGCGCTGCCCCCCCCCCCCAGGCCCGCTTCGAAATCGTCGAAATCGCCCGTCGGCGGCTCAAATAATTTTAACTGGATAACAAAACGATGTTTCGAAGAAAGATTTCCCGCCAAAAAATATTCTTAATGACTTTCTCCACGCTCTGAATTTCGATTCCTTTTTTGGAAGTTGACCTTTGGACCGTCTTACCCTCCTTCCTCACCCTGTCCATCGTGCGTCTTAAAAATGAGTTTATTATATAGAGAGGAAGAAAGGATTTACTCTACTTCACAGAAAAATATAGGTTTTTTCCATTGCCAATGAGATCCTTCCATGATATAGACGCTATTAGTGCCACGTCACAGAAAAGCGATATATATCGATTTTTTCGCATTGAGAGCATTGAAAGAGGTTATGCCAATGTTATTGTTTGGATCCAATTCGATATAATGGAGAATCCCTATGATGACGTCGTCACTAATAGCGTCTATATAAAGCAAACTCTCGCAGAAGAAACATGGCTGAATGCGATAACATGAGCATAGTGAGGTAACATGCGCTTAGAAGAAAGATCAAAATCCTGCTAAGTTTGCGATGGGGGGGATGGGGCGGCTGATGGACAAGAACACAGAAAAAAGTTAAACCGCAAATCCTTAAGCAACAGGAAAAGTATGTGCGCCGAAGTTATGACAAGGTTGAGTTTAAGCGAACTTATTTTCGGTCAGACAGACTAATGGCAGGGATTTTTTTCGCTTCCTCTACGGTAATATTTTCATACTAATTACATTTTTTCACGAGGGCAGAACTTTCCAGTTGTTACATTCCTCTGCTCGAACGCTTCAATGAACACACCCCCTGGCGGCGGGGACGAAGGCGGAAAAGTAAAAAGAGTCGGGCTAATTATTCCGAAACTTGGTAAACGCGGATGTTTTATGCGATTATGAGCCCGTCGGAAAGCGAATTTTGTGACTTAACACAGGAGCGCCGAAGCCGTTAAACGGGCACGTAAAACTTTTCCAAATGCTCATTAAAAAACTTGATATTTCACGTGGGGAGGCCCATTATGTACGAAAGGTTCCAGTAGGCGAGCAACAATCCTCCTATTTTCTCCTGGAGGGTCTTTCCCTCACATTTCCTCCATCTGTCGCCGTAACCGCCGCCAACCTTTAGCTCCGGATCTTGCGCATACCCCTTCAGACTTGCAATGCATTTTAGTAAAAACGCCATAAGAAAAAAATGCATTGGCGGACCCAGGAAATTGTCAACATTGTTTTTCTTCATTTGAATCTAAGGAAATGAATCGATTCTTGGAGAGGCCGGGTGCTGTGACAAGAATCAATAAGTTAACAGGGGTGTAAATGGGGAGAATCCAGTGTTGCCAAATTTCTGCATCCGCCTCTGAAAAATGGCGCACTCGGAAGCATAAATGGAACTAGGAGGTAGGCAACAACCTATCAACATATTTAAGCCTACGGAAATGAATCAAGAGGAGGAGGCTTCTTGGAGAGGACAAATGCTGTGATTAGAATCCCTTTTTATAGAGTTAGGGCGGTACACGGACTTTAGGTCCACTTTTTGGACTCCGCTAGTTTAAATATTACAGCCTAACACAGAGCGGAGCGGCGTGTTAGCAGCGCAGAACGCGCACTGGCGCCTACAAACCTAACGGGATACTTCACGCGTTGCGCAACGCGTGAAGTATCCCGTTAGGTTTGTAGGCGCTTGTGCGCGTTCTGCGCTGGTTGCCTGCTGCGCCGCAACGCTTTAAGCAACTATTTCGCGTCAGATGCGTTGCACAGTATCCTACAAGATCGAAGGCGCACGAAATAACTAGTTAAAGAGGACTTTCAATTTTGACTGCATCTGTTACTGAAAAATGTTTAATTTGACATTGGAGCGTTTCCTAGGCTCCCGCTTTGGTTTTCATCTTATCATATACGTACAGTGTACACATGAAAATATGTTTTTATCTGCTCTTAGAGTCTGTTCTAGTAGTATGCATTTATTTTTAAGGTGGTTCCTGTCATTTAAATGAGAAGAAAAAAATGTGGACATAACATGTCCACAATTTGGACAATTTTACACATCATTGTTGACATTAAATCATGAGGACTTAATACAGACTGGACTTAACGTTTAGTGGACATAAATAGCGGTGGACATTTATTTAATGGCCGAAAGGTAGGTGGACATAAAATCCTGGAAGCGTTAGGACACGAGGAGTCCATTTCTGATTGGCTCAAGTACTTAAGGCGTCCACCGTGTCAAAAACGGGAATGGAATTTAATTTAACCAAACTGGGATTCCTGGATATATTGGAACTATACGTTTGAGGCTATCTTTTGAGATATTTTCTAGCCATGACAACCTGAAAATATAGCAAATTTCGACTCGCGCAAGAGATCACGTCCAGAGGAATTGCTCGATTCTTCACTTCTACAAAAACCCTCAAAGAAAAACCTAACTTAAAATCGTTCTTTCCCGGACAAAGAAACGTAACTCCACTAGAAGGTTGCAAAATTGACCCAAACAATTCAATTTTTTAACAAGAATATACCGGTGCAATTTTTGCCAAAATTTGTCTGATATTCGAATGAGACCAGGGGAAGAATCAGTAGTATTTACAGTCAGAGATGCCCATGACTCTCCTGGTGAAAACGCAGTTTTGGCGGGGAAATTTGGCAACGTTGAGATATAGTTGCGTTATTTCGCGGGGGGATACGACGAAATATGTCAAAAGGACCAAGCTTGATGCGCACTGCGCAGTCTCGCTGAACCGGAAGCATTTATCACGGAAATTCCTCTCGCCGGGACAACAGGAAAAATAAAATATATTTCCTCGCGCCGAAGTCGGGATGTGGCAGACGAACTCCTTTTTCCATCACAAAAGCCGACTCGCATGCGAGCGGAGGAAATGAACAGCTGCCGCTAAACTTTCACACTTAAATGAATACATATTTATTCAAAGAGGAAGCTGGCATGCGAGTCTAGGGAGGGGAGGGGGCGGGGGGTGTCTGGGATTGCGGCCAGGCCTTTTTTGCCAGCGTCGCCGACCCCCGCCACAAAATCTGGAGCCGTTTTTCTTACGTCTAAATAAAACGCCCGGCGATAAAATATGGAATAACAAACGCAAACAATGGGCATCAAGGGGCCCCGGGAAGTTTGACGGGGGCAAGGACAAAAACCCCCCCTCCGGAAGGAGGATGAACTGGCATATGAATGTTTAACCCCTGTTCTGGCGCGCGCTGAGCCAAAAAAGACCGTCCTCCCTGCCCGCCGGGTCCAGGAACCGGCGACCATTTTAATTTATTTCGGAACACCAGAACGACTTTTCAAAGGTCTCCAGAACGTTCGGGGAGGGGATCATGGAGGGAAACTCGGTGGTCGTTGATGTAGAGAATTGCTGAAGGTAGAGAAAAACAGTTTTTCCAATAAAAATTATGAATTTTTAAGTGTTTGGAGGATGGATTCATTGGAAAAAAAACACATTGGATCTGGAGTCCAGACTCTTGAAAACATTGACAAGAAAAAATACTCTTGATTCAATCGGATTTTTGCTTAAGTCAAAACGAAATCCGCATAAATTAGGAGACTTGGTTCTTGATTTAAGGTATATTCTGATTGAATCAAGAGTTCTTTTTCTTGTCGATGTTTTCAAGAATCTGGACTCTAGATCCAATGTGTTTTTTTTCAGTGATTGGGTAATGATGGGGTGCAGCAAAAGTTAAAATTCATAGCGCAAAAGTATCATTGCGATCATACAATTATCACACGCAATATCAAAAAGTCAAGTAACTTCCAACGTGTGAATCGGACGTCAATCCTAGGCAAGTTCTGGACTAAACCCAGACGCAGTTCGCCTCGGTATATCAAATAAAACCCCGGTAACGCAGTTCAAACAAACGTATCCCTAACCAACCCCTCCCCCCGGGCACCCCTTGCCGTACCACCCCTACCACAATTGCCGATCACGCACTTCATAAACACCGCTTCATTCTCCCTGTACCTTTCTTTCTGCAGTCTATAATCATCCGTTAATATTGCCAGCGAGTAAATATAATTTTTTCCCCATCTAGATAGCTCGTCCGGGAGGGGGTTGAATTCAATCCCCCCTCCCCCCGTAATTCCTTCTACCCTTGCCGCTACAGTAGTACACGATTGCCATGTTCTACGGTGCACTGGAGCCATTCTTGGTTCATTTTCGGGAAAGAAAGAGAATCAGGCGGGAGAAATCCAGCTCCAGGGATGCCACACCACTCGGCCGGGGGAAATTTTGGAACTTTTCTTGAGGTATCGAGAATTGATGGTTTACCGAAAGCGAAGACCCGATGAAAAGTACATTTCAGGCTTTAAATTATTTTCTAAAACTCACTATCATCGAGTTTTCCTTCAATTTTTTCTATGACTACATGATGACGGGAAACACAGAAGTAACCATCGAAGCAGCGGTAATTTGACTTTTTGTTATCACAACTTATCAGAACTCTCTATTTACACGATGCAGTCTAGTGTATTATTTTATTATACGTGTTGTTAAGCCCCTGTCCACGGTGTCTGGAATTTTTCAAAAAAAAGAAGAAAAATCGGTGTTAATCCAATATGATTCCATGGCTAAATTGAGAAAATTCAATGATATTTCCAAGTTTTTGGAAAGGCAAAGGTAGAGAATTCCAAATTTTTCCCATTCCAATAATGAAGGCACAACTTAATGCTTTCACGGAAAAATTCCATAATCAACAATTTTTTCACAGATGCCATCACGTTTCTGCAGATTTTCCATGGTGCCAGAAAAACTCGCGATATTGACTACGCTGCTAGACATCTCGCTAGGTTTTTTGTACGTAATGTTATTGTAAGCATTTCGAACCCTGTGAATATTACCAAACGTCGTTCAAACACTTTAATTGGTAGCATCCTTTTGCTTTTTACCTGTGCTGCAAGGACAGGTCCCCGAATTTTTCGTGGTTCTTTGAAAAGTTCCTGCTTTCCCGCGGTATTCCTCGACTTTGGCAACCGCGGGCCGGAGCAGTTTCCCGTCGGGAAACTTCTGGCGAGGTAGGCAGGGCACGCGAAAGAGTCACGATTTCGCCCCCACCCCCACCCCCGCCCCCGAGATCCCGATTCGCTCCTGACTCCCGACTTCCCGTTTCTGGATTTGGATCGCTCCCGTTTTGCGGGGTTATTTATTCAAATGCATTTAATTACTTAATTTCCGCGGTCGACTTGCGGAGTCGCGGCAATTGTTCCGTAATTACTGTTATTTTCTCTCCTTTGCCTCCTTCAACTTTTCTCAAAAGCCTAATTTGCTCGTTCGCTTTAATTATTTCTTTCTTTTTTTCTGCTGCTTCGATGCTGTTGAGGTGATTTGAGAGTAATAAAATGGGTGCTAATCACCCAAGGGGAAGCTCTCGATCTCTATTATCGGTCGAGGCTCTGTTCTTTCTATCGATATTAGAATGCCAGTGGCGTGGCGTGATTTGCGATATACCGATGGATCTGCCATTTAAACCTATGGAATAGGGTCTGTAAACGGTGTGTTCGCAACCAACACATTAATAATCGATACTTTACCATAGCTCCAAATGGGACAAAATCGATAATCTACCATTCATGTCTCGCCACTGCAGAATACTCGATTGAATTTCATGAACGATGAGCTTAATCGGACGGAGATTCGAATTTCTGGAAAAACACACAACTCCATCAATCTCTAGTTATGTGTAGAGATTTATTGCCGAAAGATTGGAGAAATAATCGTTTAGGAACTACATTACCATTACCTTTTTGATAGATTTAAGAGATCCATCAGTGATTGATTATTTATGGAGATTTGGATACAAATAGATGCTTGTATAAAACCGAGTTTCCATCCAATTTCTTTCTTTTTATTAAGGCAAATCTACACAGTGAGTGAACGAGAAGTAAGAATATTGGATGAGGTTCGCTAAATAACTGGCTTAGAGGCACGTTCCACCTGTTTATCTCCCCGAAAAAATTGAAGATCCTGAAATAAAACTGCATGAGAGCATTCAACCGCGAACTATTGACTTTGATTAGTTAAATCGAACAGTTATTTTGCGCTTTCGGGGGCTATTAGCTTTAATTTAGGTTTTACAAAATATATTTTGTAGGAATAAACAGCTGAAGAGAGCTCCGATCCGTTTTCTGATTAACACTTAAAGTGTAACCTGTCATTCGGCGAAATTAGATCAGTTTCTCGATGTTAGCTTACTCCCGCTCTAGATTCACCTTAACCTCTGCCCTATTCTGCTAATTGTTTTCGACAAGTGGTAATTTTCTTTCATACATGAAAACCTTTTCATCAATTCTTAAAAAGTGTCTTAATTTTTCTTCTCTGGGTTTAAAATACTCTTTAAAATGTAGGTTTCTTCGTTTTTCTTTCAATGGATATGATAGCGTAAACATGCCTCTCTAGTTAAACTTTCAAAATTGAAAATTCCAAAGAAAGGAAGGGACGTTTTTAAAATTTCACAGAGGCGACGATAATATAATAAATGCATCTTGGTTGGATTGCGGAAGATGAGTACTAAAGAAAACATAATATCAAGAAAACAGTAATACTTGGCAACTTTCGCTTTTACCTCCTGCCTCAAGAAAAGCATGCAAAATGGACGAAATGTTCTTAACGTATTAAATTCTTCGCAAAAGATGAATAGAGCGAAAAATCTCGAAAAAGAAAAGCGAGATAAATTAAAGAAAGATGTCTGGGAATTCNTCAAAAGCCTAATTTGCTCGTTCGCTTTAATTATTTCTTTCTTTTTTTTGCTGCTTCGATGCTGTTGAGGTGATTTGAGAGTAATAAAATGGGTGCTAATCACCCAAGGGGGAGCTTTCGATCTCTATTATTGGTCGAGTCTCTGCTCTTTCTTCGGATAAAAGAATGCCAGTGGCGTGGCGTGCATTGCGATATATCAATTGATCTGCCATTTAAATCTATGGAAAAGGATCGATAAACAGGGTTTTTGCAACCAACACATTAATAATCGATACTTTACCATATCCTCAAATGGGAAAATATCAATAATCAATTACTGGGAAACCACACAACTCCATTATCTCTAGTTATGTGTAAAGATTATTATAACACTTAATTTTTCTTCTCTAGGTTGAAAATATTCTTTAAAATGTAGGTCTCTTCGTTTTTCTTTCAGTGCATATGATAGCGGAAACATGTCTCTCTAGTTAAACTTTTAAAATTGAAAATTCCAAAGAAAGGAAGGGACGTTTTTACAATTTCACAGAGGCAACGATAATCATATAAATGCATCTTGGTTGGATTGCGGAAGATGAGTACTAAAGAAAACAAAATATCAAGAAAACGGTAATACTTGGCAACTTTCGCTTTTACCTCCTGCCTCAAGAAAAACATGCAAAATGGACGAAATGTTCTTAACGTATTAAATTCTTCGCAAAAGATGAATAGAGCGAAAAATCTCGAAAAAGAAAAGCGAGATAAATTAAAGAAAGATGTCTGGGAATTCCGTCTCCAAGGAAGACAATTAAAACTCTGAAAAATTCAGACGCTCAAGATGAAAAGGTTAAATAAATTATACAGCTGACAAATAGACAATTTGAGATCAAGCTCTCCCTCTCTCGACTTTCTGTTCGACGGGATCTTTCAAAAATAAAAGCGATAAAAGGAGGCAGAGGAGAGAGAAAGGGATAAGGGGAGGGACAGTGGAAGATGAACACAAGCCAACGAGGCACGCTGCTCTTGAAAACCTATTGGGAAATGAGTTCCATATTTAATTTCCAGCCGGGAATAGAATGATTTCTCTCATCAAATAATCCCGCGGGCGACTTAGGGATACGAATTTCTCTCATAGCTCGGAAATCCTAAAACCGACTAGTTATCTGCGAGGTAATCTAAATGGCGAGGCTTTCCCCCCAGCTCTTGAATCAAGCTTATTCCGGACTCTTCTTGGGAGGCCATGCTTTAGAATATAGTATTTGAAGGGCTTTAAGGACAAGGCGCATAAATGCAGTTTTTGTAAAAATTGAGATATTCATGAACTCAACTAAAACTAGTTTGAAACATTAAACAACATTCACTAGGTTGAAAACATTCTGCGAAAAATTCACGAATAAAATGAAATTTTAACAAATCAAAAAGTGAGTTTAAACTTTCTTTTTGCCACAAGGCTCCTTGTAATTCCGAGACTTTTAACACGTATTTCTCGAAATAGCAAAAACTGCACCTATGCGCCTTGTCCTCCAAGCCTCTCACTTGAGATTTTGGACCTTCGTGCTGTTTGGTGGCAATAAAGGACGTCTAGTTGCACTCGGCATTTTAAACAAGATAGACCATTCATTTTAAAAAAATATTAGATTCGTAAATTATGACTGCGCAATGAATCTATTCCGCACACTAAAAATTATGACAAAAATGAATAGCTTTCCTAACATTTCAAAATAACAAAAAGCACATTGAAAGGTCTGGAATCCTTTCCTTAAAGTGCTGCTTAGATATTTTGAATCGCACATTTTGAAATTTTCTGCACTCGTAGGCACGTTACTATTAATTCATGTCAACTAGGTTTTCTCAAACCGAGCAAGGCCCGGTTACGCTGCCAGACTCTAAAGCTATAAAATTTTAGGGTTTAAGGCCAAGTGGCATTTGTTTCTGCAGGTAAACTCGTCAGTTCCCTGAAAATATGTCGCCACCTCCGAGAATCGAGCCCGAGAACTCTTGACCTGGGGTCAGACGCGCTGACCACTCGGCTAACATGACTGGCACTGCACTACATAACCAAACTGACTCACAGACTACTATTAATCATTCTCGCGTGCGATTTCTGTTATTTTATAACTTTTATTTCGCCTTGAATTTAAGTTAGTTTACTTCAAGATTTACCGAGGCATCACTAACCCCGTATTACTAGGACAAATCTTCTTTTTTTAGATTGATTTCAAGTCTTTGATTCGCTCCTAAATTCCAAATTCGGCAACAAAACCCTCGACGATAAAAGATGCAGGGGACGGTCTTCCGGCTCGGATCCCCGGCCGCGGCCGGACTCGAGCCGAACGTGACAGGCGGCAAATTGAAAAAGAGGGAGAAAAAAAGCGCGGGGAAACAATAGGAATTAGGGGCGCGGCGGTATCTCTATCAAGCGGGGGCGGAACGATAGGAAAAAGAGGGAAAGGATACTTACATGGCTCCGACGTAAAGTGTATCCCGCTTCTCATCGAGGAAAAGCGTGCGGTAAAACATGCGACCACAGGTGAACTCCCGGACGTGATCTGAAAACACAAGAAAAAGATGTCATTTGCCGAGTTGTTATGCGCCTAACGCAGCGGGCGGAGGGAGCACCCCCTCCCCCGGGCCCCCCTCTCATCCCCTTAGAATTTCGTGGCACGCTTTGGCGGGGTTTATTTTCGCCCCGTCAGTATTTCTTTGATCGCAACCACGCACAGTGGATCGAGTCAATCAGAGATTGGACATTAATTTTTTGACTAAAACTGCAAATTTTTATGTATAATTTGTCACATTTTAAATTTTAACAGGGTGTCTTACTAAACAGGCTGGCCAAAAATCAGTACTTTTACAGTCCTATTTCAGTGCATTCCCATCAAATTCAGTACTTTCTCAGTACCTCCATTCGAAGAATCTCGAAAAATTCAAAAATTTGGAATTCTTGCTCAAATTGCAACAATTATGAAAAAAATTCCGGACTTCCTTTCGGAATTTCCGCACTTTTTCAGTACTTCTGGAACGCCCTAAAAAAATCAGCACTAATTCCGGAAATTCCAGACTTGTAAACACCCTGTTTAAGGGGTGTTCCTAGAAGGGAATTTGACGAAGAAACCAATGAAATCGCTTTTAGTACCTCAAAGTTTTGTAAAATCGGAGTTATAAGCGTTTAAAGTTTACAAATTTTGTCCGACCTCTTTTATTGACTCGATCCACTGTGCGACGTTGCGAGCCTCCCCTGGAGAGGAGGGAGGCGCGGGGAATAGTCTTATTCCCAAATACCATTACCCCCCTTCCCCCGCCCCTGATCATGAGCAGCTGACATGAGTCGGTTACGTATCTGTGTCGATCATTTTACTACGCCGCCAATCCCGGCTGCGTGCGTGTAAAATTTCGAGCTGAAATAACGCTGCGCTCTCTGAATACGTGATTTTTCAGCCTTTATTCGACTCGTAGCTTCGTCGTTGAATCGTGATTAAAATAATGGAGACATTAAGCATTGAAGTGATACCGGAGGCGAAAAATTGAGCGAATTTTTGCGATCGGATATGATGGACGAAACCAACCGGTGCAAACCCTAAGCAAAATACCCTCCGAACTGAGTTTTGATTTATCCAATGGCAGCAGTTCGTATGATCTTCCTTAATTTTTCAATTGACATTGAAAGCCTTGAAGTGATAAAGCTTGCGCATCTCGAAACTTAGCGCGGTTCGTGAGTCAAGAGCCGAGAGGGAGACTAGCGATCAGATTCCATAGAGTACTCAGGAGGACGGTGCAATGCTTGAGGTATACCTATGGTTTCGCAGGCGCTTTCCGCGTAGTTTTCCGCGCGAAGTTCAAAGTTCCGGAAATTTTCTTCCGGAAGATGAGGTCCCATTTCACAGATCCAGTCACGATAGAGCGTGTTATGCAAAAAGTAATATGTTACACGCAAACCCTACAATGCACATGGTTATTTTTAGTATAAAATACGTCCAATAATTTCGCAACAATGGAAAAGAGGTTGCCTCTCTGACTCAGATATTATGACGCTGAGTAGATGGATGGGATGGGGTGAAACTAGTAATAATACAACTATTTCAAATTCAAAGTAGGTAAATGCACATTCACGAAATGAAGGAATGCGTGAACTCTTCCTGGCTGACTTAGAGCCTTCGAAGCAGAGTAGAAAAGTTGGATGGGGTGAAACACATAATACAAATATATTGACGTCCGAGGAGATAAAATTGCGTATCCTCAAAATGAAGGAGAACATCGTGTCCTATATCATCTCAACTATTTGGTTCGTCAAACCCAACCTTCAGTTTGTGTAACCGAGCACGTGGCAAAGAATACACAATGCAACGAGAAAACTGATACAATGAAATTTACCAGAACATTCAGCGGTAATAACCTTTGCGTTATAAGTTTACAACATTAGAGATTAGTGGCCGAGAATACCTAAAAAATGAAATCATTTCCTGTCTACATTCCATTTTACGACTAAAAATGTGTAAAAGTGTTAGCTCGTAGTTAAAATCCAACGCAGAGCTTTGGAGTGGCATATCCGACGAGATTACGAGTGCAGCCTTTTCTTTTCCGGAGGTGTTAAGAAACACGGCTTTTGTGCGAGCAGCATCGGATGCACCGTAAGATCTCTTTCATTAGAATTGAATAAAGGCTGCATCATTAAGTTCGCGGCGACGGTGGGCCGGATCGAAAACTTTAAAGAGGACTCTCCGCGACAAAAGAAAATAAAGGAAGCTAGCGATGAAATATAAAACATGACGCGCAGTGTTAAATACTCTCGCAATGCGAATACATTTCTGAGTTCCTGCCGCAATCAGAGCGACCGTAGGCCGCATCCCACAGTCGTGGATAAAACTGCAAAACTTCTTGGGTTCTGTCGCTAACTGGCAAAATAACAACCTGCCAGAGGTCCTTTCCAGAAATCGTTAGTCTTCAAGAAGGATTTCCCCTTTTTGTCTCCGGGCGGCGAAGTTGCTACGGAATCGACGTAAGGGAAGAATAAAATATTTAGTGTGTAATTTCTTTCTTTTCATGAAAACAACTGGAAAGAGCAAACAAGTATTGATAAATGAATATGATTGAGGCATCCCCCTCCCACCCACTCTGGCCTCTGACAGGCCATATGCCCAATCCCTGATGGATTTTCAACTATAGCTCTTTCTGCGGTTTAACTCATTAAAAAAAAATTTGAGGAAAAGGAGGGATTCCTCTCGCAAGGGTTAACGAGTTTTTTTAAAAAAAATTTACTCCAAATAATCAGAACTTACATATACTTCCCGCCACTAACGTAAAATCGAAGTCACAACGTTTCATTAACGGAGCGACAATTTCTTCGCATAATGCGGTCGTGCCCCGCGCTGACAACTCTCAGAGAATGATTCAATTTACTCAAACTGTCATGCACCACTAACAAAAATTCTTCAAACACAGAGCCGAGCAATTTTCGTCGTTCCGCCAACCAACGCACAGTGGATCGAGTCAATAGGAGAGGTCGGACAAGATTTGGAAACTTTAAACGCTTATAACTCCGTTCATACAAAAATTTGAGGTTCTGAAAGTAGTTTCATAGGTTTCCTCGTAAAATTGTCTTCCAATAGTACCCCTTGAAGTTTAAAATGTGACGAAATAAACATCCAAATTTGCAGTTTTGGTCAAAAATTTCATGTCCGACCTCTCTAATTGACTGGATCCACTATGCAACGTTCCGCGGTCTTGTCTTCCGATACAAAAGCTGCATGTCCAAATGAAATACCAACAAAGATACGTCTTTAAGGCCTCCTGTCAACGGCAATCCTCGAATCCTGTCACCAAAGATGAGGACTCACAGCCCGCCTCAGTCTCAATTTTGGATACCCCCTTCCTCCATCTATGCGCCCCTTACGCTGAAAACCGCTCAACGTCGGATTTCGTTGGTCCTCGCTTAACAGAGCTGTATGTAACTCCATCACCGTCCCCTCCCCCACGGGGTTCCGGTTATTACATTACTTCCGCGGGCTGACTTTTCGTCGCTCCTCCGACGTAAGAGCGTATCTTAATTTCGACGTGAGCCCTGTCCTCCGTATAACTCCATGCTTTCTGGGGCTCAAGTGGAAATTGAGATACGCCCTTAAGTTAGAGTAGCGACGTTTGAAGGATTTGAACATGCGACGCACGATGCGCGGGGCCCCGGGAAGTTTCGTGTTCGGGACAACGGTCCGTCGGGGCATACACTCGAATTAAAAGTTGCTCAACTGTTCCGGAGACAAAAATGTCCCTTTTGGGTTGAGATATACTGCCGCGCTTACATCTGCGCCGAGAAGTTTCGCGGCTTCTGTTGAGCGCAGCGAGAGGAAAAAACCACTGTTATAATTTCAGGATTTGTGACTGTGGTCGAGCTGTCTGGTATTCTTTCACGAGTTCGACTTTCGGGCGAAAAACCTGACTGACTGATTCGAAGAGCGAGGAAGGAGGGGAGAGCAACATGGCTCACGTTGGAATAAATTACGACACTCTCTGGATGTTGAATCTAATCGTAATCAGTTGTTGTTTCCATTAAAAATTCACACAATCCCACTTGCTGAAGCGTTACACCTAAATTTATTTTCTTTAATAAATGCATTTTGTCAAATACCTAAGAAAATAGTTAAATATTATTCTTGCTCTCTTTGAAATTTCGTTTCTTTTCCCTACTTTTAGACAAAATAATTCTTTGCTCGTGTAGGAAAGGATACTCCGTATAAGTTTGCATCGTTCAATGGTACTTAAATAAATAATTTTAAGTCCTTAAATGGGCATTCATCTCCAACTTTAAAGCGTGCCATAAATTTTTTTAAAGTTTTCACAGTTGAGATTTGATTAGGAGAATTTGGAAATGAAAAATACAAGAATACAGTTCGTAGATTGATGAATCCTTACTCTCAAAATATTGGAAAGTCGAAAGCTTGCGTTAAAAACACACGGAACTTTTTAAAGTATCAAAACTTGACCATATGCCTAGGCATTTTATTAAATGCCTGATTTGAATACCTCACTGCGACATAAATACTTTCCGATGACTGAAATTCTGAAAAAACTTGCGGTATAATCTTTCAAAGAAAAGGAGGAGGTTGGTAGTGCTTCAAGCCTCACTCTGAAACCAAAATATCTGACAATTGCTCCATAAATAGACCTCATTTGTTGATAGAATATTTTCTTTTCTTTTCGTGTTAAAGTGGGACGATGGTCGACATCTACTCATTAGCTCCAGCGGCTATAGTACACATTGTCAAATTTTGAAAATGGGGTTAATTTTCTGGCACATTGGAGTGTTACAATATGTGGAGGTTAAGCCGATTTGGCAACTCCAAAGTTGGTAGCAAAATGCATGTAAGCGCCTGACAGCACGCACACGGTGAGCTTTGAATACTTTCTACGCATGCAAAGGCCCAATGAAAGATCGTTAGGTCCTCGAAGAACTACTCTCTCTTTCAGCGATCTATCTACTCTGCCTTGACTTATATTCACCTTCGAGGTGTATGTTGAAGTATTGGATTGATGTCATGAAAAATCAGGGTTTCTACTACCGGGGAAAACCAGAAAAATCCAGGGAATTTGACGTTAACTCTGGATTTCTCTCTTTCTGGAAAAATGCTCATGAAGCTCCTGAGACGTATACGTTTGAAAAGTGTATCCATTTTAACATCAGTGGGTAAGCCCAATTTTTAGTATAATGGTATTAAGTAGCAGTGAAGTTGGAGCAACCTTTTTACAAGCGGAGGGTAGCTTTTTTCAAGCTGTCAGCGACCTGATTCTTGGCAGAGTGGTTAGGTTCCACCTCTGCAATGGATGTGTTTTAGTGGAGAGTTATTTTCTGCAAATAATGCAGGGAAAATACAGGAAAAACACACGGGTTTTACAAACTGGAAAAAGTAGAAACCCTGAATAATAAGTGGTAGTAGTAGAAGTGAGATAATTTTCTCCTCGAGCAGGTCCCCAGCTACTCTGGTTGTACATCACTGCGTCAAAAGAACTAAAAAATATTTTTTTATTTAAAAAGGAGAGAATTCAGAGAGGCAATAACACACATTAAAACTTCGGAGGGCAGACAGATTTAGACTTGGAGTTTAGATGACAATAGAGATTTTCAAAATTGGCATTTACATGGCCTACGAGCCTCCTCTTGCCAAAATTCGAGTCGATCCCTGCAAATTCTGTCGAGTCTCTCGGGGGGTTTATTTCATGATTCTCTTGGCTGCCCGAGCACCTGGAACGAATCATTCTCTTTGTTTGGCTCTGTTTCTGAGAGGCGGGGATGTAGCCAACTTTCTGTCTCTCCAGTTGGATGGTTAGCCTCGCCAAATTTTGCACTTCATCCATTCTTTGCCCCGGAGAAAAAGGGACTCGTTTGTAGGTCGGAGGTCGGGCAAGCATGCGGTGGAGCCCGGTCGTGTGCGGTAGGTCGATACGCCTCGCGTTCAATTAAACGGATAAGAATTCATTTGTCGGCTAAGTGTTTTACGGCGCGCGGCGTATGAATCAACATGTCATTCGCGGGGAGGTATGGAGGATGGGTGTCTGTGTGCAATGCCGAGGATGAAGTTGGATAACTTTATCCTCGGCATTGCATTCGTGGCCTGGATATAAATGATTTTTGACTTGTAGTGTATACACATATTTTGGAGCGGATGAGTGCTGCCGTACTAAAAATAAACACCGTATGAATATTCGGATCACATTTAGCAAAAAGGAACCAGCGCAATTACATTCTTGTACATGCTGCTTCTTTATAATTATCTAAAAAAAAACCTCCTAGTACAGTAAATAGTTTTGGTTTGCCACTACAAAATTGTTAATTCTAAAGGAAAACAATTGTGTGAATTTTAATACTTTAAATATTTTAAGCATTTTTTTAAAAAAAGAGGAAGGTGTACAATTTTGAAAACACTGTAATCGCAATGGTTCCTTCTTGCTAAATGCGGTCCTTAACCGTTGTCAACTTTGTAAAAAAGAACATATTTCTACTTGAGTTTTTGCAGAATATTCTTCGAATCTAACTCTTTTCAGTGGCATAGTAGGTGCACATTTTTGATGAGAATATTATTCAAGGACATTTTCTGCAAGTGGACACTTAATTAACACCCAGAGAACACAGGAATATGGATTGAATTAACACGAACATGAGACATTAAAATTTCCCTAAACTAAGTAATTTTCAAAGTTTATTCAGTTGGCGTTGACTTTTTCAAAGTTCTATCCCTGTTAAATTTTTTCTTTTCTTTCTCATCTCTCTCCAAAAATCCTGAATTGGTAGATGATTTTACGCCCATATCATGGACGGATATCTTTTACGTGGTAGCACAAAAACCCTTTTTTTTACCTTTGAAACGCCCAGGCCGTTTTTATATAAAGACGCTATAGATTAGTAAAATTGATTTGCTAGATCGATGTTACATCATTTCAAGTGCGCAATGACGTACAAGCGTAAACCTGAAGCGAAGAAAACTTCGACTTAAGCTCAAGTCAGAGTGTTTCACCACCCCGCTATGCATGATGAGATAACCTTATTGCCTTATTCAAGATGCAAAGCGTGCTTTTTTGTATGCGTGTTTCTGTTCTTAGGAGAATGTACATGTCTCGACATTCTCCCGTAAACAGATGCATACTGCACTCGTGCAATGCAAAGTAGCTGGAACTATGTAGCCTTAACTCGAGCACGTCCAGCGTGAAATGCTCCGCATATCAGTTCAGTGAGAGTAATTTACTCGACATACATCGGTTAAAACCACAATAATGGATCGATGTTAGGTCTCTAACGCTAGCTCAATAATCAATAATTTGTCAATTGGATCGCATTTAGCAAAAAGGAATATTGAAAAAAAGTATGGTAATATCTAACCAGAATTACAATAGTATTTACTAGAACTCTGCTGATACTGACCATAATATGGGAAATGCTACCATTAAGCCTACTGTTCATTACCATATTCGGATCACTGTGACAAAGTACGGTAAAGTCTACCATACTTTCTTCAGTGGACCAGCGCACTTACAATATTTTTAAAATGGTGCAGCTTCTCCTTTTCTTTTAAAAGTACTTATGTACAGTGTTCAAATGTTCACAGTTATTTTTTTTAAAAATTAACAATACTTTGATGGGAAACCTAAACTTTTTGCTATTCTAGGAGAAATTTTAGACACTCGTAATTATAAGAAATCAACATTTTTACAACATTGTTCGTGACATTCGCTCGCTGGTTCATTTTTGCTGTATGTGATCCAATTATGAGTCAGTGAATTCAGAGATTCCTCGAAGATTTGACTTAATATCATCTAAACGTTTATTTTTTCTTCAGCAAATGGACTAAATGACACCACACAGTAAAATCAACCCGGGTACATTTTTGTGGGAGCGGCATAATTGTTCTAAATGGGTTAAAAACGGCAACAACGCGATTCATAAAATACGTGAGCGACGCATGCCGATGCTCACATTCCCGTTTAATTTGCTCAATTACTGTTGGTATCTGCTCAACGTGGGGCGCCACGCTGTGTGTTGCTCGCTTTTTTATTCTGCATGATTGGCGCTAATGTTTGACTTTGGAATCTCGATTCGTTTGCTCCTTCGAATGAAAATCCTATTTTATCCTCCGCTCGTTCATTGAGCGAAAGGAATCGAAACCTGCCACAGGGTGACAAGTCTTCTCGGATTTCGAAAATCATGACTGTTTCGTTTTGCCCAACGACCTTCCCTCCTATCGGAATTTTCAACGATGTGAACTTTGCCTGGTCTCATTTTCTTTTTCGGAATTTTTTTTCATCATGGACATCTCATCCGACGACGGTATAATTCACCGTTCCCCGCACGAAGGAACGTAATTTCATTCTAAGGTTGCAAAATTGACTCATACAATTAAAGTTTTAACGGGATTTGACCTGCATCATTTTCGTCAAAAAGCCTGATTTTTTCATGAGATCAGATAAGAGGGAAAATAAGTAAAATTTTTAGTTGGATATTCTTAACATTTTCCTGGTGAAAATACAATTTTCAAAAATTGGTACAAATTGGATTTTGTAAAAATCTGGCAACATTAAAATGTCGTTATGTTCCTTTGTGGGAGAAACGAGGAATTAAGCGTTAAAAAAAATTGATAATTACCGTGATCACCTTGAAATTTATACCATTAGTGTGAAATGGGACCTACGCTTATTCTACGCGATAATGGAAAAAAAATCAAACAAACTAAAGGCCTCGAATTTTTCATTTTAAAATCAAGCAACTCTTATAGCTGCACAGAACTTGGCCACTTGTGAAGATGGCAGAGGCGAAACAAAAGGGAAACAAACACGGGATTGAAATGGCTTTGGGTGGATATGGAAGTAAACGGTTCAAAAAAAAAAAGTTACGATGAAAAAGTAAAAGTAAAAAAGTTAGTAAACGGTTCTTCTCACTAATGGAATGACATTCTTTTCAGATCCCAACGTACATTCACTAAAGGAAAAAACCCCTTTGAAATTGATCCGTTATCACTTGACAACACCGAGTTTGATGTTGCTACCTTTCATTATTGGTTCCACGGTATTTCTACTCCGCCTCCAGCCCCAAAGTAATAGACTCTTGATGAGCTCTTTTCCGCTTAATTAAGAGTAAGCTATTTGACTTTGTATAAACGTTCACGGTGGTATCGGGAGGAAAAAAATTACCGCGCATTCATCCAATCGAGTTACCTCGAAGGGCTTGGGGCTTTTTTAAACTGAGACAAATTAATAGTGCGTTAAAATGAAATTGACGCGTACGCAATGTTGAACTTTACAGGGAGTGTCATTTTCTTAGTACCTCTTTTCAGCAGCTAGAGAAAACATATATTGTGATACTACATTTTTCACCTTGTCTAGATAGTAATCTCCTATCGGGCTCTCGCTTTTGCATTTAGTTCGGATGGGTATCGATCGACAAATGCTTCCGGTGTATTAAATTTCTGTTTAAGACGAACGAGATTTGTTGCAGGCAATTATACAAATCAGACATCTTGTCAAATTTCTAGGAGAATTGTCTAATTGTCTTACTTACAATAAAATTCTGATTATTTTTCTAATTTTGGACAAAAAAATTATTCGCTCGTCTAGAATAGAGGATCCTGTAAAAATTAGCATCATACAATTGTAAATAAAATATATCTAATCCTGAAACTAGTTTTCATCTCCAGATTTTCACGTTATAAAATATAAATTATTCAACACGTCGACGGTTAAAACATATACAGGAAGCATTTGGAGAGCAAATTACGAGAGAATTCGTGGATTTGATGAATTCTCAAATTCAAAACATGAAGAACTTGAAAGCTCTTCGTCAAAAGCGCACGAGACTCCGTAATCTATCATTTGAACAACTGCGCAGGCACTTAATAAAATGCCCGATTAGTTATATTTGTCTGTGACAGATACAACTCACCGATATCTGCTAACCTTTGAGTGTGATTATTGTTCATTTTTCTGCACACTGGAAAAAAAAACACATTGGATCTAGAGTCCAGACTCTTAAAAACATCGACAAGAAGAAGTACTCTTGATTCAATCAGAATCTAGCTTAAATCAAGAAAGAAGCCTCTTAATTTAAGCGGATTTCGTTTTGATTCAAGCAAAAATCCGATTGAATCAAGAGTATTTTTTCTTGTCAATGTTTTCAAGAGTCTGGACTCTAGATCCACTGTGATTTTTTTTCCAGTGTGCCGATAATACGTGTTCCTCTGGGTCGGGTTTGTTTACATTGGGCCAACTTTGGAGCTCCATGATAGCCTGAAACTTAGGAACCAATCAGAGAGCGGCGCAGAGATAGCAATACTCTCCCGTATGCAGGTACTCTAGGGGACACCGGTGTGGTTTGAAGTGCGATCCTTCTAGCTTAAGGTACTAGAAAAACAACGAACCGTAACTCTCTGTTGGAGGGGACAAAAGCTTTTGATGACAGATTAAAATGTATGACGCACGTTGGAACAAAGCTTGGGAGCACGCGCCCACGCGAAGCTTGGCTGTTATTACGCTGATCTTCATCGAGCAGCGATGTAGACTGCGATAATCGATTTCACGCTCCTTGCGATGGACACCTGGCTGAAACCTGTCCTTGCATGAAAGGGGTGCACAAACTAACGGTACACGTACCAATGCACCGGCTGAATTTCCGTGCGGCTATGCCACTTTAGCGAGAAAAACTAAACTTTACTCAAATTACTTGATAAGACGCGTCCACAACGTTTAATGGTCAAACTTGAGCATTTTTTCGACACCAAGTGTCCTCTTTGAAGAAAATTCTCAACTAAAACTGCATGCAGCACTAATTTTTCATTGGAAATGGGGAAAAACCTGAGGTGATTTTTAAAGGAAGGCGGTCAATGCTGCCAGAAATAGAAGAGAGGATGGACGAGGAAAGGCTTGCCAAGATTTGTATGGTAGGAGGACCTCATAGCCAAAGGCAACCCGGACGACCGCCCAAAAAATAGGCACAGAGCTGCCTTTCATCCCCGGAGTATTAAGTGATCTCTCTCATCTCCATCATATTTTACTAATTTAGAGGCTTGACAAACAGGGTCGCGGCCCTTGTCAGAAGATAGAAGAAGAAGAAGAAGAAGAAGAAGAAGAAGAAGAAGAAGAAGAAGAAGGAATCAAAAAAGTGTAATAGAAGGCTGACGCCATTTATGGACACTTTTAAGAAATTTTCTTTCTACAGAGACCTCTCACACGTTGAGGTTGGCAACAAATGCATCAAAAGAGAACCATCGAGGGTTTGAATTTTTGAAACGATTCCCTCCCCATCCAAAGTCACCGCCATTTTTAGATCTTATTATAGGACCTCCGCGATGGCCGATAAAATTTGCATGAAGCTCTACTCTAGTTTATCACTTTTTTCTTAGCCACAAAATAGCATGGGAATCATCAATACCCTATTTTTACGTTCTTGGCATATGCATAGTGCGACAACTATGCAATAGGTGCAGGGATATAAAGGGGTGAATTACGACTGAGAAAGGGTATAACCAGGGGTACGCAGTGCACTGAGTAAATTTCTCGCAACTAAAACCGTCCTACTCTGGAGGAGGATCCTGGATGGATGGACAATAAACTTCAGTTATGACGATAAAGCACACTTGGATCTTGCGAGTGAGGGTAGGTCAACACAACGCAGGGATGCCAATTTTGTCGTAAATATAACAATTTCCTAACGTCCAAATTTTCTAATCTAAATCTTAAAAAAGAGAGCAATGTTTTCTTTTTTAATATTTTCAGAACACGAACGCCTGCTCTCGGGCAAAAAGGGCAGATGGACCTGATTGCCTTCGCCCTCACTCCACCTTGCAATGTTAAATTAAAAAAACTTGCGCTTGTCAAAGAATTGTGTTTTGATATTTAATTCTTGTAGATTAGCCAAAAATATCGAGCTCTGTCCAAACAGCAACTTTCTGCGTTCGATATTAACCGAAATATCGCGCTTTGAAAGATGCGATTTAAGACGTCATCCACGCGTTAGTGACACCTTGGTTTCTACCACCTTGCTTTCATCCAAGTTACACATTGAGTAACCAATACAAATATGCGTTTCCCTGAATAATGAAAGCAAGGTGGAAGAAACCAAGGGTGTCACTAGCGCGGTGGATGACGTCATAAACCGCATCTATCAAAGCGCAAAATTTCGGGTAATATTGAACGTAGAAAGTTGCTGTTCGGACAGATCTCGATATTTTTGGATGATCGACAAAAATGAAGCATTAAAACACGATATTGTGACTAGCGCAACTGACCCATTACAATTTGAACTCTACAAGAGAAATGTCGGTCAATACGAAAGCATTTTTCAAGGTTTTCACCTCCACCTGACAGCTTCACTACCCTCTGGGGATCGACTAAAATGCCACCCTCTTAACCGAGAAACAGACTGAGTGTCCTCCAAACAATTCGATCGCTTCTTGCTGAACTCTTTCCATTTTCACACGGCGAACTTTGACATCCACGACGGCATCGTGGCGATAAGTTNACTCGGCCCGAACATTATGCGCGGCCGGGACAAAGTGGATAATGATTTAACAGAAATATGGAGCCGGTCAATGGCCATTAGGGACGAGTGGATGGCTCCTAAACGACCGGTGGAGACGCCCCCCCTCCCCCTCCTCCCCCCGCAAGGGGCCACCGAGGATATGTTTGATGCTCCTGCACATCCTGCGCGCTCCACGCATGAATGGCCGTAATCAAAGTGCCGCTTGTTTATCCCGATTTTCTGGCTCGCCGGCCGGGGCGCGCGCGCGCGAGTTCGCCGTCGTTCGCGAACCCCTCCGGATCACCGAGGACGTGACCTTACTCACGAATTTTACTAAGTCTTGGAGGAAGATTTTGACCGGTCAAGGTACTGTGGATCATTTGGACGTATTTCTACCAAACAGACCTATCTGGAGGTGAGAAATATGGGGTGTGCTCCTCGAGGCTGCATAAGAAGCAATGTAAAAGTGGGCGTGGTTCCTTTTGTAGAATTGGAAAAGCAGGATTTTACATTCTATCAAACAGACCTATGTGCCAACTGAATGCGGAACTCATGAGCCGCGGGCATGGCAAGAGAGCGTTGTGGACAGGGCTCATGAGTCAAAGACTCCCTCCAACGATCTCCCCGTTGCGCCGGCGGCGCCCGTTCGTTGCCGCTGACGTCACTGGCGTTTTATTATTCCCATTCACTCTTACGACCAGAGAACTAACGAGCACACCCCATATTTCACACTTGCACATAGGTCTGTTTGGTAGAAATACGTCCATTTCATCGATTTTTGAAGTTTGAAACTTGAGGATCAGCGAAGGGCAATAAATAAGATACCTCTGATTCTCCGATGAGGAGGGTGGGCAGCGGACCCTCCGAAAACCGAAAAAAAAAATTTGTCCCGGACAAAAATTAATTAAGGAAAGTTTTGAGTTTTTTTTTAATTTTAGCGATTTTAATGTAGTTAAGACACGATGAAACACCAAGTTTCCTCCACGAATTATGACGAAGATATGGACCTAGTTAAAGAAAGCATTCGATCTTCATTGAGAGTTTTTGCAGAACACATAGCTACAATAGTGTGGGAATGCCGGTGCATGTTACATACGAACAGAAATATTAAGACACCCTCCACTGGCCTCTTGGTGACAGGTGGAAACTTTTACTTCTGGGGATTTGACACTTCCTTGAGTACAACTATGAAACAACAGTCATCACCTTTTTTCGGCTGTTCATCTACCTACTGGGTGGATGATTAACATTCGAGTGACGTGATGAGTCAAACAAGTTTGCCAAACTTTGGTATGTTCGCAAAACGAAATACTCCACACGTTGTTCAACATCGACACCTGAATGTTGTCCAGAACGTAAAAGCTTTCACCATTCTGCCGTGCTAAGGGAGAACGCCGTATGAACATTCGAGAGTTGCCAAAGTTGATCGGATAGAACACGTATTTTTGAGGACAGTTCTGCACATTTTTCCTTAAAATTTTGGGAAGAAGATTTTAGATTGAATTGCAAACTAAATGGTGCGAAAAGTTTGAAGAAAAATATTCACAATGTTCCCCATCAATTCGTTTTTCATTGAAAGAAATATGTCAACGCCTGAATGCTCATAAGACGTTCTTCCTTAGCACGGCAGCATTGCCGCGATAGCAACGAAGCGTCTCTTGTGTCTTCGATGTACCTGATTAAGCTGTTCACAACGTGGCGATTTTTAAAATTCAGCGACGAAAACAGAGAGACTCAGTCCATCATTGCTAATGCGTGTTAATTCGAGAATTGCGGAAAGCGCCCGGTAATTAGAGGTTAGCTGCAGGAACAGGATACGCCTAATTACGATAGTTCCCGACCAAGTTTGCACAGGTGAGCCGAACAGTTCTCACCGCTTACTTTCCTCCTGCGATGCGAACCGACCGATCCCCGACAAGAGTTAGGTGTCAAGAGAGCGGATCAGACGGAGAATTGCGCCTGCTGGCGATCAATAAATCTTGTTTATATTCAACAAAGTGTTAAATGCACCGTCCGCCGCACGCGAAAATAAGAAATTGGTTTACGATCGAATCTGCATGCCGCACAAAGGAACAAGTCCATAGGAGCAGCCGGACAAAATGCGAAAAATTTGAAAGCTGATGTACTTCAAATACTAATTTCGATGTACAAGATAAATGTAGATTATTATCTACTAGATGCTTTCGGACTTTTCCAGTATTTTTGACATACTATGCGGGGCATTTCGATGAGGAAATAAATCTTATGGTACGTTAATTTTTACGGTGCCGATATGGTGGTCCAATTCAGGTGCGAGGCATTAATGATCGATTATCGATGTTTCCCCAATTTGAAGGTGTGGTAAGGAATCGATTATGAAACTATTCATTGCGAACTCCCTCTCTATTGATCCTTTTCCATAGGTTTGAATGGCAGATCAATCGATATACTGCAAGACATGCCACCACAGTGGATCGAGTCAATCAGAGAGGTCGGACGTGAAATTTTTACTAAAACTGCAATTTTTGATGTTAACTTCATCCCCATTTAAGTTGCTTCTGGAAGAAAATGTCACGAGGGAACCAATAGAACCATTTTCAAAATCTCAAAGTTTTGATTTTACGGAGTTATAAGCTTTTAAAGTTTCCAAATTTTGTCCGACCTTCCTCAGTTACTCGATCCATTGTGCGCCACTGGTCCACTTCCAGTGGGATACCAGGTTAAAAACTCTCACAAATCCAAAAATGAACGATGGCAGAGACTTGCCCGAGTGTGATGATAAGGGTGCAAACAAGGAAGGGGTGTAAACGTGGGACAAGGTAGAGGAGGTTATGACCGGGTGTAGCAGTTCAGTCAACGTACGTCTTAATCCCTTCACATGGCGGCAAAGCTAATACACGGTAGTTTATCACTACTTTGACGTGCTTCACAATTTAACGAAAAGATCAGCACCGTAACACGGTCTTACCCGCTTTACTTTTACGTTCTCTAGTGCCTTACGACATGTGAGCATTCTAACTTGAGCTGCATCAAATAATGTACAAGATAATTTAATCAGTTTATTTTTTTATTTTTATTGAAAACACCTGGTGGCTATTGCGAAGGAGTTTATGAACCTATGTACGATGTTCGATTTTGAGAAAGCTTACAAGAATGTATAGGGTTAAAAATACGAGGTTGGATGAAAGGCTGACATCGAACCACATCGCCGCATGCCTGCCGAAGATCTCTCTCTGTCTCTCACTTGTGCACTCTTACTCAAAACGCGGTTGCTTCGAAAGAAACAGGCCTCTTCTTTTCCAAAAAATCTGGTTCTTTTAAACGTAATTTCATCCATTTTGCAATGAGGGGTCTATTTCGTGGAAATTGATAAAAGGATAAAACCACAGGAAGACTGATCGCACATATGACGCTCCCAGAATGAATCGGAAATGTGTGTTCATTGTTACAAATATAGTCGAATTATTTATGAATTGTAAATCCAATAACGAGTCCGGTTTTTAACCACCGTGGAATCCATGCTATACTAAATACCTTGTCGTCGAGATTCAACAGAAATTACATGTTTCCCGAGTCCAAGAGGGAGACAGATTCGGAAATATGTGTTCGTTGTTAGAAATAAAATCGAATTCTTTATAAATTGTAAACCTAATAACGAGTCCGGGTTTTAACTGCCGTAAAATCCATGTGCAAAATACCTTGTCGTCAGGATTCAACAGAAATTACATGTTTTCCGAGTCCAAGAGGGAGTAAACAAGGACATGCTCCCTTCCCCCTCCCCACCGCGGAAATTCGCCCTGTCCGCCCATCGAAGGGGAAGTAATGGAGGTCGGGGGCGCGGCGAAGGTGGATTCGGCGGTGGATGGTGGATCCCAGAAATTATTAGGATATCGCCGTTGTGAATATTTATGATCTTAAAGTGCATTTATTCAAGGGGGCGCGGACGACGCGGCGGGGGGAGGGGGGAGGGCGGGCCGTAAAACCGCTCCGAGAACTTCATTAGCCACCCCCGCGCCCCGGCTGACCCGCAAAAAACCACCCGCTTCACCTTTTAATTAGATGTTTTCAATTTCGGGCCCGGTGAACCCGAATTTGCATAAGTTTCAGGAGAGACAAAAACCGGGCTGCCCTGCCTCCGCCTTGCGCGCTCTCTGCGTGTCTGCTGTTTATGTTCGTTCGTCCGTTTGTGTTCCTCCCCTTGGGTGTCCGCGATGTTCTACCCCATGCTTGGCCGTAATGGCTTCCTTTGGCTGTCATGTTTCTGGTGGACCCGGACAAATGGATCGAGTGTAACAGAAACGAACCAAGTTTTTCAATAGTCAATGGGATTGCTACAAACAGATGATTGCCCTTAAAAACATCACTGTGCAGTAGTGCGTGCAGTTGGTTCTTATCTCTGAACTGATTTCACAAAACAAAATCTGAAAGGGAACCAAGTGTTTACGTAGTTCCGTCCTCTGTGTTGATTTTTGGTGTAGTTGCATACAGGAAGGGGAACCGTAATATTGAGCATCAGGAAAAAACGGTAAATTTGACTTTCTTCGTTAAAAATTGGCATACACGACCTACAGTTTATTTAAATTAACATTTTAAATGAGAACCTCTGTGTAGGGGAAGTAATATAACAAACTATACAACAAGCAGACCGTATGCTTTCCAATAAACTTGGTTCTGTACTGCTGAACTTAATTTTGCCTAAAACTGAAGATTTACAGATGAGTCTGCTCTGGAAGAACAGCGGGTGCAGAGCAGGGTGAAAGGAAAATCGAAAAAAGTCCCGAACGTCAGTGTTGTGAGCGGCCCATAACGGCAACTTGAGAGTACTTTTAATCCGATCTTTGCGATTCTAGACTGGCGATAACACTTACCTCCTAGACTTCACCAAGAGATTAAGCATATTCCGTTCAATTGCAAAACTTCTTACTTGGAGTAGGAGAAACATACTTCGTCAAGGGGGGACACAAGATCCAGAGGGTAAATTTCAGAGAAAGTCATCAAAATTATTCGGTTACCATTACGATTAGGGTACGTAATGATGAGCAAGAATTAGGGATGGGGCAATCATACCTGCAACAAACAAAAAACAATTTCATTAGAGCCTGAAAATAAGAACAGCTGACAGAAATAAAAAAATATTTAAGAAAAACATGGCTAAAAGCATTGTTGAAATTGGTAGATAAAGCTATACACGAAGAAGACAAAAAGGTTATGGAGGGATCCTATGGGTGGAAACGGGTGGTTGCAATGGACAGAGAAAGCAGGTAATAAACTACACTGGAAAAAAAACACATTGGATCTAGAGTCTAGATTCTTAAAAACATCGACAAGAAAAAATACTCTTAATTCAATCGGATTTTTGCTTAAATCAAGAACCAAGCCTCTTAATTTGAGCGGAGTTCCTTTTGATTTAAGCAAAAATCTGATTGAATCAAGAGTATTTTTTTCTCGTGAATGTTTTCAAGAGTCTGGACTCTAGATCCAATGTGTTTTTTTTCCAGTGTAACTAACGACAAACCAAGAGAGACCCTTTAGTTAGTCCATCATTTTCTTCCTTAGTCTATCCACTCCTTTCAATCAATAGGATCGCTTCGCACTCCGTGCGTCCTCTTTGTCTATCGCTTCGTTCAATTCAATTTGGCTAACAATCTCAACCATCAGCCCACAGAAGAAGGGATGCGACGTTAAAAACAAATGTCACTCTTGCTTTTTTGTTCGTAACCGTATGAAGCACCTATTTTCGCTTGCCCGCTTCGATCCGACAACTTTTTCGAAAAACGCTCCACCCTAATGCGACGCTGGCACTCGCCACTGCGCCGGTTGAAGAAATTTACGAACATACACGAGTAAAAATTAACAAAGCCCCGATCGGAAATCCGGCGAAGGATGCAGGGATGCAGCTCGCGGCTCAAAAATCGGCAACATGGCCGACAAATCCCTCTCGAGACCGCGCTCTCGCTTTCAAACGGCCAAGGCCAGGATAACTTTCAATTCCGCGACTCGAGACTCCTCCAAGATTCCCGACTTCCCCGACCACCGAATTTCCATAAACGCGATTTCACGGCGTGAAATTGCCCGACGATTTTTCGCCCGACAGGCAACCAAGTTGAGACTCGCGGTGAGGACCGGGACGCACCTCTGCCAGATTTCACTTAAAACCCCGAATTTCAATCCCGCCCGGCTGGAAGCTCCGCACAATCTGTCACCCTGGCAGCCGACGCGCTTTCAAAAGCTCTAATCCGTGTGCCCGCCGTCATTCACTTCGCTTAGACCCCCTTCCACCCCCTCCTTCGAATAACCCACACACCGACCTCTTCCTGGTCTCTCGACTCCTTGCATCCCCTTCCCACTTTCACCCTCCCGCGCGGGCTCGGGTGGCGCATTTCAACCCCCTGGCCCCCCTCGATTAACCGGGCCCCGGACTTCCTTCTCCAGACTCTCCCCCGATCGGTTTCACTTTCTTGCCTTGCAGCGCCTGAAACTCCAGCAATTTTCGCCTTCTCCTTCAGGTGACTCCTTTAATTATTTCTATCTCACCCTACGCCAACTGCCTGATTATTCTGTGGTGCGGTGCTGCTAGGGGGTCGCAGAGGGTGGCCCTCCCCAGCTGCCTTACCTCTCCCAGAAAAGTTGTGACCGTATGTAACCGCTCGGTGCCATTATACTCCCCTAAAAAGTGAATGATTCTTTGGCTGCCCTACAGATAATTTGGCATACCCATCTAGCGAATACGTCACCTTGTCCTTAAGAAGATACTCCGCGAAAACGTCGTTACAATTCGATAACTTTGAGACAGTGGGCTCATCTAGAGATTGTGTCTTGCCTATGCCGATAACCAAGGACTCATGGGAATAGCTCGTTTTCGATATTGGTTCGATGTATCGTTTGGTTCTAAACAATAGAACATAACCTCAAACAAAACTTTCAGGATTTCAGTCGAAAAAGCTGAAAATGAGAAAATTCCAACTATTTCACCTTGCGATGCCATTTAGTACTCATAAGAATCAAAAATCTATCAGAAAAACCCCGTTTCCTCAGATTACTCGATTGACTTTTGAGGCTATGTTTACATTTTGAACCAATCGATATCGATACAATCTCACCTATTTGATGTATCGAAAACGATATATGGGGCGAGTAGGTCTCTGAAAATAATGACTCGGATAGAAATGACCGTTTAAGGAGCCGAAGAGCTTACCGAAATGATATACCACTATGTGGACGTCCACGGAATTAGTGACCGTGGGGTCGAAAATCTCAAAATTAACGTTAAGATGACGCTGCACAAAGAGCGTTTCAAGGGTATGCGCTGACACAAAAAACAAAAAAGTGTAAGTCTGGACTAAAATAGTGACGGTGAGAGATTAGCATTTTAAAAAACGCAGTTTTAAGGAGCAGTTTTTAAAAGTTCCAGTGGACCATATGCGGGGATCAAATACGCACCTCCATGCATTCTCTTGGCAAAAAAGCAAATTGGCGAATTTTTTTAATGAATAATTATCTCTCGAGGTCCAAGGTCCTTTTTCCTACGGAGAGTAAAATAACAAAAAAGAGATGAGATAGGTACTATTCCTTCAGGAAACTAATGTCTGCATGAAAAAGTTAGGTATCCGTCGTCGACGATTCTGGGCCAAAGCTAGTTTTCCAATAGCATGCAAAGTAACTACAAAGTAAACTACACTAAGTTTCGAGAGCTTGATAATTCAAACTTTCCAGGAGTTATGCAGATCGGTTTCTTTCACTTAGCATTCCGATGAACGAGAGTAGGGGCGCAGAGGAAGGGATTAAACGCCGAGGAATTACTTTACAATGTAAAGACCAATAAAACGGGCTCCGTCGCATGAATGCAGATCGGCGATAAGTAAACTCGGGGCAATAAAGCGCCGCAATATGTCAAACGATGGAACTGTTCTGTTCACATCCGCGACGGGGGATTTCGCTTTGTCGTAAAACGCCATTACCCGCGTTTAGCAATCAAATCCCAACTTTTGACACCTCGACGCGCTCCGACTCCTGCAAGGATCCAATCAAACCGATCCCGCTTTTTGCCGATGGAGCGTGAACCGAACACTTACGAACAAAGGTGCTCCAGTTCTTCAGATTGAGAAAATGCTAATGCGGCCTTTGGAGTCGGCGACTCGGATATTATTCGACTAGAGCGCTAACGATTTTCCCCTCGGAATGGTGGAATCCGATGCTGAAATTGATGACAGAGACAAAATAAAAAAGATTCGATGCGCTCGTCAGATTTTGATAGTTGTCGATTTCCACTCCAAAAAAGTAAGTACGGATAAACTCAGCTTCAGGACAGCGGCGTGGGAGGATCAAGAAGAAAAACAAGCATGCAAACGAGCAGACGAGCACAAACACGATACGGGTTTTAAAACTTCAGAGGACAATATTATTATCTGCTAACCTCCTCGACCGGACTTCGCTTCCTTAAACTGAAGTAGGGGAAGAGTGAAAGGATGGCGACAGGGGGGTTTTCGAGGAAATGAGGGAGTGCCACCTTCCACAAAGGCTTAGGGACTAAAGGATAGGAAACTTTCTTTGGCGGTTAGGTGTCGCAGAGCACCAGAGAATAGTGTGAAAGCTGCTTTTATGTACATATCAGGTACATAGTAACCGAAGTAACGCTACTTGAATCGGTGAGAACGAAAACACACCAATTCGGTAACTCAAAAATGCTCAATTTTTATTGAAGACAGTCAATTCTCATGAAGGTCCTTGAAGTTATCGCATCTGTTTCAACTCAGACCTTCAAAGTGTCTGTAAGTTTTCGTTTTTCGGCACCAAAAATCTTCTTCTTAGAATAACTTCTTCACTTACTGTGCACGTTTGTGTGTCTTGATTATTTTCATTTTTTCGGGTACGTGGCTTTTCGTTCTCACTGATTCAATTTTTCACTCATGCGTTGATTTTGGACATTTTCAACATGTCCAAATTGCTCCGAACGAAACTACGATGTGATATCATGTGCTCGGGTACTCTAATCCTTCCCCCAACTAGCGGTCCATCCAGAGCTCCGTCGCGTAAGTGTTTCTCCTATATTCGCCGCGTCGAAATTCCCGTTGCGACGTTGCGGCGCCGGCGGCGATGGGGAGCCGGATCACGTAAAGCCGTCATGCACGTGCCCGCTGAATCCAAATTCGACGCCACGTCGCCGGACCGCGCGGGAAAACCGGGGATCCCTGCGGCGCGACGGCGGGGACCCGGCGAGGCGCGGCAACCCCGGGCGGAGGAAACATCACTCGAGGTGTTTTCCGCGGGAGAAAAACGCGAGATTCCGTTTACACGGGTAATTGGCGGGAGCCCGAGCGTGGCGGCTCAGCCTCATTTCCACCGGCGGATCTCTAATCTCGGCTCGGGATTAACATTCCTCTCGACCGCCTCCGCCCCCGCCCCCACCCCCACCTCGTCAACTTACCACCTTAAATACGCCCCCAACCCCCTTTGGACTTGGATGCATCCTGGAATTGAGCTCTCCGGGAATCGGGCCCGTGTCTACGAAGACCCGACGTTCTTTCGTGGGATATCCGCCTTGCGAAGTAACGTGAGAATCTCAACTTAAAAAAACCAAAATCAATTACTTCAAAGGCTTTTCCAAAATCTTACAAGGAACTTCCAAAAATTTCAGGTCATACCTATGATGCATATTTCCAATTTTCCGCGTCCGTGAGCACTTTCTTCAAAGCTACCGATGATCAGGTGTGATTGAAGAGAGAGACGCGTCATAAATTGTTTTCAATTGTTGAAAAGCAGTGATAATGACATATTTTCTGAAGGTTGAAATAATGATTAAGACGAATTAAAGGCACTTTTTGAGATGATTTCTTTATTTACGTTAGCTTGTGGTAAATATGAAAATACTCAATGTGGACTTCCCAAATTGTGCGTTGAAAAGCATATCTCATAAAATAACTTCAGATGCCAGAGTTTCCACGATCGATTTTATTTTGCTTTTCCCTGACTCAGCACTTCCAAACTTCCTGACTTTCCCTGACCTCAGAGGGTGACTGCGCTCTCTTGAATGACATTGTCTGAAGTTACCATAGTCACGCTACTCGCGAAAATTCCATACAATTGTCATGTTTTTTCCTGATTTCAGGTTTTCCAGATACCCCCAAAATCCCTTAATCGACGGCCAAAGTGCAAAACCACGTTTTTTCAAGAAGGCGTATCAAAATTTCCGCTCCTATTTCTTTTTTTCTTTTGAAGAGGAAAAAAAAATTAACTAAAAAGCTTGAACTTTATACAGAATAGATTCTACAACCATCGAAGAGAAGTCATACTTTACAAGAAATGACGTTGACTATAGTTTTCCAACATAAAGACAAAGTACGACAGGAAGCCTCCGGGGTTGCAAACGGAGATACATGGCTTTGCACTTAAGCTATCGATATGCTCAATGCGCTTTTCGTGCAATTTACCTATAAAGGGCCTAATGAGATGGCCATACCACTTGAGGTCGCCACCGTTGTCCTTAGGGGTTTGTAATTACAACAAACACTTTCGTAACATGCTCGCGTAATGCAGGGCCTGGGAGCTGACCCGTTTACGTTTTTCCGCAGTTGTCGGATACCCGCGGCCCGCAGAACAGGGAGGAGCTCTTCCGCATGATTTGACGATCGGCAACGGACAAAGGAGACAATGCCCCGTGACCTCTGCACCCGCGGCCGCGGCTTTGCACACGGATGAGCGCCCGGAATTTTCAATTACGATTCCGAATGCATTGAAGTCCGCGTATGAGCCCGGGGCCCGCTGCACCCCCCCCCCCCCCCCNNTCCGGAGCAACGGTGCAGTTGAAGCATCCAACGTGCAATTAGTGCTATCCACGCTTAAGATAGCGAGCCCGACTTGCGTTCGTCAAAAACACACCCGCGTCTTTGGTAGAACTCCAAAGGTGAAATGCATGTATTAAGAGGCCAAGTTCATCCCTCCCAAATCTTCGCGATCACAACACCACGTATGAAATTCCAAACTCGTTCATTTTTCGGATAGCGTCAAGCAAACCATTCATACCTACATTGAAAGTTTTGAGAAAAAAAAACCCACCTATATGTAAAGTGAAGGGCTGTCAACATATTTACACGAAATTAATAGGGGGTGGGGGTAGAGCGACAAGGAGCCAACAGCGGGTAACACCTACGAAAAACTATCCATGACTGCGAATCAGTGGATTCACCTTAAGTTCCTTCAATTCAGTGGATATGCATTTTGAACTCTTCAGAGTTGAAATACACTTTCTCGCGATCGAAATAACTTACTGGTACTGCCACGAAAACTGATGAATCAGACTATTGGAGCGCAAATCAGGGGATTCACCTGAAGTTTATTTAATTCAATGGGTATGCAATTTGATGTCCACAGTATTAGAATAGTCGCTCGAGATCGAAGTATACTGCCGAAACAGACCCAAATATTTCGATAAATCAGACTACTGGACCGCTAATCCGTAGGATCATTCAAAGTTCCTTCAACTCAGTGGGTATGCAATTTGATCTCCGCAGAGTTAGAATAGTTGCTCGAATTGAAAGTGACCCGGCGGTGCCAGGTTGAATGACTCGATAATAAACATGAAAGAGTCCATAAAAAACCTACTCAATCAA
The DNA here is from genome assembly GCF_001854935.1 of Bemisia tabaci. NCBI lineage: Eukaryota > Metazoa > Arthropoda > Insecta > Hemiptera > Aleyrodidae > Bemisia > Bemisia tabaci. The sequence continues at coordinate 2,216,785 of NW_017547292.1, forward strand.
GCATGGTTGGATAAATCGTATTCATTTCGCTACCATACAGGTTCAGGAATCAGATATTTTAGTTGAAGACGAACACTGTTTAAGATAAAATTACTGCGACCAAGAGATTTCATGAGTGAAATATGAGAAGAGTTGTAACGATATGTTTCCATTAGTTCTGTGGAAACAACCACTTAAAAGTCATAGTCAGAGTAGAGCGCAATAAAGGTTGCGATTTGATACCTTTTAGCACGAACAGTTTTCAATCGACGAGCCAATAAGCCTAACAAAGACGTCACACTACAGCGCACATAGCGAATTCGTGCGACTGAGATTGCGAGACAGAAATGTAAGAGAGGAGGAGCCCTATTTGTTGCCAAACGTGGTACTCTATTCTCGAGAAAAGCCAAAGAACTTAAACTGTAAAGGCCACCGTCGAAATTATTACCGTGGATTCGATGGCCTTGTTAACTTCGTATAAAAGAATTTCACGATTTTAAAGATTTTCTATCTTCACATTTCATTGAATCGCTGAATGGGCTCCTTGCTCATTAGTGCCCTTGGGAACATACAGCAGGAATAACCACTTGTAACCTTTGGAATGTTTTACGAATATTTTACGCGCTGATACCTTGTTCTCCATGAACATATTAGAGGTCCTTTTCGCTAAAAGTTTCATTAGAAATTACGCATGCTACTGTCCTTGCTCCGATGAAAAACCCTCAAAAAATTTCCCGGTCTTAGGCGTGATAGGCAGGCCACACGAGGTATGTAAGGCCTTGTCCACACGAGCGCAGTTCGCGGAACTTATTCCTCGAACTTGCTCAGTTCCCGGAACTTATTACTTAAAACGAGGCATGCTGTCCACGCGAGTTCGCCCGAACTGGAACCGGAACTTCAATAAGACTATACAATTATTGCAAAATAATAGATTATTACGACCGCCAAAGTAACAAAAATAAATGTCAAGACGCATATAAAGGACGTAAGAAACAAAAACAAACAAATTCACATCAAAAGAAACATAATTTAGAAGCTCGGAGTGCGGGGGAAATTTCGGGTTTTGGAGGAATAAGTTTCAGCTCAGCTAAAAACTTGTTCCGGGAACAAGTTCCTCGAACTGAGTTCCGTGAACCGCGCTCGTGTGGACTAGAGTCCCTTTATACTGAGAGTCAAGACAATTCGGCTCATGGATGTCACAAACGGGAATAAAGATTACAGAAATTGAACGTTTTTCGTAATCTTTGATCGGCCCATTCTCAAATGCCTTTCTCCGTTCCTCCTCTCATTCCGTTTGTTCCTTGCCGTACCTCCAATTCCCCGGTCCATTCCAGATTATAATCTTTGCAATTGGTGAAAATGTAATCTTTATTCCCGTTTGTGACACTGTGGAGGCCTAAAATACGGGAACCAATCAGAAATGGATTCCAATTGTCTTGACTCTCAGTATAAAGGGACTCTAGTGTGGACAAGGCCTAATAATCCCTCAATCTGACAACACCGCATCAGGGGTGACGGCTCCAAAATTGGAAAAAGGAGCGTCTTTTGATCGTGTGTCGTGTCGGTTGTTCAGGGCAAGATAAACAGATTATTCGGAGGCTGAATTGGGCGGGGGGAGAGGGCACCGAGACTCCGGCAGAAGGGGGGGGCGGGGGGCTCTGGGGAGTTTATACAGGTATCGAAGGCGGGGGTGTATTAAAAAACGGCGGCGTCTCCGCGAATGGGGCGATATTAATACCGCGCGAAAAGTAAGCAGTTTGGCGCGCAGATAACTCATATGCGAGCGGTCGGGGGTCCCGGGAGGAGAGAGGGGGGCCCGGGGTCCGACAGCCGGGGACATTAACGGGGAATTTATGTCGGGTACAAGTAATGATGCAAGCGACAAGGCGCACGGCGCACGGACGGGACATAACCGCACATATCGCACTTACGGAACGGATAAATAATGACAAGTCCCTGTCCGACCATGCGCTTTTTCTTCTTTTCCCCCGGCTCCCTCTATATCTCTAACGCCTCTAAGATTCCTTCGTGTTTACTCTTGACGACCGAGTTAACTCCGAGCCGTCAGAGCGGCCCAGCAACGTGATCTCGTGCCTGCGGACTGATTATTGAAATTTATAGACAAAGCTATAGACAAAGATGACAAAGGGAGTATGGAGCGATCCTATTAGTTGAAATGGGTGGTTCCTATAGACTGAGGAAGAAAATGATGGACTAACTATCGGGTCTCTCGTGGGGTGCGGTTAGTTAGTCTATTACCTACCTCCTTTGTCCATTGCAACCACCCGCTTCCACCAATAGGATCGCTCCATATCTATTTTGTCTTTTTCGTCTATAGCTTTGTCTATCAATTTCAATAATCGGCCCGCTGGCGGACCAACGAACTAAATGTCTAGAAAGGCCGACTAGTGCAAACACTGCATAACACTCTGGGAAAAAAATACATTGGCACTGGAGTCCAGACCCTTGAAAACATTGACAAGAAAAAATACTCCTGATTCAATCGGATTTTTGCTTGGATCGAAACGAAATCCGCTTAAATTAAGAGGTTTGGTTCTTGATTCAAGCTAGATTCTGATTGAATCAAGAGTACTTTTTCTTGTCGATGTTTTTAAGAGTCTGGACTCTAGATCCAATGTGTTTTTTTCTTTTTTCCAGTGAATAATTTGAAATTGATTTAGGTTAGAATCACTTGGGCTCACACTGCAAGCTGCCATCTGAATCCATGTTCGACACTGCCCACATTTTTCCGAATATCATTGGATAAAGTGAAAGCAAAAAAAGATGGCATCATGATCGCATCTCACAAGGTCTTCTTTACTCAAAAAATAGGCACTTTGAAGGCACACCTCAAAATAATAAAAATTTACAAAGATGGAAATTTTTCAAATGTTATCATTATGAGGGAGACGCGACGGAAATGGACATTGAGGTTAGGTATACTTGGGCGCCCAACCCCCTCCGGCCTTCAAAACCCGGCCCATGCGCGTTACGCAGTTTCCCTATCTGTCGGCCATTCTAGACGTTTAGTTCGTTGTGGTGGACGGATAGTTTAATAGATGGGCTTGGAGGACAAAGCGCATAAGGAGAATTTTGGACGATAATGAGATATTAATGATCTCAAGTCAAACTAGTCTTAAAGCATATTCTATGAAAAATTTGCTTCCAAATTCAAATTTTTAAGCATCAAAAAGTCCGTTTGCACTTTCTTCCTTAACTCCTCTCTCTTTCTTGACCCAACCTCTAATATACCGACATGTCCGTGCTGTTCACTGGAAAAAAACACATTGGATCTAGAGTCCAGACTCTTGAAAACATTGACGAGAAAAAATACTCTTGATTCAATCAGTTTTGCTTAAATCAAAAGGAAATCGGCCCAAATTAAGAGGCTTGGTTCTTGATTCAAGCAAAAATCCGATTGAATCGAGAGTATTTTTTCTTGTCGATGTTTTTAAGAGTCTGGACTCTGGATCCAACGTGTTTTTTTTCCAGTGTTCCCAAAGAGGCATTCCACCCAAAAATATCAAATTTGACATAAAAACGGGGGGATTTCCTCTGGCTCCACTTCTACCGAACGGGAGAACGCTCGACGCGAGGGGACGAAGAAAAAAATCATCGAGAAAGGAAAACCGAACAGTTCCGGGACCAATTGTTTTTTATTTCACTCCTGAATTGCAACGTTGCCGAGTAACACGACAAAAAACTAGTCCAGCCGAACGAGGGATTCAGGGTGCCGGGTGCATTCCGCCCGAGCGCGCAACAGCGGGACGGAACCGCACAAATCTTTATCACTTGCATCGCAGTCATACACCGCGTCGTTTTTAACGGGGAGATTTTTATTTGGACGGGATCCTCGGAGCCGCCAGGGATTCTTATGAAAAAGCTAATAACGCCAATGACGTTTTATTGTTCGCTCCGGTCCCCGTCCCGTTCCCTGTCCGGAGACCCTGGACTCACAGTCTCCCGGCTCCCATCGCCACTTCCGTAATACACTTTTGAGCGAAGCGCTGCTCCATTAACCTACAGTTTTTTTCTTCTATTTTTTATTTTTTGTTCCGACATTCGAAAATATTCTCCTCGCCAAGTTGTCGCATTGTGCTCGAGGCGAGATCGGAGATCCAACACTACGTTACCCTGCTACATAGCCCTTGCATATAGGCAATAAACGTACGAACATAAATAACGTAATCTACTTATTTAAATTAGAAACTGATCCAAAGCGTGAAGTAGCATTAATGATGAGTAGTTCTTTTAATTTGGGAAGATTTATGAAACAATTGTATTGAGAATTGGGAAGCTGGACATCGCTTGTTGACTCGATGAATACACGGAGAAAAAAACTTCGTGCATGGGACCCGAAGTTAAGGTCATATGGATCTCTGAAGTTTTCAGATCACGCATCCGAGAACTTGAGGTCCTGCCGAAGTTCGGATCAGACATCGAGGCACTTCGGTATGTACCGGTGTACTTCAGATGCGTGACCCGAACTCCGGCAGCTCGACCTCAAGTTTTTAGATGCGTGATCCGAAAACTTCAGAAATCCATATGACCTTAACTTCGGGTCCCACGCACGAAGATTTTTTCTCCGTGTAAGAATACGAGTATCTTACACATTACGTTAATTTGATGGGTTTTGTTGGGATGCAGTTTCCTGCCAATTCAGGTTATCTGGATTAGATTGAAATTTTTCTCCGGTACTTTTTTTGAGGAATACAGTTACTCAAAACTTGGATAAATTGCAGTAAGCACTTGAAAAAATTGTTCTCATGGCGTTAATACCTGCTTGTCGATTGTGTCAGGAAGTATTTAATGTTAACCCAGGCATAGAGGGTATCATTGTATGAAGCGATTCTGCACTCGGTAAAAGGAAGTTCAAATATATGATTAATGTTTTGAAAGACAGGACAAGTATTTTGCAACTTTTCGCAAAAAAATTTCCTGACGTTTTTAGAATAGCACGTCCTTTTCCCCCTGACATTCTATTCTTTCCACCCAATGGGATGGAACCGATGGGAACGCTCGCGTTAGGTCGGCTTACACTGAAAAAAAAAGTTACGGGCTATGTACACATAGTGTCCGTTCCGGAAACAGAGGCCGAAAGTTCCGGGTGCTGGAGCCGTAGCTTCGACTGCTCCGCGGCTAAATCCGGAACTTTCGGCCTCTGAGCCCGGAACGCGGACAGTACGTCTATACAGCCCGTAAATACAGCTTCCACGGCCGGAGTTTTTTTTTCAATGTAGGTTTAGATTAGTGTTGATCCTATCAAAATTCAGTGTATAATTACGAATGTATGCGTGGACTGATAAAAGCGAAAAAGATAAGAGTTGTGCTGAAAGTTCCGATGCTCGACGTTGAGCTGGCAGCAGGGGCGCGGAAGTCGCTGCATCGGAACCAACAACATTTTACGAGCCATTTCCCCTTTTCCGGCCCAGTTTCTTCGGAACGGAAAAGGCCGTTATGACGTCAGAGCGCCGATCCTCCGGAGCCACTCGTATCCGCCTCACCGCGCGACGTCCACGATCCGGACTCCGCCATTTTCACGGAATAAACAACGGCCCGTAATGAGGCGAGGATAAAAACGCGCCTTGTCCGGGGGCGGGGGATGCGGGGGGCAGTTAGACAAATAAATTAAACAATAAAAAGAGGTGAACGAGTGGAGGACCGATGCGACGGTAGCAGGATACGGGGCGGAGGATATGGCACGGGGTAATTTATTGGAATCGGATCGGATTGGATCGTCGAGAAATGAAACGGGATAACTGCAGCCAAATATCAAGCTCGTAAAATCCTCCGCCCGGATTCAATTTTGCAGCCGGGGATCAAAGTCGAAATGTAAACGCTGAGTTGCCGTCACACGTTCGACCGAGTCAATAAGTGAAGTCGGACAAAATCTCACATATCGACGGTGAAACTACCAAACCACGTATCTCGGTTTGCGACGTCGGAGACTTCCTGTCATACTTTATTTTTTAAATGAAAAACTACTTAACATCCAGTCTTGGAAATTTCTGTGATTTTTCTCTTTGTGCGGAGAAAATTTCGTGAAAATTTCAAGGAATGATATTGATTTGGTTAGATTTTTAAACACCGCAAACGAGATACGTGGTTTGGTAGTTTCACCGTCGATATTTGAAAGCGTATATTTTCGAAAAGATGAAACAAAAAAGTTAAGTACGTGTTTCTAGCCTCGGATCCGTTCAACACGGTTTGGGCATCTAAGAGTTACATCCATTATGAGTAATGAATCTAGGTTGGAAGGCTTCGATAGTTTTGCGCGAAATTACCTTTATAGAGATTCATGTGATTGCGGGAATTTTTCGAGTACTGAAAACTCACATGTTTGCGCGAATATTCAATATTCAACGAGCAAGCGTTAATCTGACGATCTCGGTAGTTTGTGGTAGATAACCACATCGCGAAAGACTGTTCATTCCCTCCTCACTTACGGGCGTGTCTCTCCTCGATGGATAGCCCTCGTGCGTGCTCTCTACTTTGCGTTTGGCGCAATGCGAGAAGTATTCACGCAGTTTTGTAGGCGCCAACATGGGCATCAGCCGACCGCACTGTTTGGCGCAATGCGTGAAGTATTCCTAAAGTGTTGCAGGCGCTAATAAACGTTCAACGCCTGACGCACTGGGTTTGGCACGACTATTCGAATTCTGGTTGGAATAATTGCGGCATCGAATAATAGAGCTCAAAAGGCCTATGTTGTGTTTCGACGCCTTATACGCATTCCAACGTTGTTGCCTCGTTCCTCCCTATTCAATATTTTTTCCAAGAAAAGTTAGAAAACTTCTTTATATCCATGACCATTATTCAAATTTTTCACTTCATTCATCATCAGAAGGTAAGACATCGATAGCTTGTCAACAAACTAACCTAAGCTAGCGTTAACATAAAAATGCGTATATTTTCCAACTTCCTGTTTTGCTAAACTTCTACCTTAAATTAACATCATTTTAAATTCGCGCATTTCTGTAGCAAATGTTCAAGTCTCAATTCGCGCAATCCTTGTGTCTTTTTCGCGGGATCCTCATATACTTTCTTAGACCTTTCGCGCAATCCTGGATTACCGAGTTGGGAGTACGCCTCGATGACAGTGGCGAAGCGTGAATGATCGATTAATTATCGACATTTCCCCATATGATGCTGGGATAAAGAATCGATTATTAAGGTGTTCCTTGCTAACATCCTGTTTATCGATTCTTTCCTTACGCTTAAATGTCAGATCAATCGATAGATCGCAAAGCAAACCACACCACTGTTCGATGGGTATCGATTGTTCCACATAGCTTTAAATAGGCGAAACCGGGCACCAGACAGCGGCTCGCGGGGATCGCCACTGACCTACTGAGGGGTGCCCGACCAGTATATCGTCCGACGCCGATAATCCTCATGTTGCATTTAATTAAATTTCCCGGACGCCCGTAAAAACAAGCTACGACTTTATTTTAACGTCCCCTTTACGAGCGGATTCGCGTGCGCGTCGGAATGCGCGGCAGATTGGCGGTGGCGGTGATTAGATGGAAGTTGCATGAGCAATGAGTCATTTTCCGAGTCGCGGGTCTAATTATTCCGGTGCAAGAATCGATTCTAATTGGTCGCGACATTGCTCCGGCGCGGGCATGACCCGCGTAATTGCGAGCTCACATGCGAGTCCACGGTGACGTAATGACTGATTGCCTACCCTCCGCGGCGCTCATCGCTCCCGCTTGTCCGTTCCCGGGACATTAAGATGGAGCGCGGGCATTAGAGAGCGTCATGCTGGTTGCATCTGTGTGAGTGCGATTTCGAGTGGTTCTCTAAGGTCCAATTAATCCGCAGAGGCTCGATAAATTGCTCTACATCCTGGATATTCGTGTGCAATGACGTTGTCAGAAAGTCCTCCCACATGAAGGGTGAGGGAGTTTACCGAACCTCACGGAAAATAACCTTGGAGAGAATTTACAAATCATTTGCAAGTGGTGCACGACGTCATGTCCAGGCAGTTATGCTGGTATGGACATGTGCAAAGAATGTCGGAGGAGAGGTTGCCCAGACAAGTTTTGGATTGGGTACCACCTGGGAAGAGGCGACGGGGACGTCCCGTAAAGGGTTGGCGGCAGGGCGTTGACGAAGAGATGTTGCGGTGTCAGTTGCCCGATAACCTCTGGGAAGACAGGCATATGTGGCGTTTGGGTGTCGTAGAACGTCAGAGTGCGTTGTAAAGCGACTTTATATATATATTTGCAAGTGTCGTGCAGTGCTTCTAAGATTGCGCAACTTGGTATACTCGCTCAGTCAGAAGTCGTTCATAAAATACGTAATGCTGAAAATCGAATTTTCCTTACTTCGCCTTCCACAGTAACGCACCAGTAGCTTAGGTATGCACTCCCTAAAAAAATACGTAGCGCTCTTTTCAACCACTAATCCCTTGAAATAGCGTCAATCACATAAAAAGGGTAATTCATTTTCATGCTAGGTTATTGTTAGGCAAGACAGCCGTAAGTGCTATCAACTGCATGCTTTTCTGTTTGCGTTTTGGACACACAACAATCACATTTTCAGTTTAGAAATTGGCAGAAGAGGGCGGCACTTCACTTGAAAGCACTGTTTTCATTGGCTCTCTGGAGGAATATTGTCACGTTCTGCTGTCTAGCCTGAAACTACGCCATTTTTTGCGCATTTGCGGCTTTCTCAAATGTCTCGTTTTCATGAAAATAAGATGAATTTTGCTGTCTTAACTATTTCAGTGATTTAATCTATAAGAGATTGGGCGAATTTTGAAGGAAACTCGATTTCGAAAATTTGACCCTTACTGCTCTCTTCGCTATGACGGCAGACTAGACAACGGTGGCTCGGCTGCGTCGGGAGCCTTTTGGCAAATGCGGAAGAGAAAGCTGCTATGGTGGAGTGCGCATTGGACTTTTGTGAGGAGCTGCAAAGTTATTGTCTGCTTTTGAGGTGAAATAACCGTTTTTACCGGGTTCGATTGTGTTTGCGTCACAATTAGCGGCACGCGATGCAAGTCTCAGCCGCAACCGCGCCAAGGAAATGCCGCATGCAGTCGAAATGAATCCTAGCCGTTGCCGGTTCTATTCCTTTATTAGGCTTCCATATTTTCTTCATTTTCCAATCCTCAGATTTTTCCTGAATTTTCTTGGCTTCTCTTTGACTCTAAAATATCAAAATTCCATGAGCTTCCCTAGAATTTTCATTGCATTGACTAGGAAATTGAGAGCCTTAGTTTACACAATTTTTGAGACAAAAAGGAATAGACTATTTTATAACTCCGTTGTTGCTGTCACGGTGAGAATTTCATGCTGAAAATATACCAACGGGACTTTCGAGTAAAGAAATCAGAGAGTAAAAATGCTTTAAGGAACCCATGCGCTCAGTAGTATCGTATGCTATGTTGTATACACCGTTACACCCAGCGAAATTGTTTTTGGGAATTTGAAAGTATCAATTTGACACGTATAGATAGATGGACACGCATATTTTGTATTTTCTGGCACACAGCTACTGAAGAGGCCTAAGTGACATCCATCCCTAAGGCCATGGCGCAGCAACAAATTACTCAGAAACAAGTGAGCATCTTCGGATAGTTATCGTCTCTTGTCTAGATAATTTAAAGTTTCGATTCCAGCTTGCTTTCCCTCCGTAGTAACGATTCCTGCACATTAGATTTCTTGTTCCAAAATGGAAAAAACGATTGGTTAAATGCTCTTTTTTCTGAACTTATCATGACTTGGAGAGATGAACTTTGGGCAATATTCGATTATTACCTGTAAAAACCTCGAGAGTGCGGCAGTCCTCGCGAAAAACTTAGCCTATAAACAGACAACCAATAAAACTTCAGCGCATTAATTGAACAGGAGCGATTCTCAGAAACGCGACCCAAAAACTTTGCAGCCATTACAATGAAAAAATGTTATTGGAAACAGTGCGAAAGTGTCAAGAGCTCTTGAGCGTCCACTTCGATGACTGGATAGTTTAATGGAGGGTTTTCTTGGGTTGAAAATATGATAGAAGTTCGGTGTGCTATCTGAAAAATTGAGGGACCAATATAATTTTCCGTTAAGAGGAAAAAAATGGTTAGCTCTGAGCACACTCGCACGGATTCTAGTGATGTTTTCTCAGCACTAGAATCTATCCCAATGATCCCAAACTGTTAGTCCTCTATCCCAACTGTTACATCCCAGAAATTCAGGAGCAAATTATTATGAAAACACATGACTTGCATATCAAATCTGGTCAACGACGAGAAAAACAGTTGATGAATGAAGGAACAATTGAAAAACGAGATGCGGACCACGTAAATGGACCACTAGACACAGAATGAATTAAAGCCATATGCGACATACTTATCATTGCTTCAAAGATTCACACAACGGGAGATCTGGAAAGTAACTACTAACCAAGATGTAAAAGTTTACGATTAACATCGGTTCAGTCGCAAAACGTACAAAAGACGTAATTAGTAAGGTCTAACTTCCATTCAATCTTTATGAAAAATACATGTTGATAACTCGCCGAAGAGTCGATTTTCAAACTCATCGTTGTAATAATCGTCTTCTTCGTAAAATTTTGAGGAAAAAACATGTGACGTTCTTTTCTAGTTGAGCTCTTATCTTGTGGCCTATTGTACGTTAAATAGTGGATTTCAGACTTTTTGCCGTGCTCGATGTGGTTTTTGGGGGGTATTACTGGTCAGAGGTCTATTCATGTACACTGATCAAAAATATTTGTGTGCTTGTGTTATTTTTGGTTAATATAAGCAGTGAAATACAAACCAATCCAAGTTTCTTGTTGATTTTGGTACGGTTTGCGGTAAATTGACGCAGAAGACAATTAAGAGACTACGGTAACCTCAGAGTCAATCGAGGTTTTGGATGACTTTTTACTTCCCGTATTAACCAAACTTTTGTGTTGAGTTTTCTCTCTGTGTATGTGTATGCACACCACAGTTTTCAAAGCTCTTTCTTGTTTGTGAGCGGTCGGGAAGTTCTTATGAGAATCCGCTTTCATTAGCTTTTAGTAACCCGTCCATTGCCCACGCAAGATTACAAGTGCGCTGTGGGTTCGAGGTTCATGAGCGAAAAGAACAGGTTAAATCGTCTCTCGCTCGAGTTAATGGCGGATTGCGTGGAATCCGTGCCGCTGTGGCCACCGCCGAGTAGAAGGGGTCGCTGAAACGGAAAACTGAAACGGAACCGAACCGACACACGAACGTTCGAATTCCTCAAAGTCTTGGCGAGGGAAAAGCTTACGGATTAGGCTTTTTTGCACGCGCTCAGTTTTTAAATGGGTTAACGGAATGATCAAACAACGCTCCTGCCTGGAATTAATCCAGGTCTCGAAATCGGCTGAATTAATTTCACACTCCAGCGACTTCCGTTCGGAGGAATTTCTGTAATCAAATTGAAAACTACACGTCGGGGGGAAAAAACGCTCCGAAATAGGGAACAGGTCGCGTGAATGTTTCTGTTGCGGATTTTCCCGTTTACCTCGTCCGATTGCTTCGGAAAAATTTGGGCTCTGAGCGGAAATTTAAAGGAAAATTTAACAGAGCACCCAGTATTAGTTTCGATAACTGTTGTCGATGAAAAAATAAATTAATAAATAAATGTTCTAAAAACTTCAAGAATGTATGTACACGAAGTTAGTCTTCCTCCATCGGGTTTCCTTTGAGCATCACGCTCAAACAAAACGCTAACGACACCAAACACGTTTAATCCACGTTTGCTTCCCCAAGACGTACTCAAAGGCTAATTACTTTCAGTAGATTTTAATTTATCCGTGCACTCTGCATATTTCGCACTTAAGAAGCCTCCAAGATGAAAGAGATGTGAATTCGCACCGTACTTCTCACTAATTTTGGCAAGATTTGTCACTGACAGTTTGCCTTCAGTTTTCAATTTAGGCAACTTGAGCTCTTACGTGGCCGAATAGTGGTATCACTCTCAGATGTCACAATTGCTCAAGGAAGAAAGCAGAGATAATTCCCCGGACAACTTCTCCCCTGGATAATTTTGACTATATTTACAAGGCTATAACTTTAATTCAAATGTATTTGTTTAAAATTAGAAGACTCAAATGATTATGAAGGACTATAAAATGACATACTTGACTTTTTATCACTGAAATTGACTCTACGTTGGAGTCTCATTCGACTCAATCTACAAAGTCAAACGACTAGATTTATATACTCGATACGGGAACAGAATATTATTACTTTTGACGGGGAAGGGACCACAATCAACATGTTCTACATTGCTGCTCTAAATTTTAAGCCGATTCTAGATTTACGAGTTTAGCACATCTAGTAGAGACAGGAAAAATTCAAAGACACCCCGTGCTCTCAAAGGCGCGTGCTTTTCGACTGGTTACGTAGCAGCATCCGCTCAAGGGATTACGCGAATAATCCCGAAAAAGCGATGGCCTAGTCTAAAGAAGGCAAGGCCGTCGATGCAGCGTTCCCTTTTCACGGGAGCGCCATGCCACTCCATGCACGAAGTGTCGCGTCGCGCAAGCAAAGGAGCTTTGCCTTCGGAGCCCCGACCGTTTGCAGCGGTGTCAAACCGGCGGCAGGCAGCCATACTCAGGAACGCAATATTTATTTCTCGCCGCAGAAGCATATTTCAATCAAGTTTCATTCCTTTACGGCAAGTTCATCCTTCTCTCAAAGCAGTGGCGTGGTGTGCTTTGCGATTTATTAATGATATATCGATGGATTCCATCTACTCGATGGAAGCAGATCGATTATCAAGGTGTTCGCAACAAATACCTTGATAATCGATTCTTTACTACAGCTTCAAATGGAAGTAGATAATCGATCCTTCACGCCACGCCACTGTCTCAAAGACCACCCATGGCGTTCCTGCATAGGGAGAGTATGGGCAGGTCAGTAATTTTGAAGTCTTGGTGATCTTGGTTGGATATTGGAATTTGGGGGTAGGCAGCGACATTTCCTTAGATGTTTTTCGCGTAGGTTAGTAGTAGTAAGGTAGATGGCTGAAGTTGGCTTCTCTTTTGGGCTCTAAGAGCTCCATATTTGGACACCCTCCAGTGACGTCAGGCTTCATTTTGACCACCACCATCTCTCAGGTACATATCCTACAGCACCTTGCACTTACCTCAGGATCTGATTAACCCCCGTCTACTAGCTTCAGGGTGTCTAGTAAAACAGGCTGGCCAAAAATCAGTACTTTTTCAGTACATTTCTATGACATTCAGTACTTTTTCAGTACCTCCACTTGACGAAATTCGAATAATGTCAAAATTTTGAATTTCTCGCTCATATTGTGACAAAATGACAAAAAAATGAAAAAAAAAATTCCGGACCTACTTGCAAATTTCCGCACTTTTTCAGTACTTCCGGACCGACCTTAAAAATTCAGTGCTGTTTCCGGACTTTCCGGACTAGTATAGACACCCTATCAATACACCACGCTCTACGCTGTCATAAACGCGACGGAAAATTGGCAATAGGTGCACCCGCGTATCGGCCCCGAATCTTGTTATCGGTGGATCAGATTACGTGACGCGACGCGACGGCTCAAGTAGAAGCAGACAGTACGGACTGATCGCATTCGAGTTGATCCCGGATCCACCCACCGCACCGCGCCACCGTCGCAAGCCGCACCCCCGCACCCGCGCCGCTCGGCAAAGTGTCAATGCCAAGCGTTTTTGCCAATTTGCTCGCTCATTCCCACCGATCCCCGACTAAATCCTATTCCCGGAGGGTCTTCTTGATCGCTTGAAATTCGATGCCGAGTGGGAATGAGGAAACTCGCGGGAAATCACACAAATCACCATCAGATTGAAAAGTTCCTTGGGACAGGAGCGTAAGTACGCATGGGCCCTCCTACGAATGTCGAACTTATTTTTAGATTCAAAACATTAGTATTTTCCACTTTGGTCCGTAATTTAGCCTGTCCAAAGCACTGTAAAAATAAATATTCGTTTGACAAAGTGGTGTGTTTACTTAGATTTTTCGTTTTAAGACACAACTCAATGTTCCAGTTGATCTATACGGCAATGTCTTCGGAAGATCGACCACAGGAATGTGTTTCTAGTGACACATCACACGCCATTATTGCATCTTTAAACCAAGGGTCCAAATCAACACATCACAAGGTTGAGTCTTTTAAACAGTGTAAGATATGTTTGGATCCGTTTTTTGCCAAAATAGTTCACGTGGAACCAGTAATTTAGCAGAATTTGTCAGATACCTCGAAATTCGCTTCTCCCAGTATACATCGGACCTTGTTCAGTGGTTCTTTATTCCTTGCTCAACGGATAACCATGTTGCACACGAGATCCATCGATGTAGCGTTGATACAGACATGCGTTCCTCTAGCTCAGGTCTTAAAACTTCATTTCTTGTTCTCCTCGTTGTTCCCTGGAAATAGTCGGGAATGTCTTATCGGAGGAACTTGCGCTCGCAGCCCGTTCGGCGCGGTTATCGGAGCCGCAAGGATGGACCGATGATTAGCTCAACCCCAACTTGGGGTGAAATATTTTCGGGGCGAGTTGCTCGTCATAAACCGGCGCTCCGTTCTCCCCGGAGCCCGCTTTTATGGAAGTTGCGAAACTTCGCCGCCCGACTCGGGGGCGCAACATGGCGGAAGTTGGCGGAAACTGGCCGTAGTTGCGGACCGGAGTCCTATTTTACCTTAATTACGCGCGCTTACAAGTTTCGCCGGCCTCTCTTCATCACGACGCCCTATTCTGCCGTGCTAAGAACGCCGTATAAGCCTTCGGGCGTTGCCAAATTTCCCTCGAAAAATGACTAATTTTCGAGAAAATTTGTGAATATTTTTCTTCCACTTTAACAGGTAATTTTGTTTGTAATTTGATCCAAAAAGTCTGAAAATTTCAAGGAAAAATATTGATAATTTTCCTCATGAATAAGCATTTTATCGGAGGAGATTTGGCAACTCTCGAATGTTCATACGGCGTTCTTCCTTAGAACGGCAGTATTGCAGGCTCGTAATAGATACGTACTCCCCGAACTCTCAGCTTCGGCGCTTACGTGCCCGAATCGTTTGATTTAAGGGCTCTCGAGTTATTGCCCCGTTACGCCGGGGGATCTCGCGTCCACACCTGCGTCTATCACACATAACGTCGCTCCTCTAGCATAAGGGTGTTTCTCAGTTTCCACGTGAGCCCTGTTTTACATATAAATTCATGCTTTCTGGGGCTCATGCGGAACTCAAGATACGCCCTTACGCCAGAGGAGCGACGATAAAAGGCCTGCAAGCCTATGTGGTCTCACTTGGAAATGCTTGCTCCGATGTGACAAATAATGTCACTAGAAATTCAGGCATTTTCCTGACTTTCTCATTAAAAATCTTCAATTTTCCGTATCATTTCTGACAAAATATTAGGACTCTTTATAGAAGGGGCTCATAGCAGACAAATTTATAAAAGAGGGAAGATACATGCTTTTCAAAGAGTCTTCGTACAATAAACGTATCTACCGACCAACCAACCATACCTATGTAGACTTCATATAAAAACGTTTCCCAAAGAGCCCAGAAAAACACAGCGTTATGCGGAGAACACGGCTCACAAAAATACTGAGATACGCCCTTACGTCAGATTTGATCAGATTCAGCCAAAATCGATAGCATCCAAGAGTGCCTTGAACCGATCTCCGATGCAAATAGACTGATTTAGTGACAACGAGATTCGATAGATCGATATATTCGCTGGTTCAATAGTAAACAAAAACATAACCTAAATCATAAAAAAACCAACCCTCTGAATTGCCTGTTTTAAATTTACCGCGGTTCTAAAGCGCGGCAAAACTAATCGTATTCAAACGGACCGATTAGATTCCGACTATTCTATCGCGACGTATCGAATAACGCAGCCACTAAATCAGTCGAGTATCGCCTCGAATTGCAAAGGCACAAGACTCAAAAGCGGCCTTGATGGATGGGATCCGAAGCCGTTAATGGCCATCTGCAGGTGAGGGAAAACTGATGCGCCGGTCATGGCGCTGCAACGGGGGAGCCGGAAAATAACTCCCGGCCGTGGTCGAATTTGGCGATTTCCTCGCGGTAAAACCACCGAGCGGCGCACGATGTTGCAGCCGCGATGAGGGGGGTCCGGCAGAAAACAATAGGTAGTATTGCCCCTCTTAACAGTTAATTAGATTACTCAACAGATAGCCGGCGTCTGGGGGGTGCTTCCAGCGACAACTAGCTCAGACTGCAGTCTGAAGATCTAATCAACTCCCCAAGACGTAAAACTTTTCCGGCCCCCGCCCCCGCTCCCTGTCCCCCGGACCCGATCAATCTAATGAACTTCCGCCGAACGGGGCCTCCGAGACTTGAAACTGGTCACCCCGTAAAAGTTCTGATTTCGAGGGGAGGACGCGCGCGGGGTGGGGCGGGGGGGGCGAGAAGTTTAAAGAAAAGATGTCGATGAAATAATATCTCGGATAAAGTTGTCGTTCGGACGTGTAGGAAAGATTTCCAGGATGTAATGCATGATCCTCGAGGGATAGTTTACTTTAAGAGTTACTTTCCGAACCGAGAGAAAAGCTCCCGTCCCTCCCGATGACCCGATCTCCGCCGCGTCGGAACTTCACCGAGCAACTTTCGAGGGTTCGTCTTCGCTGCGTGAACCTTTGTGGGGACTCTTGTCGAAATCAAGTATGATTCGGAAAACAAACAGGAAGGGAAAAGGAAGGAGCTAGATGTTCCGTTCGATAGTTTCGAGACGAAGACGTTACGCTTTGAGTCGAGTGAGTGCATTGAGCGAGGTTATGTTTGATTTGATTGCTCGACGTTGAAAAGAAGAACACAAGATTGAGGGCATCAGCATTTCTATTTTCAAGGAGTGAGAGGAGAAGAGATTCCGGCAATTCTTGCTATGCACCAGATTAGCGAATAATACCATCGGAGGAAATCGTAATCAATATACTTTGAATGAATGAATGAATGAATTCATGTTTACTTTCATCAGGTGATTGTCAATGTTGAGGTAAACTATCATTTTAGTCTTCGGTCCAAGTTTGCGTTTCGCGTTTTTGCGTTCGCTTTTTCGACCTGAAGATGGACCCACGTATAGATCCGAAATGATCAACGTCAAAACGACTAAACATATCAGGACCGAAGACTAAAACGTAAGTTTACTTAAACACATTAAAGGACTGAGTTAACTCTATACACCGATTTGGGATCAATGTGACCATGATAATAATGCGATACTCTCTCTGCTCACCACTTGCGAAAAATTCCTTCTGAAATAGGGATTAAGGACTATATAATTCCGGAATGGTCAAATTAATATGAACACCGATTCAGAATTACTTGGTTACTTACTTCATTTTTTAAAAAGCTTATAAAATCTTGGTGATTTTCATCATACGTTTGATTTGGATTTTTTGTGAACATTATGAGAAGAGAATGTTTTTCGCTTTTCTTTGTGATACGTTTTGGTTTGGAAATGTTTCGTCATGCCCAATGGCTACACTATCAAAATTGGGAAGATTTTTCCCTGGAGACCGAGGAGGCTCCTTCCGAAAAGAACATTTGCCTACACCCCAACTTTACAGCTAAAAAAAGGAACGACAGAAAACGGGATAAAAAACTGGCTTTGATTAGTTTTTTACCGTCGAAGCATTTACACCTTTAATCTTTTTGTCAATGCACGAAGCGGATAAACGAGAGCTTCGAAACGTTCACAAATTGAGCAATGGATCGTTGGAAATCTGTATTCAAAACAGGCCCAATGAACAAGCACGAAAAGCTGTTAACGTCGATAATACTCGGCTACGTGAATCTGCCATTGAAACCGGGGTGGATTCGAGAGGGAAAAAACGGTCGCAAATAGCTGAGTAAACAGGCGAGAATTCGCTAAGCTGTAGCCCCGGGGGGAGAGGAGGGATAGCTCTCCCGGGCAAGAACCCCCCAACTCCAGCAGCAATCCGCTTGCACATACGCGGTTTCCCTCATCGTAGTTGCCGGATTGTGCGATGGAATTTAGATACATTACATACGTTTCAATCGGGTAAAGTGATGTTTTTTCAGCAATATCTTGCAATACCGGTTACTCATCCCCGGTTCGACTGTCGCGATGCCGCCAAATTTCGGAGAGAACTCTAACGAGAACACGGTGAATCGGGCGGATCTGGCAATGTCGCGATTATTCCAGCGCGGGATCGAGCTGCGAATAAAAATAATTTCAAATATAGTCACCCGGGTTCCGGTCACCGTAATCCCAATTAACAATCGAGAGCTGGATCATACCTGAAACAAAAAAGCAAATTGAGTACATTAGAAGCGAATCGAAGTAACCACTGAGAGATGGTAATAGTTATACTTCCTCTAATTTGGAAACTGCGGAGTTATATATGATAATAAGAGAGTCACCGTTAAAAATTGCTATTCGCAACCGCTCTCCCTCCCTTGTCGATAATAGGTGTTGCGTTGGTAAAATATAAAGCTAACTAGGACCCTGGAATTATACTGAGAAAAACTATGGTTAAAATTATCGACGTAACGATGTTTCGTATGAAATTTTAATTAATAGTAGCCATAGAGGGAGTAAAGGTTTCAATTTTCGTTATCCATGAATTCATGATGTACAAATGTGAAGATTTCTGCATGCCTAATCACGATACAGCAGTTCAGCAATTCCAGAAGATCCGCAAGTATAGTGTTTTTTAATACCTGAAGAATTTTGTGCTAAATGAGTCAGTGCCGTGAAGCGACAAACAATTTCGTGATATTTATAGTTCTGAGTAAAACTTGTCGCAAAAAACTGCACATTAAACGAGCCCTGGTAAAAATTGACGATAGGAGCTGCGTTTCAAAATACCATAGGAGTTCTTAAAGCCGACTAAAGAAGGCTATTGAAAATCATATACCTGATTGTAGAAAGCGGAGCAAATCAGATGGCCGGGCTAGAAGAAATTGTGTAGAAATTCGTGTGCTTTGGAAATCATTAAGTTTAATACGGAACTACCTTAATATTTACAAAACACACATTATATTTTCTTTTAAAACATATTTTTTTTCATCAATTAAAATGAGAATAATCCATACAGAGTGTGCAAACATTTCGAAATCATGAGTTGAAAACCGCTGACTCCGCGAGATTAAATATTAGAGCCAAACACAAAGCGGAGCGCCGACGCACTGGTACCTACAAACCTAACAGGGATACTTCACGCATCGCGCAATGCGTGAAGTATCCCTGTTAGGTTTGTAGGCGCCAATGCCGTTTCGCGCTCTCTGCCCGCCCGCCGCGCGCCGCAGCGTGACGCGGCGTCTGAAGCACCTATTTCACACCAGATGTATTGCACAGTATCATAAGAAATTGAAGGCGCTGCAACATATTAAGAATGACAGGCATCCTTCAAAAGTACGGAGCTTTCCTCGCAAAATAAATCAAGATACTACGGCACAAAAAGAGAGCGGTAGTCCAAAAACTAACTAAGTCCTAGTATCCGTATTTAGTAACGTTTAGCATAAACAGTATCGTCTGGCTGTTGCTTAATCGCCATCGGCTATAAAAGGCTATAAGAAATTGTACAGCCGGCTACAGAAGCTATTGAAAATCTTACAGCCGGCTTTAGGTGTAAAGTATTTTGAAACACACATTCTACTGCCAATTTTTACCAGGGAGTACATTTATTTGCCGTAATTTTCGAGTTAAACGTTTATTGGTTCATAATTTTCCGCTAATTTTCCAAATTTTGGCGCGCTTTCCTCTAAAAATTAAAAACGTCACTTCGTAGCTGCTTCATCCGTAATACCCTTCAATAGCCTGATTTAGTGGTTACGCTATGGTTCAAATGTTAACGAATACATAACCTTGTATCTGATTCGCGCTCTTGCGCCATGACAGTAAAATGCGTCCAAGTGTTTCTTACAATCGAAATTGCTCGTGTTCACCGAGTCCTTAAATGATTTATGACCGGTTAATGACTAAATTGTAATAAATTAACACCATTAACAGGTCTTTGCAGTTATCTCGCGAAAAATGTGTACAAAAGGTTATGTTAGTTCGTTTTGGTTGGAACCAAAAGTTCGATATTATATCGAATGGCATAGTCACAAGATCAGTCTCCGATCCGCAGAAAACCAAGAAAACCCCCATTTTCAAGATGTGTTATATCCGAGAGAGGAGGGGAAAAAAGGAAACAAGTCGGAAGTAACTTGATACTTATACGCGGAAGTAAATAAGAGGAGACATAGATACGGATCGTCGTACGGGATAAGACGCACAGGGGTCGCATTACTATTCAATTAGAAGAACAAACGGAGTGAGGAATCCGCGGAGATGATGAAAACTCGAGGATAACCCAAGATGTTATCGAGACGGATAGACTTAGCGAGGAGGAGGGGGAGGAGCCGATAAGTCGGCGCGGAGCTCCTCTCGGAGGCCGCGGCGAGGGCTTTTAACTTAGTGTAAACAGGAGCTTAATAAGTTCGGAAAGGGGGGGGCGGGTTGTGGGGCACATCTTGATTAACGCGTGGAAGAAGGGGCGGCGAAGGAGATTTGGTTGGGAATTGCCCCGGCCACGTGCGAATTCCCTCAACTATCCCTCACGTTCCCCTACTCGCCCCGCGATGCCGAATCCGGAGGAAATTCTAGATTCAGGGTTGCGCTGGAATTTAGAGCGTGATTTTCCCTGACAATTCCCCGATTTCTCTGTCACATTCTGGTAAAATTCCCTCAAAATTGCGGATATGCCAAATGCTTAAAAAGGCATGATTTGAAAAAGTTTTTGGGCTAAATTTGTTGTTCGACACGTCAAAATCCATTCTAGAAATAAAATAGAGGTGACTTGGCAATTTTTCCCTAACATTTTCGTCATTTTCCCTGACATTTCTCGGTTTTGGTGGTGTTTCCTGGCGGTATCAACCCTATAAATTACGAATACCAAGTCAAATTTGGCAGTGATATGCCGTTGTCACGACTAGGGGTGTAGAGCCAGCCCCAAGGTAACCTAGGGAGTAGGGATAGAAGAAGAGGAAGGAGAAATAGAAGATGGAAATGAGGAAGAGGTGGAAAGAGGAAAGAAGAAGAGGAAAAGGAATGAGAGAGAAAATGGGAAAGAGGAAAAGAGGAGACGGAGGGGTATAGGAAGAGAAAGATAGGGAGAAGTAGATAAAAAAGGGCAAAAAGGAGAAGGACGGAGAAAAGAAAAAAGAATAGAGAGATGAAGAAAATGGATGGATGGAAATATGAAAAATCATGAGAAATTCAGGTTTGAACCCCTGAACTGTTCAACCCCACACTGCGCCCCCGAGGTCGGGCAACGTCGCACTCACCTTTACGCCTCCAAGTCGAAGGTCCCCAAACTTGGCGGCTCCCCGAAGAACTATAACAGTTTGTTAAACTAATAAGCAGATTCATTTATTCCCCGCCGCCCGCCCACCGTGGGCTGCGTCTCAGGGGGCGGCGAGCGGGCGGGAGGGGCGGCAGAAGAGATAAATTCAATGGACTCCCGAGTTAAATTACCCGACTCGATGATAACTCGGCGCCGACCAATATGTAGTTATTAATATTTAGGTGATTTTAATTCCGCCGACATGCCTCGCTGCGCCTGTGCGCCCCTGCGCCCCTTTATCTTTAACGGTTTAATACCTTTCGATTTCCGGGGGGCGCCCCTCGCCCGGACCCGGATTGAACTTATCTCCCTCTGCCGACTTCCGAGTGCCGACAAGGAGTTCCACCCCAGCCCCTCGCGATAATTTGGCGGTTTTAGTCTAATCTTGTTCCTTTCGGTTAAGGGGGTGGGCCCTTTTATTGCGGCTTCGAGGGGAGGCGTTACGACATAACCGTGCCTTGTAACTCCAAATTTCATTTAAGACGCCTCGACTCTCACCCCTGTTTAATCTTCCGGATTTCAGTTCCGTAAGTCCACAGGAATTTATTTAGATAAGGAAAACTACAGCTGTGCAAGATAAATTTGGCTCGGGGTCCAGGGGGTCCTGAAGTAGCAATTTCAAGACCACCCCGTTCCCCTCCAGTTACTAAGATCTAAAATAACTTTTAACCACGAAATGCAATTGGTGCATTTTCTGAGGAAAGTGTTTCAGAAGTTTAGGATTGTTAATCCTCGGCAACTTTGGACTCAAGGATACTTTTGCCTTCTTGAATGACTTTTTTGGAGTCAAAATTTGAAAGTTGATCTGTATCCATTGTGAGACATAACCTGACAGATTTTTCATTTCGACACCAATGATACATAGCACATATACCTGTATTTACCACATTTTTTACCACAAAAAAATGTATTTACAAACCAATCTGCGTTAGATTGTAACTTCAAGGAGATCGGAAACGTGTTTTAACATCTTTGAAGAGACACTTAACAATCCACAGACCACTGCTAAAATCACGCAGCTTGTAAACTTACTCGTCAGAAAAATTTAAATTTCAACTAATAAAGAAGCTAAATTGGAGTTTTATGTCCTGGTTGGACTGAATTACTGTGCGTCTGAAAGCAAAGCGTATTTTCCCCACAGACTGAAAAATGGTTTGGTACTTATTCTTTTAAGGTAGGTCAAATAGCATCACGTAGTTTTTGGGTAGGTTCCAGCCCTGCTCGGATTAGATTCCAGCCCAAGTCATTTTCACAGTGCAACGAATGACCATTAGGTAATATACTCAACGAAACAATGCCTCTTAAGCCAAACCGTTGCGTGCTGAGTCGATTTGATCCGATATTATTTTGACAGACCAGTCGGGAAGGTGTATTAATATGAAGCCATACGACCGAGGGATCGGCCAGTATGTTAATTAGGTGCCTATTTACACCGCAACACCGAAGCATCGTAANGGGGGGGGGGGGGCTTGCTGTTGAATAGGCCGAGGCGTGCAACGAATTGGGACGGAAAACCAGCTCGATCAAGTGTTCTTCGAATTTCCATCAAACTTTGACACCAGCATCGGCCGATGAAAGGTGGACGCCGAGTTTGCGTTCATTGGCACTTTGAAATTGGAACTCCTGCGGTTTTGGCAGATTGGAAAATCATCCAGCTCGTTGACTGGGAATATCCCTAAGAGTATCAGGTATGCAGTGTTGGTTCTTAGTAATATTACTACATCCTATGAAAACCTGAGCATCAATTTTTAAACGTCCGCTTACCTGCAGCTCATCCAATAAATTTTGACTTCAGGCGAATGTTTTAGATCATTTATAATAAGCTTTTTAATGAGTGAATGTTGTGTTGGTGATGTCGATGTTTGGTGAATATTTTAACCAAACAGAGGCAAGAATACGTTGGTCAATTTTAGAGCTAGAATTTATGTCAGTGCCATTTTTTTTTTTGAGCTTTTAATCATGATCGAGACCATAATTCACAAAAGACTATGAATTTCCCAGAAGCTTAGCGAAACTGTGGCTCTGACTTAAAGCACTTCTGAAAGCAACTTCATAAAGTCACATACATATAATAATTACTTCATTCAATATACCGTGTTAGGAAAAAACATCGTATATGAAGATTCAGACGTTGCTAAGTTGCCTTCCTTCTGCTAGAATATTCCCTTTCGATAAAATTTACAAATATTTGGACAACATTTTGTGAGTGGAAACTATGATTTCTGGCTCATCCGTAAAAATACCTACGTGCGTACAGAAAATAATGATATGAGTATACGATTTTTCTAAAAAGAGCTAAAAAATGTAATTCCTAATTGCAAAATGTAATCCATTTTACCTTGAAATTTGCAAAAAAAAGGTTGAAAATTTGAAATTTCTAAAATTAACAGATAAAATTGAATATGAAATTCTTTGAAAATTTCAAGAAGGAAATATCACAGCTTCTCCCGAAATTTTTTTTTAAATCAAGAGATATTTGACGACACTGGTATACTCATACGGTGTTCTTCCTCGAGAGGAAGAATGACCCTTTTGAAAGCGATGCGCGAATCGCGAATGTTACTAGGACCGTCAACGGCAGCGTAACGTCACTCCTCTTACGTAAGGACGTACCTCAATTTCCACGTGATCCCTGTTTTCCATATAAATAAATGCTTTCTACGGTTCACGCGGAAATCGCGATGCGCCCTTGCGTCGGAGTGGCGACGATAAGTGGAATTCCGCTCCCCACTATGAAAGTGAGCGGAGCCCCCGGCACGGGATGGATGTTGACTGAGGTCCGCAAGGTTCATTACGCTAAAACCACAGCATCAATCGATAAGCACTCTAATGAAAAACCGTCATCACAACTGCCGTCGCGCCGCGTCGCGGGAAAGAGGGAGGACCGATCGCCGACCCCCGACCCCGAGAGGCCTCGGGCACCCGACGCGACGCGAGCCACCCTCGCTCTGTTTTGACAGGTCCGGCCGAGTCCTGGATATTTTAACAATTAGCTCCGGTTATGACATATGCACTTGTGCACCCGCTCCCACTGGATTGCGATGAGGCCATGCACTAGGATAATAAAAAAATATTGCCTCCAGCGGGAGCGGGGGAGGGGGCCCTCACCCCTAGTAATACATCTGTAACGCTCGTCTAAATAACTTCAAGATAATTGCGTGACATTCAGCTTAGTCTTCATTTATGGCTTCACGTATATATTACATACATTTATGAATTTTCGGAGCCGAAGATATTTTTTATTATGAGGATCAAATTCCGATCAACATGGATCATTTGATGATTTCTAGTCATCATGGGGCATTCTTCTTTAATCAAAATTTGAAGGCCTGGCAAATTTATAAAAAAAAAATGAGACCATTCATCATTTTGTGTTGCAGAGAACATTTCTGACAAGTTTTCATATGTTAATAATGCCAAATAACAATTTTTGATATCATGACTCGTACAGCCTCCCTCTCATTTCGATCAGATTCTTATAGGGATTTTTATCAAGTATCAACAGCTGCAGAGATGGAAATGGTGCAAGGAGCTAGGTGAGCTTAGAAATCAAGATCTTTGGCGCCACCTTTGAAGGTACGTCCTTACATTTTAAAATTCCCTGACATTTCCCGGTTTTCCCTGGCTGTGACAACCCTGCACGCCATGCCACGCCACTTTTCGTGGTTCGAAAAGGTTGAAAAAGTCGACCGAATCCACTCGCGGAAATTCGCCTCATGAAGGTACTTGAGCGTCGGGAGGCCGCAAAATCTGGGTCTGAGAGAGCAAAATAGAAAGAGGCGTGGCTTGGCATTCGTCGGGCGGGAGATTAATAAATTATCGACGGGCGAATAACTGAAACATGTAACAATCGGCGCGGCGGGGCGCGGGGACACTGGCAGGGACGACTCGGTTACTATTATCTCCAGGCTCGGCAACAAGCATCGCATCGGTGAACGGTGGACGGTGGAAGCGCGGAATCTGGTCCGATTCAAGCGCTCGCCCGCCCGCCCGCTCGCCCGGTCAAGTGGCTCAAACGGCTCCGGCCCCGGCTCGTGGCTCAAATGCACTCGAAATCGATAGCGAGGCTGCCGATACCGTCTCTCCACATCCCCGACCCGCGTTGCCGACACAAAGTTCGTACTTTGGTCAACTTTCACCGAGGACGAAAACAAAGATCGGGATGACAGCGTGGACGGCCTGGGAAAGATTGGCGACAAGGAGTGGAGGAGATCAGGAGGTGTCGGTTGCCTGATGATCTCTGGGAGGATAGGGAGCAATGGCGATCGGGCGCCGCAGAGCGGGAGGTTGTGCTGTGAAAGCGTCTTTATGTATGTACAAAGAATGATACACAAAATGGCTTAAAAAATTTAACGAAACAAAATGCGAGAAAATGGGAAACCAAGGTTAAAAACATTTGTGATGGCAAGAGAGAGAAGTTATCACAAATAGGGGTCTGAGTAGTTTTTTTAGTTTTCTATTTCTTAATTTTTTTTTCCTAGTCGAGGCGGGGGTTGAATCATCCCAAAACGACCCAGCCATTCTCTTCATTTTCGGCCTTGTGAGACCATTTTTTTGTGTTTTGTTACGAAACTATAGTATAAGTACTTCTCGGTAAATTGACCTGACTACCTCTTCAGCGGGCTGATTATCGAAACTGATAGACAAAGCTGTAGACAAAGACGACAAAAGGGATTTGGAGGGATCCTATTGGTGGAAGCAAATGGTGGCAATGGACATAGGAGGTAGGTAATGGACTAACTAACGGCAACCCACTAAAGACGCGACAGTTAGTCCATAATTTTCTTCCTTAGTCTATAAGAACCAACCATATCAACCAATAAGGTCGGTCCATACTCCCCATGTCTTTTTTGTCTATCGCTTTGTCCATCAGTTTCAATAATCGCCCCGCTGGCGGAGTTACAGGACCGGTTCATACGAGCTGTGGATATAAGTCCACACATGATGATAAGAGGGTCGTTGTTCGGGCATCTTTTCAAAACTTTCCTCCAGAACCGGAGCGAAATCTAATTGGCAGAATAGAGCGGAGCCTGGAGAGTTCCGGTCTCGCGGCATGGCGCCTTCAGTTTTTCAGATGCAACAGGGACATCCATCAAGCACGAATAGTTGTATCTCTGCGCCGTCATCAACGCGTGCTTCTTTCCTTGGCTCTATTCTCATATTGTGTTTGCTTCCGTGTGTTTTGTGGGGTGGTGCTGCGAGGACTACATGAGCAACGAGGCCGGAGACTTAATCTGGACTTATTTTTTTAACTTTTCTCTCGAATCTGAATGATACTGGGACTTAGCGCACACAAAAAAAGTCACATCTGAAGGTAAATTACGTTGCTTTGACATGATTGGTGAACATGTATTATTTCACCCATGTACGGATTGAAAATGTGGAGGTTTGGCATCGCGACCCGACTCTAAAGTTTATCTGGGGTAGAACTGACAGCGGGGCAGGGACGGCAGATGACAGGAGGTTTTGTGTTGAGTGTCACCAGTGATTCACGCGCAAATCCGTGCATCGAGTATTTATGACGTTTGTGGGGCAGATGGGGGGACTCATTAGCCTCTCATAACACTCCCGAGACTTATGCAATCAGCCAAACTGCCGTTCCCGCCCTCTCCCCTCCCGCTGCCCGCCGGGCACTGCCTTTGTTTTCGCAGCTTTATCGGTAATTATAATCTGGTTTCAATCTCGACCCGGGATTTATTTTTTCGGCCCTTGAAACCGTTCTACAGCCCGCTTGATTCGCCGCAATCGAGTCGCTTGGTCCTTCTATCGTTGGCACTTTGAATGCCGGATGCTTTACGCTTCGAGGGATGAGATTTGGGAAGAATGGTCACGGAGGATTTTACTTCAATCCGTGTTTGCGGGCGCGTCAACATGCAATGCATTTTTTGAATATTTTGACCAGATTTTCTAGTATAACCTTTAATTTTACACCTGATATTTTTCAAAAGTTCAAAATGTTGACAATTTTCAAATGCTGTTTTTATATTTTTCAAAATGTTGAAGTTCAGGTAAAATGGCTAAAATGCTACTTTTTTAACATCAAGGAAAAATTAAAAACCGAATTAAAAACGAGCTCACATGTCGAACAGGGGAGCGAGTCAATGCATGGGGTCGGATTTGAAACTTCAGACATAAACTGCAAATGTTGATGTTTATTTCGTCGCGTGACAATTTTAATGGAAAGCTTCTGGAAGGAAAATTTACGATGAAACAAATGGAACCATTTTTCATCTTTGTTTCGGTTTTTTTAAATAATAGAGATAAGATAAGAGCTTTTAAAGTTTCCACACCATATTCAATTCTCCCCATTGTGCGTCATGCCGTCTCTCTTGAAACGACGGTGGTAGGTTGTCGCGTTGAAATTCGGCGAGACTACCCGGGGAAGGGAACGTCGCTAAAAGGCTGCGGAAAAGTTTTAACCGGCAGCGGAAGTGAACGGACAAAAGCTTCAAAGCTCGAGCGCGGAAGTGACGCAAAAATTTCAACTCGGGAATCGCATTCCGGGACTTGACTTTTCTGGCGTCGATTGTGGCGCGGTCGCAGCGTAACGCACGCACGAGAACTACAAAGTGAGTGGCCGCGTGCGACTTGAGAAAGTCGAGTGTTGACTGTTGACACTTGGCGTGCGTGTGCATACCCTGGCGCACCGCAACCGCATTCCCGCGCAAATGTCAAATCGTCCAACCAAGCTGAGCGTCTACACAATCGGCCGGGGAAAAGTCCCCTGGCTTTTCCAGGTTTTCGCTACCTAAATTATTAAAATTCTTCAACTTTTCAAATTGACAATTGGACTGTATTTTGCAGTAAGGAACTACAATTCATGGCTCATACCTAAAAACACTTGCCTGCATAGGGAAACTAATCGCACATATGTTGTTTCTAAAATGAGCCAGAAATTTTAGTTCTTTATTGCAAAATGCAGTCTAGCTGACTCGGAAAAATGCCCAAATTTCATTAAAGATGTCCCATTTTCATAGAGACCACCAAATATGGCGTGTGTATGTCAGTCAACTCGGGCATTGGCACCAAGAAGAACTTCCAGACTTTTTCATAAAATTCCCTGTCTTTTGCCTGATTTTCTTGACATGATAACACTCCCTGATAATTTCCGGTATTCTATAGACCTTTAGACAGTAGGCACCCTGCTGTCAATTGATAAAAGTTGTTTTCACGCACGTGCGGGGATTTTTTGTGAACTCAGCATTTTCTCTCACCGAAGTCATAATTTTCAAAAGAAATGTTCATCTTTACAGAAAACTGGTGCACGGTGGGCAAAAATCACGGTCAAAATTGGATTCAGCATCCAAAAATACATAAGAGTATACCAATGGCATACCTGATTTCTACCACTCTTCTTGATGTCAAAATTTCCGTACACTCCCTATATAGGAACGTATTTACGCTAAAAGGAACTATGTTCCACGCAATCCCTATGCACATAGGTCCTTTTAGCATAAATACGTCCACAGGAACTCTACAGCAAGTCTCACGTGTTTTTCGCGGCTGAATCCGAAAATGACCGCACACTGTGTCAACGATGCTGCGAACTTGCGACCGAGTGAAAAGGGTGCCAAGTGCGGGTATTTCATTTCCCCAAGATCCCCTCGATTTGATAACGCCACTCTTACACCTTATCGCCTTCAAAAGCCCTCTCGCATTCGCACCCCCGCCCCCTACCTCCCAAACACACACGCATAACGCATCCGCATACGTAGAACCCCCTCGCTCCCGCCCTTGACAGGTTGCCATATTAAAAGGGAGTTGCGGGGCGGTCAAAAATGAAGAGGCGCCGGAGGGAATGAAGCCTCCTCTCACCGCCAAATAATTTTTTTTCCCCTTCAGGGCCCAATTTTTTGGAGAAGAGAAGGCCGCCCATTCCACAATTTTTCATTTTTTAAAATTATTCTTCATGTTCAGTCGTTCTGTGTTGGTGTCTAAAACGCGTAAGAACGCAATAACTAAACGCAATTTTATCATTTATATGTACTTTCACACTTGATTTTAAAATTTTCATCACGCAATAACTGCCCCATTCTACATTTTCCCCATATTTTCATAACGAAAATATGCATTACAAGAAAAATGAACAGAAATCCGTCTTTCATATTGTTTACAAGAATCTCGAGACACATCATCGAGAACTCACATTCTAAAAATGAAGCATGACGAAGATCAGATCTCTTTGAGATGGAGCATTTTCTGTCGGAGGAAACGTGCTGAATCTGAAATAAAGTTACGGCATTCTCACTTGAAGAGCAAAACGATGTGGCTGTAATTTTTCGAACTGTAAAAAGGACTGTGGAGTTATCAACTTCCCTTTAGATCAATAACTGCAGGGAAATCCGCGGAACTTGTTTGGAAAAAAAGTTACTTGAACATTGGAGATTTGGTAAAGGATTACCATGAATTTCCGATAATCAAATCACGATGCAAGCCGGAAATTTTGGTGACAGTATTTCATTTTAGCTAACTTCAAATACAGAACAAAATTTGCGTTTTATAATGATTCCTCATGAGCATGAGACACTAATTATCCCAAAATGAGAGATGATTTTTTTTTTTTCAGAAAAACAATGAAAAATTCCTGAGTCGATTGTAGTAGACTTGTGTAGCTGTGTGTTCCTTTTCCCACACAACTTTAGGGCAATAAACGTTCAAGTGTTGGTTGATCACGACGCAAGCTGATGGTTTGACCGCCCTTCGATTTTCTTTACCTTTTCCAGTATAGGAAAAGCCGAACCAAACAGTTGCTGAAATGGGGATGTTTTTTCCAATTTACGTGAAGATATGGCAACGGCCGGTTCGAATGTGCTCTTTTCGTCGGTGGGCTTAGAGGAAATACCCTGCTCTCACGGCCTCCATCGATAGCAAAAACAGTATTTTTAGCAAACAGAGGGCGAATTCGTTTACATGGGCGATAAGGCGCATTCAGCAACCCCGATAGGTCGCCCCATCACTACCCCCGCCTCGTCCCTGGATTTCAAAATAAATCTTTGTTGAGCTTTGATGTCCGGTTGGCAGAGTGAGGGAGAGTTCTCACACTAGAGGGCGGAAAAAGAGAGATTCTGGAAATGAAGATGTAAAAAAGTAGAAAGAGGAGGAATACTTCAACAGAGCGGAGACAACTTCCTTGTAGCGATGTTGGTGAAAAAAAAAAGTTGTTATTTTGACCTAACGTTTGATCGCAAAAAATTATGCACTGACACTTGATCCGATGACCGATTTTAGAAATAATTTTGGTCTGATAATGAATTTTCCTGAGAAGAAAATAAAATGATGTACATAATCTGCGTACATCATTTCATACACGTTGGTGCCGCCCTGAGCCGTTTCAAATCACCATACATCTGGATGCCACAATTCGTGCTCTAAGCTTGTGCTGATTGCATACCCAAAATATTAAGGCGTTTTAGTTTCCTTCACTCCGAGCGCCTTGCTAAATTGCTATGCATTTCTTGATGCAACTGTCCGTTTGTACTCGACGTTTTATCAAATTTCAAACAAAATCATACAGAAAATTGGACGTATTTCTACCAAACAGACCTATGTGGAGGTGAGAAATATGGGGTGTGCTCGTTAGTTCTCTGGCCGTAAGAGTGAATGAGTATAATAAAGCGCCAGTGACGTCAGCGGCGACGACGGGAGGGACGACGCCCCGTTGCCGAATCATTAACTCATGAGCCCTGTCCACAACGCTCTCTTGCCATGCCCGCGGCTCATGAATCCCGCATTCAGTTGACACATAGGTCTCTTTGATAGAATGTAATATCCCGCTTTTCCAATTCTTCAAAAGGAATCACGCCCTCTTTTACATTGTTTCTTATGCAGCTTCGACGAGCACACCCCATATTTCTCACCGGCACATAGTTCTGTTTGATAGAAATACGTCCGATTCACTGAGCTACGCACGAAAATCTGCACTACCGTTTTCCTGAGGAAAATGAAATGGCCCGATTTTTGACAATGGCTGATGTGGCTTGGTTCCTTTCTGCTTAGCGCGGTCCAAATGGTCGATGAGAGGAACTTTTTTGCCGTGTGACGGTAAAAACGCCGTATGAGTCCAAAGAGTTGCCAAATGCCCCTCGATGAAATACAAATTTGTAAATATTTTTTTTTCAAATAATTTATTCGCAATTCAATCTGAAGTATCTGAACATTCCAAGAAAAGATATTCATAACTTCACTCAAAATATGTTACGTGCAGAAAACTTGGAACCGCTCGATGGTTCATATGCCGGTTTACCGTAACACAGAAGCGTTACTTCCGAGGGTTCGCATTAAACTTGCGACATGTCCGTGTTTCGACTGCGTAAAAATATGTATGTGACCTTAGCCTTAATATGGAAAGAGACAAGAAAAAATCCAAATTGTTACGGGCTTTTCAACCTATTTTTTATCAACTGCTCTTATTTGTGTTTCTCAATCGTGAAAAAGTAACACAAGTTTATCAGAAACACGTTCCCACTTTTACCTCCAACAAATAGCGTATTTCATTGCTGCATCGACCCGACAATAAACCGGGAGAGAATTCCTTCTCT
>NW_017547292.1:2250854-2268758 GCF_001854935.1 Bemisia tabaci
GAAAATATACGTGGAAATTTAAAACAGATAGATTTAAAGACAAGACGGTAGCTGTAGAAACGATTCGAACACTAATTTGGGCAAATTACGCGTAAATTCACATGGATTGATACAGATAAATAAAGCCAAGCGCACATACTCCGAACAACAACGTGATGAACTTGTAACTGAGGGACAAAGGAAAAATGGCGGACCGCAGCTCAGCCAGGCGGGAACTCTCACCGCGTTTACTGTACCTGATGGTTGGGTCGCCTTTGTGATGGCCAGTTCAGCTTTGTCAAGATGGTTAATCCGTCCATCTCAGCCACAGTGACATCCGTCGTAAGATTCTTGCTGGCTTGGCCTACTTGTGCGGGTATGATAACATACATTGCTGGTTGCACCACTAAAAGATGCAACAGTCGGATTTAATTAAGGCGTATAGGTAAATTGGATTCATGCTTGGTCACATCGGTCAACGTGGCTGGTGAATCCAACTATTTTTGTTGGTTCTCACGGCTTTTTACTTTTCAACCATACCGCATTAGCTGTTAGAGACAACCTATTTTTTTCCGTGTAATGTGCGATGTATCGATTGATTTACCATTTAAACCTATGGAAAATGATCGATAAATGGGGTATTCGCATCGTACACCTTAAATAATCGATTCTTCACCACAGATTTAAACGGGGAAATATCAATAATCGATCATTCACGCCTCGCCACTACTAGATTCATTTTTTCCGTGTGTATGACAGACTCTTTCAACAGTAAGGAAATTAAATTTTCTGCCGCAAGGTTCAACAAAGTAAGAGGTAATCATAGTTGACAAAAGCGTAAAAGAAAATGCAAGAATGGCGGGAGTAAGTGCACTGGTTTTCAAACTGCACGAATATAAAAGGTGGAGGGGGGAGGGGGGCAAATGGCGAATAGTGAGGAAACTAATAGAAACGAAAGCATAATGTTCCGCGCGAGAATTAAGAGCGTCTCCTCAACGAGTTAATCCCCAACATAACATCGACGAAAAAACCCCTTCTTTTAATTATCATTAAAGCTCGCGCCGCGCCGGCTGGGATGGAGCTGAAAAGCGATAAAAGAGATGCAACGAGGGCCGTTAAAAAGAGGCCACGGAATGACCGCACGATGCCGGGCCAAGATTAAGATAGAGCTAAAGAGGCACAAATCAGCCGCCTGCTTTATGCGCGCCCGCCTCGAATGGCTTTGCAGCACTGCAATGTGCAATGTGCATTGTGCAGCCGAGCAACTTTCCCGCTTTCAGTCACGAGAGGGCGCTGCGTCGATGCCGAATCGCTGGCAGAAAAGGATGAATCCAGATTTTCATAGCTTATTCGAAGGACTTGGAATATATGGCGCATAAGGGCAGTTTTTGAAAAAATTGAGATATTGATGAGTCCAAGTAAAAAAAGTCATAATGTATATTCTGTGAATAATTCGCTCCCAAATTCCAACTTTTAGGGATCAAAAAGTCAGTTTGAACTATCTTTCCGCCATAAGGATCCATGTAATTTCAAGCTTCAAACACGTATTTCCCGAACTATCAAAAACTGCACCTTGTCCTCCCAGCCCCTCAGTTCTGAAAACACCTTACTCCGTCGCAGCTAACAAAATCTCCCATCATATCTTATGTTTTTAGATAAATCCAAAGAATACTATAATTTGAAATGTTTATGGAATGGTTGTAATGGAGTGGGGGAAAATCGAAGAAAATTCCAAGAAAAACAAGTTTTCCTTTTACAAAATGAAATACGCGGGGGGGTTTTTCAACGCAATATTTTCAGAAATCTGTTTTCAAAGTTTAGTCATCGATTGGCGCCCATTTCAGTAGAAAGGTGGAAAGTAGTGCTTACTGCGCACACCACAATATTGTTAAGATGTGAGACCCTTTCGTCACGAAAAGAAAAACGAGGGAGACAACCATAAAAATTAACATTTCTTTCGATACGAAACTATTTTTCTTCTTCGACGCTTTGTAGAATTGCTTCTCGACTGCTTTTATTTCAATATGCAGTAAATCCTTAAAATCAAAATTCATGATAAATATTACTGCTACTACCGCTAACTTTCAGGGTATTAATATGAATGTTTCGATGTATTTTGGAAATTCGTTTCTCTTCGAGAGTACAAGATTAAAATCAGAGGAAAATTTTCACGCTTTTTCTGAAAAAATACATCCCTGATAGAATGATTCTCTCACTGTAACAATGATATAACCTCAGCGTTGTTGTATCTGAAACTCGAATTATACGATGGTTTCATGTAATTTGCCGGGTCAGTGACTCGATTTTTTCGATGTATTTCTCATTTGAAGCTGTATTTCTTCAGCGATGAATCCACACTCGAAAGGAATATTAAATTCGTGAGATAGCAGAGACGGCGAAGGAAAAAATCTAAAATACTCTCCTCAAGAGGGGGAAACACGGTTTGAAGCTCGATCGAAAAAAGACTCGTTCCCTCTCTCCTTCCTCGGAAGAAGCGAAAAATAAATGACCGCTAACAACAGCAATTATAATTTTGACGAACAATGCAGAGGGCTTTGAAAACAAACGTGGATGCGAGGATGGCTCAAATTGAAAACTGGACGAGTTTTGTGCGAACACGTACCCCCGCTCCCACCCGCAAGGCGCACAGAGCGCACCTTACAAAGGCACCTAAAGCAATGCTAATAAATGGAAGATGAAGAGTTTGCACGGACTATTGTTAAACGGACGAAACTCATTTCCATGGTAATTAACCTCTTCATGCAGCATCTCCGCCCCTCCCTCTAATCCCCCCTTTGCACCTTTCTGGCGGCGGAGCCATCAGTATTCAGTAATCATCCCCCGATTCCTTTGTTCGACTCCAATTTGCCACTGATTTTCTTTCGCAGCGTTCGTTCGGCGGCAGGGTAGCGACCGCCGGTGCCGCCTCTCGCGGATAAATTTCGCTTACTAATGGGCGAAAGGCGAATTATTTAGTCGATCGGACAGTTATGGGTAGAATTTTCATCGAACCGCTTCCCACCTCCCAACTTTCTCTGCCTTCAGTTATTTTCTTGGGGAAAGCTGGCTACTTCGCGGACTTGTTTCAAAATCAGTGCTGAAATACGAAAACCCGGTATCCACGCTTGCTGCACTGGGTTGATTGTGATTTAAATCACTAAACACTAAATAGGGCATACGTCCACTTTAGGGAAAAACTAAGTAGGGCGCGGAGTCGGCTTCACTACTGAAAGCGTCTTTTGAAAAGAGCCCATGTCCTCAAACTCCAAGGGAATTAAAAATGCTTTTTACAAATCTGTTCAAGGCACATATCAAAAGAGCTCGCGTCGGTGGGAATACAGGATGATCCAAAATTCCGCACCCCTAGCACCATGCATCAACCCTCTAACTTTTAAACTAATTGAGATAGAGGCTTGACATTTTATTCTAGGTCAAAGGAAACTATTTACGGGAAACCACTAAATTTTAAGGGGACTGGGAAAAGGAGCAAAAACCTAAGGAGTGATAAGGACGGCACGAAACTTTTGGAGCTCCCTGTACATTTAATCGGATAAAACCCAATCCTGGGAACTTGAAAAATCGCCACTATTCCAGATTGCCGCTAAGGCACAACTGAACTGCATTCAACACGAAAGATTGAAATTTTAAGGCATTTTTCCTATAAATACCGCGCATTTCATTAACTACAAACTTCTAACCACTATTACTATGGCTTGGTCTCTTTTATTTCGGGAATTTTCCGCTCCAATTTCCTCGTAGAATACGGCTCTGTGGTTTAGTATCGATGCATCAATGTTGAGTTTTGGTGAATTAAGGCCATTTTTCCAGTGTACAATCACACATATATTGCTCCATGAACGGAAGGAAATGTCCGCACGATCATCTTTTAGTTTTGCAATCACTTACGTATGCAGTGGGCTGAAATGACACGGGAGAATATAAAACAATCAATAATCATACTTGAAAAGACGCGAGACGGAGTTTGAAGGTCCTTGTTTTGTGCGTCTAAGCCCCTCGCCCATTTTTTTTCAACGGACGGGAAGGGTGTAGGCGTAGGAGGGGTCCAAGAAGAGGATTCCTCTGATGAAGTGCTAGTCTTCGAAAGCGGTTTTTAATTCTGATAAATTTGCTGCCACTCATATTCGCATTCTGTTTCCCCTCCTACCACTCTCAAGCCCGCGGAGTCGGTCTTCATTTCATTCGCGCTATGATCGGTGACAATTTTTCAAGCTTATCGCATCGATAGATCGATGGTGTTTCCCCGAGTCCCTAGACGTAATCCCTTAGTGGTCGACGTTGTAAAAATCGAGCCCTGTAAGTAGGGACCCCTGGAACTTGCCGTCCCTCGACGAGCCCTTCAATTTTCTTTTGATCGTCTTTGATGTCTCCACATTGAGGGCAAGACGTACAGGCATTTTATTCGTAATCACTTTCCTTCGAATCGGTTTGGACTTTTTTTTTACATAAGAAAGGTAGTTTTCCAAACACACGGAAAGCTCTGTACATCGGGTTTCGTCACGAAAGTTTGTGTAGGTACATGAACGAAGTGTAGGAGGAACCATGTTGTGAACGATTAGGAATTTGTAGCTACTCTTCTGTACTGAGGAAAAACGCCGCACGGACATTCAAAGATTGCGAAATTTACTTTCAAGAAATACCGACTTTTGAAGATAGTTATTTTTTTTCATTAAAACTTTCAAGCATTTTTAATTAAATTACGAACCAAATTCCCCGAAATTTTGGAAGAAAAATAATTTCGAATTTCCCCGAAAATTCGTGACTTGAGGAAGTTTGGAAACATCTGAAGGCTCATACCGCTCCTTCTCGGCATGGCAGTACTGACATCATCCAGTTTTCAACCCTGAAACGAATTTTAGGTTGTTTCAGAGAGGTTTAACACCGTATTCCGTCGTTTTTCAGACAAAAATTACTGCGTCTCGTTGCGTTTTTACGATATCTTGATGTTTGCTGAATCCTGTCAGAGATTAATTTCAACGAGGGCGCCGATCGCGCAACCTGGGACGAGACTCAGCGCGACCAAACCACGCGCGATTTTGAGCGTCAAAGGCGCAGCGAACATTCCTTCGAGTCCCGAAGTTCGATTTTAAATCAAACTCGGATTCTTGCGGGAGCCCGAATGAATCGAAACCGTAAACGGAACCTGAACGAACGAAAAGATCGGGCTGAAACGGGCCGCGGGTAAGAACTAATGAATAGGGCGGACTGGACGCACAAAACGGCCAAGCGCCGGCAGAGTCCGCGGGACGCAACACGCCGCGCGGAGTGTGTCCAATTAAAGTAAATTACTCGGATGCAAATATTTTGCGAATTAATCATTGAACCGTGGCGCGGTGTTTAGAGTTTTGTTTGGCTTTTGCCCGCTCGCGATATGCGGCCGAGTACCGAGCTGCTGCCCACCATGAGAGCGTTTTACCGGCCGCCCGC
Organism: Bemisia tabaci; assembly: GCF_001854935.1. Lineage (NCBI taxonomy): Eukaryota > Metazoa > Arthropoda > Insecta > Hemiptera > Aleyrodidae > Bemisia > Bemisia tabaci. The sequence continues at coordinate 2,256,279 of NW_017547292.1, forward strand.
ACAACAACAGCATTGTCATGTTGAACACGTTTTGCGGAGGGCACGCTCTGTTCGAAACGCCTTGATGCAACTATTCGTGCTCGACGGACGGCATTGTTGCAGATACGAAACGTTGAAGGCGCTTTGGTTTTCCACTCTCTCGTGAAAATGCTCTGGCGTGACGGTTGATCTACTCTTTTTAGTTCCGCACAAAAACAGCTTTGATTTCACTGGTTCGAAAAGTACTCAAGTTGGTTTTCAACGTTAAATGTCTGTAAAGAAACGTGAAATTCTCACTCTGGTACCCCAGGCCAGAATATCTATCGACTCCGAGAGAATCAAGAGAATCTCTCACTTTTCTCGGGTTGTTTCGACCCGACCAATCTTATCTTGACGATGTTGATGGCCGATCAATTTTGGTTCGCATCGTATCAGCTCGGATTGACCGTCTGGTTCTGTGATTAAAACAGACCAAGCGAAGTTTTACAGTGTTGCCACCGAATCTAGAAAATTAAATTCCCTGATATTTCCTTGACTTCTCTGACACATTTTGGTCATATTCCCGGACAATTGAGGGTATGCCAAAAGTTAAAAAGACACAATTAGAAATAGTGTGCGAGCAAAATTTGTCGTTCGAAACGTCAAACCCATTCAGGATGGCAAATAAAGGTGACTTAACAATTTTTCCCGGACATTTTTCGGTATTCCCTGACGGTGGCAATCCTGGTTTTATTGGGAAAAGAAAAATGTTTAACTCGAAAATGACTTCTTTAAGATATTTTTTTCACAAGTTTTCAAACTTCTCTACTTTTTCCGGGCTTCCTAGTTCTTCCAAACCATGACTAATTTCTCACTTTTGAACTGCATTTCAAAATTTTCGACGCGTCGATCGTGCTTCACATGGAATTTCGACGAGAAAGCACATATCGTCACCTTCCAGGCAAAGTATCACAAGCGCCATGTGACGTTTAAAAATTTCCGCCGCCATTTTATTTTTTTACAGAGAAATTGTTCAACGAAGCTGTCCGAAAATTTCACTGAATTTTCTTTGTGCTGCCGATAAAATTTAGTGAAATTTCCAAACAGATTCAACCAATAATTTCTCAGTAAAGAAATAAAATGGCGGCGGAAATTTTTAAACGTCGCATGGCGCTTGTGATACTTTGCCTGGAAGGTGACGATATCGCGGTGCTTAATTTTCTACTCGGTCTAGTGCGGTCGACTCTGGGATCCGGGGCGGCATCAGGGCCGTGCAACTATGGGCTTAATATCAGGAACGGCTATTTTCGCTTCATAATTCGGACGTGTCGGCCATCCTAATGCGGCCGGGTGACGTGACCGGGCCCGACGGGTCGCTAATGTCTGCATTTAGAACGCATAATCGTTACCGGCCCCGCGCATTACCGATTATCGTCGCTCTCTCGGCAGCTCCATCCCCGGATGAGCCCTACTTCGCATATGTCCTTATGCTATCGAGGGTTCTCGCTGAAAGAAGGTTACGTCATCCGATAGGGTTCGCTTAGGCTGGTCCGAATTTGCGGTCACAAACGTGAAGTTACGGCGAGGAGCCGAGTTAAAATAATACGGACAGAGGGCCTATTAGATTATTAATCAACAGGCTACCGAGTCGTGAAATTTTAAAATTGTGGCCTCGCACATGATGTTCAAGCGGTTTTAATGAAGTTTTGGGAGCAGGTTTATTGATGTACTTCAAAGAATTTTGTGGAAACTCGGACGAGGAAAATACCGGCGTGCGAAACAACAGGTTTGATCGAAAAACTTATGGCTTTTGCAAACTATAAACTTGTGTAAATACGAGATCCTTCCTTTGAGGCTATTAAGTACACTCAACTGAAAATTTCACATGTTTTTGTTGGAAAAATTAAGGGGAAAAATATCTTATAAAATGGGTGCGTATAATTCTGGAGGGAAATAATATTTCATTTGCTTTTCCATTTCTTTATTTGATACTTCAAAGATTGCGTATTCAAACCGTGCTCATGCGTTGATTTTTTGCGCAGCATAGCTTTAAAATGGCAATAACTGAAAAGAATAATATTATAATAAATATCCCTGATCTTTAATCAACAGAAAACAAACCGACAATACGTCATGAAAGTATCATATCACTGGGGGAAAAAAAACACACTGGATCTACAGTCCAGACTCTTGAAAACATTGACAAGAAAAAGGATTCTTGATTCAAGCAGATTTAAGCTTAAATCAAAAGGAAATCCCCTCAAAATAAGAGGCTTGGTTCTTAATTTAAGCTTAAATCTGCTTGAATCATGAGTCCTTTTTCTTGTCAATGTTTTCAAGAGTCTGGACTCTAGATCCAATGTGGTTTTTTTTCCAGTGTAGTTTATAGAGTCTATCATAAATGACATTTTCATAGCAATTAGACTGACAAATTTGTGACATCGCGACAGAGATAGTCTCGTTTCATCTTGCGTAAAATCCCCAGCCTCTAAAAACTTAACCGTGCGGAATAATGGCGAAACGTGGACATTGAGGGCGCAGAACTCCGCACAAACTTTTGCGGGGGCCAACAACTGCGCGATTGGGCGTAAAAAGCCGTGTAAGCTGAGCTGGACGTCAACTTTTGGGGTCGTAAGCGAGCATCAAAGTTCTGCAAAAATTACAATGTCCTCTATCTCATGTTTCTTTTGTTCGAGATGAGGGTTCCAGATCGGAATCTTGTGCAACCACCCCCTCGGGCGTTCTTTCATCCAGCCTCGGAGGGGGCGGAGGGCTGTGATGAATTAATTAGAGACAATGTAACTCTTGAAGGGTTGACATTTAAAAGGGCTCAAATATTTATGATAGGGTGCTGAATATAAGGCTTAGGAAGCGACGACGGCCGGAGGGGATGATGAGTAGAAGGGTGCATGGTAGGGTAGGACAACCAGGGCAAAGTCCAGCAAACTGGACTTTTAAAGTTGAAAGTCAAATCTAAGTCTAATCTTCGATAATTTCCCCCATTTCCTACCCCCTCTCAGCGATTTTCGTCGAAGTAGCAGGCATACTCACTTCGTAGAGAAATTTTTAAACGTAAACTAAAAACGTAACGTGACGTAAAATCGTAAACGTCATGATTGTGGATAAAACTGAGCTGCATATAAAATCTATTCGTCTTCACCACTGGAGATGCAGGATTGATTACGTTCCTTTGCTTTCTTAAATCAACAACCTGGAAGGGACTCAGTGAGACAGGCATCATGTGAAGAATCGAGCGATTTTAAGATAATTTCTTATTCCTTACTAAAAAATCTGATAACGATTTCCCAACTTATTCGAACAATTTTCTCGTCGAAAATCAGGAAATTCTAAGTACTTCAACTTCAGAGTTATTGACCATCTGCCTAGGCATGTGACAAAATGCCCGACTTGATTAATAGTCTGCTACTTGTATCTTCTCATTAGGCTACGTTCCAAATGCGTTGGCCGCGATCTCGTCATTCATTATCTTTCGGCTCATTGTTCAACGCAATGCGACAAGACAACTGGTTACAACAGCCTCAACTTGCAGCACACACACTGACTGAACAGACGGTAGCACTCAACTTCGACTCTGCTGGAGAAAAGGGATGGGGGCGTTAAAGAAAGGGGCTCTCGAGTGTGGTCGAATAAGGAGTCAACTGGAATCTTAAAGTCCGGGGGGAGGGGGGTGGCGCCGCTAGTACGTCCGGCGTCTTTTGGGGCCCGCGTCTCACTTTTAATGGCCGGCAGACGCCGAGGAGACAATGAGAGATTCGCGCGGGGCGAGGGACCCGGGACCCCATCCCCCACCCGTCCCCTTGTACCCCCTTCCGCGCTGCACCCTTAACGACGGGGAATATGTCAGCGGCGCAGGACCAGTTGCGTGCTACGCGCGATCGCCAATTGAATTAGATGGAATATGAAGATACGATGGAAATACACTGTTAAAAATTTCGGAGTGAAATTTGGAAAGCAATTTACTCTAGGGCCTGTTACTCCCCGAGGATAGCGGGGTGATATAAGTGCGGAGCTATCTATCTTTGACGCGAATGGGCTCAACTCTTATTGCGGAATGAGATCAGCTCTTGTAGATTTAACTCCTTAACTCTTTATATGCATCACTCAGATTTTCTGGGGGCATAATAAACTCGAAGTTTTAAGCTCTCCTGATTTCACTTCAAAATTTCTATAAGATTAGATCATGCCCGAGCATTGAAACAATGGAATCCGTCAATTTTGACCCAGTTTCTTAAGAGCGTCTAATTTTACAGGAGAAGCAAAAAAACTTTTAACTCAATGAACGAAGCATTTGACGAACGACAGTAAGGTCATTAAATGTTCCTGAGCGTGTGTAAAATGAGTCATGACCTATTTTGAGAATCCTGCTCTATTGGCAGTACATTTATGAGCAATTTTAATTTTTGGACTTGCCAGTTTCTTCCATAATATGATCTGAAAAATGATCGTCGTTTTACGAAAAAGAACAAGTTTAGAGCTTGTGTGGTCTTCACATGAACGATTAAATCACCTTACAGAGGATTTTTTCGCAAAAACACTATTTTCCGATATTTTGGGCATATTAGGTTTTAACATTGACTGACTCAATTCTGTTTCATAATAACGATCAACGGTTCAATAACTTGCAACTAAATGGAACTTTCAATTAATAGATTTATTATCTATTGGGTCTGATTTTATTTTTTACTGAATGAGGTGTGTAGCTCTCCTCTCTAATAAATCATGGAAAATATGGAGATACATGGAAGACAAGGCTCATTTCAAAGTGCAGTCACGCCCTTTTGTCGGCAGAGCGACAAACTTTTCTTCTTTTTATGAAAATGCAAGGAGCCGAGAAACTATAAAAACGGCTGCCTTCCTGCAAGGTGGCTATGAAAAAGTGCAAACAAGGAGACTGATGAACTTCGGAGAAAGAACGAAGTAAACTTTCGCGAAACTTGACAGCAAGGGTTGAGAGCTAAGGAAATATTGGGGACGAATCATGAACGCTTCGAATGACAACTAACAATGGACGCGGTTATTAGACGCTACTCCAGCCGTCTGCGACCCCCTCCCCCGATATACGAGCGAGAACCAGCCCGCATTTAACTCGGCAGGGGAAAGAAAAAATCGTCGAAAAGTCCAATTTTTCCGTCCCTTACTTTCTGATTCTTCTCTTTTTCACTACTTATCTGCTTTTTCTATTGTCGAGGAAAAGCTCTTAATCTAGATCTTATATATTTGTTGATTTCTCCAGAGGGTTCATAATACAGGGCTACCAACTTCTGTGTAAACAAATCGACGCCAATCCGCTACCCCATTTGCCTCGTAATACCGGCGCGGCGGCGCGACGCGGCGGAGTCACCCCATCGTGGCGTATGCCGTATCGCCCACCAGTTCAAAAATCTCTCCCTCGGCAAGCGCCGCGCCTTGCCCTCCCCCACCCCCGCACACTATGGCATCCCTTATCTTTTGTTTGAATGGGCAGCTCCGAAATACGGAATTAAATTACGTCGCCAGGTCCATATGCTTGTGAATCCGGTCCCCGCTAACTCAATATCCTCGCGTGGAGGTGGAAAGTAACTTTCTTTTTGTGAACTCGGAGGGGGTGGGGGGCGGCTAAAAAATGAAGGGTTCCTCGTATTAGACATTTATATCACCCCTCCCCGTTTTCCGCCCCCGTGGCAAGGGTGGTCGCCGTCGCGTGTCGTTCCCTTGTCCGACCGGTACGTTAGTAGTTTTTATGACGGCGGATTGCCTTGCTCCAGCGAGCGGCACCCCTCAGACGGTGCCATCTGAAGACCATATTGCCAGGCCCTTTTTGAGGTTAACTTAAGTCCTCTTATTTGTGGATTATGTTACATTTGTAAGAATATTAGAGAGTGTTTTTAAATGTCAGGATGTCTGCTGACATACAGTCAAAGAACGCTGAGTAATTTTTAAGTAATTTTGGGAGGAATATTATTATTGTTTTTAAAATGCTTAATTGTTACGTTTTACAGTGTAGTCTTTAGGAAAATTCGACAAATTTTTACTGCGGAAATTCTGCATGAAAAAAACCTGGACGTTAAAGATCACGCCTTCGTTTTTCATTGCGTCCACGCCCAACTAAAGAAAATAAGTTCTTCTCCGCTTTTACTACTTTAAATAAATAAAAAAGTAAAGAAAATGATTATTCCGATTATTTTACTACGCAAGGAGATGAATTATACCGCATTTTGCAATTAGGAACTACTGTTGCCGGCTCACTTAAGAAACAGCATATGGGGCATTGATTTCCCTAAGGAGATAAGAGCTTTTACAAATGAGTTAGGAATTCTAGTTCCTAATTGCAAAATGTATTTCAATTTTACAGGGCAATCGAGCTAATATACATCAATAAAAGTGAACAATTTGGAGATAGACTGAGCCGAATTTTGTACTTATTCTCTTTTTCTCGTTAAATTGCAGTTTTAAGAAGCGCCGAAAGCTTTGATCTGACTTTCATTCAGGAGATTCATTTAATTCCAAAAGTGTATTATATTCAAAAGTTATCAGAACTGCTCAGTGTCTTCTCAGCGGAATCCACCATTCATCGCGGGGATATCGAACAACGAGCCATTTCCGCGAGTTGATGATACCATACCGCACCGCTCGAAAACCGCGCATCCGCACGAGTGCTTCGCGATGCAGTTGCGCGGTTATTGATAAAAAGGGAGATTAAACTACTCTATTCCCCCGGCTCGTATTAAAGGAGCCAGAGTTCAGAATGCAACATTAATTAAAACTTATTTACAGCTGTTTTGTCGCGGTGTGGTGATGGCGAGGAGGGGGTGCTCCACCGAAACCGCGGACTACCCCCTCCCCTCCCACACTGGAGGTTGGTGGAGATGTTTGATTAATGGTGCGGTCCTGTCTCCTCCAGTTGAAATTATAAATCGGCTTATTAAAAACCAATTACGGGGTTCGGCTCGACACGCGTCCCGCGCAGACTGTTCGCGCGAATCTGCTCGCTCGTTGAGACCCGCGACGTAATTGTGCGTGAGCCTCTCGCATTTCCCGCCAAGCCGACGCGCGAATTAGCGAGTATTAACTCCGCTGAATCTAGTTGTCGTGCCTGCTCGTAAAGAGCACCGAGGAATGGAGGGGTTTGACACTCTTGTTAGAAATTTCGGAGAGCCAAGGCGAGAACTTAGCGAGTCCTCTGAGACAAAAAAAAATCTAATCACACAGTATCTAACCCAAAGTGCGAAACCACATATCTCCATTGCGGTGTTTCAAAATGTTACCTCTCATTTTATTTTAGTATTTAAAAGCATTGAAAGTATTCGAAAACTCCGTGCAAGGCATAAAAGTACTATTCTTGCGGACGAAAAAGTCAATTCATAAGTAAGGGAGACAGAAATTGCATCCATAAGAATCAACATTTTAAAAAAAAGAGAGTATTACTTCTGCGTAAAATTCGGGATTTTTGCCAATTTTAAAAGAACTGAAAAAAGGCGTAAAACTTACATAAATGAGAGGGAACTGTGCGAGGAAACAAGAGGAGAATATCCTCCAAAAAGTCGCTTAAAAATCAAGAACCATACCTGTAACAGATGAAACAAAGTTTGTCAAAATCATGGACCATTGAAGGCGAGGGAAAAAGACTCAATCATCATTTTTTTACGAACTCAAATCAACAGTTCAGCGCAAACAAGGGAATATGCGAAATGATAATAACGAAAAAGCGATTTATAAATTTTTATATAATAAAAATTAAACGAATAAGCGAATACAATCATGACATTAACCAATAAAGTTCCATATTCATACAGCTCAAAATTCACGTATTTAAAGCTACTTAGAGTTACTACTTTTAATCAAATCAACCAGAGGGACTTGGTCGATGAACCCTTTTGGTAAAATCGACCGACGCCTTCAATTTTAGTGTAAGCGACACAGGCTTCCACGAGGTCGAATAGTGGTATCAACGTAAATGTATTAAAAAAACAGAAATATCCTTAGACCGGACGTGAGGTGATTCTGACGCATTGGCAGTTCGCCTTCAACTTTTAATGTAGGCAACATCGGCTCCCAAATGGTCGAATAGTGGTATCATCATAAAATGGCACGCTTAAGTACTTGAATCACATACAGACGCGAAGCAGTGACTAAACTCTTTAATAGCTCGCCTGAAATTCAAATTAAGCGGTCGGAATTCTCACGTGGCCGGATAGTCGTTTCCCCAAATAAAAACTAACCAAAAAATATTGACCGCACGTTTAGGTTCCTTCGTATTTACTTTTCATATTAACACAAAATCTAGGTTACGATTCCCTTCTGTGCATAAGTTCTCAAGTTAAATACGAGATGGAAACTAGGCTGACTTCTGGGTCAAAAAGCTGTTTTTGCAGGGCGAAGGGTTCGGGGGCGGGGTCACGGGGGGTAATCAACGCCTTCCACTACAAATTCCCCCTCCCCGTCAGCTCGATGGAAAATGCGTTTTTAGTCCGTGAGCTTACCGAATTGAGCTGTGAGAAAACGAAGCGAACGGCAACCTGCTGACAGCAACAAAGAAAAGCCGAGGGTCGGTAGATACAAATATAATTCCAGACTAATAACGTGCAATTTACACGGGCGTCTTTCCGCCTCGTCCAACTGCCGCTCAGTGTGCGCTGCCCCGAAGGCCACAGGACATCGCTGACCCCAGTCTGACAGACTCGGGTCTTGTGACTTCCACCATGAGTCAGATGAGGAATTTTTCAAGATCGGAAAAAAGACAAGCAGGAGAAAATAAGAAGAGGCGTGAGACAGATCCGGAGCTAAGATTTATGTTTTGTATTCCTATAAGCAAAAAAACTCTCCGCTGTAATAAAAAAACATAGATACATTGGTTAAAAAAATTTACTGCTTGAAAAAAAAAAATTCGATCATCCTGGATTTTTCCTAGTTAATATCCTTCGTCCTTTTTTATACTCTTCCTGCTCTACCTCTTGTTTTGTTTTCGAGGGGGGGGGGGAGGGCTTGATCCCCTAAGCCCCCTTCCTCTGAGTACATACTTGGCAGGAGAAGAGGAATAGGGTTGATAAGAAGAGGAAAGATAAGGATGAAAATAGAAGAGAAAAAGAGAGGCAAGAGAGAAGGAGAAAAATGCTAAGCTAAGGAAGAGAGGACGATGAAGGAACTTAGGAGGATGATAAAAAATTGAGACGATTTCTTCTTCTTCGACTTTCTTTCAACTTTTTTCTTCTCTTTCTTCTTATGCCTTTTTTCCTTCTTCGTCTTCAAATTCTGATCCCTGGGTTTCAGACACCCGAGTCCGTTCTACAGGGGTCAAAAAGAGGTTGAATATCGGCATGTTGAGCATTCCCAGGACGGAGGAAAACCACAGTGAAATGAAACGTTAAATTCATACCACTGAGCGGTGGTCAGGGAGTTGGTGGTACTTAAAAACACAATACATATTTGATACGATGAACTGGATTGATACGGGTGCGGGTATTTCGGGAGCGTATCATTTTCTCTTGGACGGCCAACCGAAGATGGGCGGGACTTAACAGCCTGAACGAGCAGTAGTTAATTTTTCAGGATGATGATCCATGAGTTAAAACACCATCCGACTCTGGAGGAGGCATCATTGGATAACTCAATTCACTTTCGTGAATAAGATCCCTACATGTTTTGCTTTACTAAATAATTTGGTATGAATTCTTTTGACTGTGTCAAAAGAAACACAGTCAAAAGAATTCATACCAAATTATTTAGTAAAGCATGTTTAAAGCAATTTAACATGTAGGGATCTTATTCACGAAAGTGAATTGAGTTATCCAATGATGCCTCTTCCAGAGTCGGATGGTGTTTCAACTCATGGATCATCATCCTGAAAAATCACAGCACATTCAAGCACATTCTTCGGAGCAGGAGTGAAACATTACGAAAATCTTTTCTTCAAGAGACAAGCGCAGCTTCACATTTGAGGCAATATTAGAAGCTAAAAATAGTGACAAATTAAACTTCCGATGTACGTGGTTCTCATTGGAGCTCAATTTGACTAGAGTTTACAATGGTCGGTGAGCGGGAAAAATGAGTAGATTCACAAGAGAGTCGCTATTTCCTTACTCATCATTTGAATTAGATAATTTTAATGCGTAATCGAGAGGAACTTTCGATTAGAAAATAATATTGAGGGGCTGATTTCTGTAACCTGCCTAGTAGTTCATTCTATTGATGATAAGCTACGTTAATAATCTGACCTGCTAAATTGACAGTTTCTGCCGCTGTCGCACAAGAACCCCTCGCGCTCATGGCTTTCATTCCCTGCCCTCTTGACAACACCACTCGACCGACCATTGCTACCTCTCCAACTTGAAGTCAAGACCTCCCTATAAGTTCCTATTTTCCGCGGTGGACAATTACTTAAATACGCATTAAAATTACATTAGATATGAGAGGTTCCGAAGGCGATTGAACTTGTTCTCAAAAGGTCACAATCACAGTATTGTTCGTGACAAATCACAACATAATAAAAAAAGTTGAAACGCTGCATACTTTCTTCATCAGAAGTGAAGTTGCCCCAGTAAAAGGGTCCTCCATGCAAGGAGGCGAACTTTTCGAGAAAGTTTGTATCGAGTTGGGTTAGAAAAATCAGACTTCGAGTGTCCATCGGAACGAGCCCTAATCCGAAAGAAAAGTTGCACGCGTACATTTTCCTATCAAGCCCTAAAATTTTCACTCGATTTGACAACAATAGTGGCTCCCAAATCTCCTTTTAAAAACGAGGTGACTTTTCCCGCGCGCAACCGCATAAATTTCATAAGATCATTCTTGTCAGATTGTCACTGTCTTTTAGAAGTTGCTGTCGGAAGGTTAGAGGCATAAAATAAATAAAACAAGCAATGATGTATCTAATCGATATAAGTTTTTTTTTGAAAATCAAGGGGGGCAGGGGTGTACAATTCGCAGGTTTAATGTCAAATCGGACATTATTTTTAAGTTACCTGGGCAAGATACATAAATCTCGAAGACCTTAAAAGCTTCGCAAATTCATGATACAGTTGTTTTAATATAGATACTGACTTCTAGAAACGGATAATAGTTCATGATCTTCTAAACTGACAAAAAGAGTGTATCTTATTTTTTCCTGTCAAACTTTTAAAAGTATTTTATGAAGCATCAATCAACCTCGAAATAGATGTTTTGCTCATTGCTAGAAACTCTTAAGACAATTATGAACTAGTCGAGCAAAAAAAACAAAGTTTTCATCAATACATAGGTATCAGAAAAATTTCCACGTCAAATATTGGGGAAAATGTTAGAGCTACTGATAAATTGCGTAGGCATCTGACAAAATGTGTGCCTTCACGTATTACTCGTGTTTTCAGCTGCACAATATTGATTACGTTCCACTATGATGCAAACGGTCAAACCACGGAATCATTTCGTTAGTTTCAAAGAGAAGGTTCAACGAGAAGACAGCCATCAAGTTTTTCCAGGAGGATACGTACGAAAGCTTAAAAGTTTGAACTCCCACCGAAATGACTTCTTCAATGTAGCGGAGAAAACGACTGCGGTATTGACGAAACCTCGAGCGTGCGTTAATCGCGAAGTTTCTCCAACTTGTAGCGACGACCCAACTCCATATGGGCTCTTTGGACCTCGCGGAGGAGAAAACCTAAAGCGATTCAGCAAAGTAGCTCCTGAATTGTTCGCCCATAAAATGGTAAATTTAACTTTTTGAACGATCGGGATCAAAAGATAATCGGTCAGGAGTAACTCGGGGGGCCTGGAGCGAATACCGCCCCGGTAATAGGTTTCTTCTGCCTTTATTGAAAGTCGAGAACATTTTGATTAATTTTGGAATGTCCGAAGACGCTCTGGGAAACGGCTGGGGTCGGGCGGGGCCATAAAAGCGCCTGTATAAAAATTGGTCAGAGCCGTAAACTTTTACGATTCCGAAATAAACGTACGTTGTAGGGAAGGAAAGGCTAGCCGTGCATAATTTAGACCCCGCGATGGTTCCCCGGGGTCGCCCCGACTTAAAAACAATGCACATATTAAAAGGCCCGAGAAAAAAGGGCTCCCCGCTCCCATCCATAACGCTGATATCCGGGGAACCGTGCCCGCAATAACGGCTGCTGCCCCTCTTAGTGAGGGGGCGCCAGGGTGGTTGGCGTGTGAGTAAAAGGGAAAGCTCAATAAAAATTTAGTATGTCGAGATAAGAGGCCATTCAGCGGCCTTTGATTTGAATGAGAAGAACTTGGCCGATCTAATGTTTCTCGGGCCGCGTCATGCCTCAGAAGCCAAGTTTTGAATTTTTCCTGTTTCATAGGCGGTTCCAGACACCTCGAAGGGGAGCATAGGGGGGGGGGGNGGGGGGGGGGGGGGGTGTCCAGAGGCCTCCCCCAGAAAATTTTTGAGACATTTTTACGCAGTTTGAGTTGACTTTGCCATGAATAATTGCCGAATGTTAGCATCTTTCCTCCGTTCCTTCCTTTTTTTCTTCATCCTCTTTCTTCCCTTCTTTTTTTCGGGCGAATGGGAGGGGGGGCGGGGGGGGGGGGGTG
>NW_017547292.1:2268789-2290482 GCF_001854935.1 Bemisia tabaci
TCCTTGGATCCTTCCAATGGAAATTTTGAAGTTCAATGTTATCAACCATGTTCAATGTTACAACCATCAACGTAGATTTCGTGAACAACACAATTGGTGGTTTGCTCCCAGATTTCCTTTACACAGGAAAAATGAATGATTAAAATTACCAAATAAGCAGTTTCCACACGGACTCTTGATAAATACATTAAGTCATATTCAATAATAGAGGTGCTTTTACAATGGAGTAATAATTTTACGACTACATTAGAAAAATTATCACAATGGAGAATGTTAAAAACATAACTATGATTGATTATGATCGTTATTAATTCCAAATTCATGCTGAGCACCACTGCTTTCGTAATCTTAGCCTTAATATATTTCTCAGTAAATATTCAATCCACGCAGAATCACTGCATGCTAACGGCTAATCAACATTGGAACTTTCTGTTATAAAAGCTCATGCGCCACAATTTCATAGATTTGTTTTTCCGTCTTTTCATCTTTTAACAAACCATGAAACGGCAATTCATCAATCAAAGGTCGTTGCATCATTTGTATGAGATTATGAATCGTTCACAAAAATGAACGGATTCATTAACCTTTCCTCGGAGAAATAATCACGGAACTAACGACCGAGAAACCGTAGGAGATAAACGGCGAACGGGGGGCGACGGGGGCCGTAAACTCAAAGGGCGAAGGGTGTGTCCGCAAAGGCTCGGGTCATTAGGGAAAAGAATATCGTCGAAAAAAGCGGTAGGTATTGATTTGACATTTTAAAAATGTCACCGGGGGCTAATTATGGGCGGCATTACCTCAGTCCGGGAGGCTCGTGAAAAACACACGAGTAACGCATTTCTCAGTTAGGTGATCGTTTCTTGATTCGATGACCGTTGAAGAGGGGGTAGAAGGGAGAGGGGAGAGGGAGGAGAATGGGAGTGGTAATTACTGTCGATCAAACTGAGCTCGAGGAAAATTTGGTGGTGCGGCACACGCACAACGCACGAATGATAGCGCCGTGTTGCCGATGTTCAAAATGAAGGAAAATGTCTAAAATCAAGGGAAATGGGTCCACGGAGTTAGTCACAGAATCGTGTTTTTATTAATAAATCCCTCGGAATAGCAAAACATGATGCGATTCGTCCGAGCAATAACTATCATCTATTGCAACAGTGCAATGGAGAATTTGCACACTAAATTATCATTGCTTTTTCTCAGACTGCTTTTAGAGCTGATTTCGTAGAATTTTACATACTTTTTCCTGAAAAAGGAAGTAGTATAGTACAGAAGTAGATTTAAAAATAAGAAACTGCACCTCCTGGTAACGTCATTTGGTGGCATTTCCCATGTAAACACATGTGTTTTATCAGATTTGATCATTTTGTCATATCTCCTCCAATAGTTGTTTAATTTCTGAACAACGGGTATCCTCGTACATAGTTTACTCAGTAATTTCCACTTAAGGACGAAATTCATCTAATTTCAGACATCTGCAAATTCTCTATCAGGTACATGATGCCACGTTTTCTTCCACACTAAAAAAAAAGAATGTCAGTAGTTATTAAATTCCTGGTTATAAAATACTGGTCTGTAAGATATCTAGAAGGCAGTACTAAATATCTGACAGAACCTATCACGCGGCTGATTGAACCAGATGAGTGATCTGCAGCACTGACAGGAATCTAAATCTGGCTACAAGGTTTCCTGAAGATCATAGAACCAGAAATCCAAGGATCACTTACATTTTTTTTTATTCATGCAATCGATGAATCTACCGGTCTAGCTTCATGTTCGCTGGTCAAAATCAAAGGCTTTCAAGGACGTTTCAACATCATGACATTAGGACCCAAGATGTCCTGACTCTCCCCATCAAGGAACTTCAGCCCCTGGCAATGAACCTACTCAAGATAACTGGCAACAGGGTCGCGGTGGGACTTGTGAACAAGGGCGCGGGGGGGGGAGTAGGGGTTGATCCGGATTGATATTAACTTAAAATATCCATGACAATAAATAACACACGAGCCTTGACGGAGGAGTTGAGACGGGGCCCTCGATATGAGAACCCGAAACCGCGGGCGCGGTGCCACCGATGGTGCGTATCGCGAGTCGCTGCCCTCAGAACCAATCATTAGAGTGAAAATTTCCCGCCGCGCCGCGCCGCACAGTGGAACGACCTAGTAAAAGAGGTCGGACATGAAATTTTTGGCTAAAATTTCAAATTTGTATGTTTATTTCGTCACAAATTCAATTCCTAAACGTGTTTCCAGGGTTGCCACAGATTTTAGAAAATTTAATTCCCTGACATTTCCCTAATTTCCCTGACATATTTTGGTGAAATTCCCTGACAATTTATACGTGCCAGATGGTTAAAAAGACATCATTACAAATAGTTTAAGTCAAAATTTGTCGTTCGAAACGTCAAACCCATACTAGAGAGCAAATAAAGGTGGCTTGATAATTTTCCCCTGACATTCCGTCATTCTTCCTGACATTTCCCGGTTTTCCCTGACTTTTTGAAATTCCCTGACGGTGGTAACCCTGGCTTTCTGGAGCAAATTTCACGAAAAAACCGGCGAAGCCACTCATGAACATTTTTGTTTCATATTTTCAAAAATACAAGTTTCCAAATTTTGTCCGACTTCTCCTATTGACTCGATCCACCGTGCGCCGGTGCGTGGCATTCGTCGTTTCTCTGACGTTAAAGCTCATTTTTGAAATCCCAGTGGTTCCCTCGGTGCACTCTCTAGGCCCGTGGAAACAGTCTGACAACGTGAAAATTCGTCGAGGGTTGCCAGTTGCCAGGAACCCCAACGGCCAAGGCTCATCCATCAATAATTCAGCTCCGGTTCGAGCCATATTGCTATGATACATGACATGCCCTTCCGTCCTGGTTTTGCTACCGGAAACGAACGGATCTGGTTGTCTGAGAAGTAGTTTCAGAATCTCCTACCCAAGAACCTCCCTACCAATCTAATCACCGGTGTCGAATAATTCATTTCCACGCAAAACTAACAACTTGAACGTAATGATACTCGGAGCGTGGATCGCTTGACAGGGTACGAAATTAACTACCATAAGACAATTTTCAGCGTTTAAATTTCACGAAGAATACGGTAAACGAATGGGTCAGTTGCGCTGGCCACAGAATTGCTTTTCGATACTCTATTCTTGCAGATTAGCTAAAAATAACAAGATTTGCCCGAACAGGAGCTTCTCACGTTCAATATTAACCGCGGTGGATGACGTTATGAACCAAATTTGCCAAAGCGTGATATCTCGGTCAATATTAAACGTAGAGATTAGCTGTTTGGACTTTGCTTATCTACACGAATCAAGCATCGAAACACGATTCTATGACCAGTGCAACTTACCCATTAAAAATTTCCGAATTAAAGGTATAGTACAAGAAACTAGAGTTTTTCCTCTCAAATAACTCGATTTAAAGTGTAAAGCGAGAGTCTACTGTAACCCCTCATTGAGAATCAAGGGAACTCGACTGCCGTAGAGTGAGTATCACAGGAGTGTATCATCACACGGCCGGTCAGCCTCGGCTAACTACATCATGATGAGGGTCAAGAGCTGCACTTAGTTGATGAAATGATGAGGTCCATTCCCTCTCTGACGATCATTAGACGCGTTCATCTGCGCTCCGATCGTGTCCTGGATTATAATCGGTGTTTACAGTCTCACCGGAAGTGCGGTTGCTTGGAGAATCTACGTGGACTGATGTTAACTCCTCTTATTCGAATGCAACCGTGTAAGCTCACGTGATGTGCAGCGAATGAATTTACTTCAAAAACCCCGAAAAATGCAGCGAGGTATAAGGATACGTTTTAACCTCACGAATGCCTCCAAATATGGTGTCTGAATTTTCAAAAATTTCTGGAGGGTAAAGGACCGCCCCTAAACTACGTACTGCACTTTTCCGGCATTTTCACCCCCCCCTTCCCATTGCAAAGCTTTTGTGACGAAGGCCTCTGTCCTTTAAAACGTAAAAACAAAATGGCGAAACGCTCTACTCGACCTCCCCCCCCCCCTAGAGCGTTACTTAATTTNNCCCCCCCCCCTTCCGCGAGGGGCTTCTAAATCCAATTTTTGAGGTGGGGAAAATTTGGAGCCAGTCTGTCCGAGCTATGTTGCGGTCCGTTGAGGTGATTCCATTCGTTCGGGAAACGAAGAATACACAAAGCGTTACCGACAACATTGCTGAGCGCTCGATGCCGGAGCGAAGGGGCGGGGGCGGGAGGGGCGGTTAAAAGTTTGAAGCCACTCTGGCATGGCGGTGAATTTTCGCCAAGCTTATCCCCTCGCAGGCTCGGCGTGCCGCGGTCGCGGCGCCAAAACCGCGCAAATCGAAGGCGAGCGGTTCGGGGATGCGCTGTTTCCCGGCGCGACGGCGACGCGCGTAAATTAACATTGACGGCGACGCGGAAATTTATAGCAGCGACTCTCAACAATAATCACACATCCCGCAGTGAATTATTTTCTTGGGAAATTTCACTTCTCGGCCGCCCTGCCGGATCCGCGGCGATAGCCGGCGGTTCCCCGCGGGAAAACCGAGTGCGATCGGCGAGGGGCGGCAACAGTGTTCACGGTCGGCTACACAGCGTCGAGCTATTCTAATACGCTCCTGAGCTGAGACGCATCTCGCACCTTCCCCGGGAACCTCGCCGCCAGCCCGCCAAATTCACCCAGACGCCAAATTTTGTCAAAGTTATTCTGGTCCGAGCACCGGGGGAAAAAAGCACATTGAACCTAGAGTCCAGACTCTTAAAAACATCGACAAGAAAAAGTACTCTTGATTAAATCAGAATCTAGCTTAAATCAAGATCCAAGCCTCTTAATGTAAGCGGATTTCGTTTTGATTCAAGCAAAAATCCGATTGAATCAAGAGTATTTTTTCTTGTAAATGTTTTCAAGAGTCTAGAATCTAGATCCAATGTGTTTTTTTTTCCCCCAGAGAGGCGTCTGGAATGTGAATCTGTGTCAAATTAGTTACAAAAACAGGAGACGGCAAAATCAGAGACCCGCCACTGACCTCTTGGCGACGGGTGGAAACTTTTACGTTTTGGGAATTCAACACTTCCGCGTGGATAATTGGACCGCGTTAAGCAGACAGGAACCAAGCCACATCAGCTAATGCCAAATTTAACTGGGCAAATCAATTTTTTACACGAAAACGGTTGTTCGTATTCCTCCGAAAAGTTTTAAAAGAATCCGCACAAACGTTCTCTGGTAAAACATTAAATTGCCCAGCTAAGTTTGGCAATAAATGATGTAGCTTGGTTCCTTTCTGCTAAACGCGGTCCAATTGCGGAGGGTCAACGCAACGGCCCCCCCCCCCTCCTTTTTTTCAAATGGGGCTGTCGGGGTTTTCATGGAAAAGACTGCTGATAAATTAACAATGGACGATAATGGTGGGACGAGCAAAGGTTATGAGGAGGCGACAAAGTCAGGGCTGCGGAGTGGAGGAGGCGGGGGGCCCTCGAATATCCCAAGTAGATTAGGCTTCAAACCGACTGCAATGAACGACATTGCACGCGATTGCGCTAATTAATTGCTGCAGCAATCGCATTCTTGCCTGGGCTGGGGGAGGATAAGCATATCTCCAAGTTTACCGTTCGCATTAGTTCGCGGAAAACAATTTCAATTCGCGCGAATTACGGGTCATTCTGAGTCATTAAAGTTTCTTATGGCTGGGATTATTCATGGTTAATGCGTACCTGGAGAGATCACGAGGAATTAAATTTCTTTCAGTTTCATTCAAGATATGAAAGAAGTTGAAACTAAAGAGGTGCACGTACAAAATCCGAAGGTAAGTATTGAATTACCTAATTTCATTGAAACTCGGAACATAAATCGTGCTGAAAATGAACAGATTTGAGCTAAAATGAATTTTAAGTGAATTAGGCAATATTGTTACACAACGTTTGCGAAATCGGCCATTCCACATAATGGGTAGTTTTTGACTCATTTTACGGAGTGACAAGCTACATTGGCCAATCCGCAGAGTGGCCAAAAAATCGGTCAATCCGTGAAATGGCTGCCCAGTCCACGGATAGACCGATAAAATTAAACGGAACTCCACAAACGGGGCAGCAAGTGCGAGTGACAGAGACTGCAGATACGAAAATGTCACATTAAGCATCGTTAAATATACAATTTTCCGTGATGACTTCGAAGTGATAAAGTTTAAAAGCGACTTTCGCCATTCCAGGAATTGGCCCTGTGAGTTGATGCGTTAAGTTCGCCTTCAATTTTTAGGGATACTGTGCAACGCTCGGGTGGTCGAATAGTTGCATCGCGCTTTCGCACGCTACGTAAAGGTCGCGATCATCGCTTCATCACCGGTGATGTGCTTAACACGATCTTATGCATCCGGGAGATGATCAGAAAATTATTCATTAGTAATAGCTGAAATAATTAGAGTTATATTTATCATGTTAGTAGTAGTAAAATAAAATGAAAGCTTAATTTTAAACATATTTTAAGATACGTCACAAATACTTTATTTCTTGAATTAGAAGAGGCAACAAAGGTTCTTTCATCGGCGATGATTCATGGCGGGAAAGGAACTTCACGCAAATTCGCCGAGTATTAAAAGTGTAAGAACGGAGCTACGGGATTCAGGATGCCCGGGGGAAGCGCCGAGCACTAGACAGCGCGAAAACACTCACGAGCAATCTCATAAAAATACAATTTACATGCCTCTCTTTTGTGTATTTGTTAGCGCATCCAAAAAAAAGTAGGAATAAAGAATATGAGCTGCTTTAGATGCAAGTGCAGCGGCCCCGAGGGTGGCACAAGTCTTTCCGGAAATCCTCCCTGTTTAAACGGGTGATAAAACTAGGAATATCCTCAGTTCTGATGGCGTGTTATAAGATTCACACGTGTAGGGCACGGCTTATACAAGAAAAATGAATAAAAATCCAGGGACGAAAGAAGCTGAATCAAATTTTAAGTGATTTTGATGAATGCTTTGAATTGTAATTCATCAGTTTTAAATCATTCATTTGTGTAGTGAAGTAGTTGAACGGGCCCGCTTCAGAAGGAATAATTGATTTAAGCATGTCGATGGAATGAAGGATGATAAACTAACCGCATTAGCCTTACGCAAAAATGGTCGAATTCCGCGTAGCTTTAATACCTTTCATTTTTTCCCCGTTACTTTCTTTCGTCAATGAACGGAGGACTGCATTAAAGCAGTCCTAACTCCTGAGTACTCTTGGATGGGAGCTCCGGAGAACTACTGACAGCTACCGAGATTGCCCCTAAACAAAGTAGCTACTTAAAAACTATTAAAACACGGCCTTAAAAGTTCCATTCTGAAAACTTCATACAGTTGTAAATAAAATTCCAGATGATAATACAGTTCCAGAAGATGATACTCGAAAAGCATCTCATCATTAAATTCGGCTTCATGCATGGAGTACCTACTCACCGGTCAGTGCAGTATGCGTGCTTTATTTTTTAGGCTAATTGACTCACAGTCTTGGAAAACCATTATTTTTGAATCGGCAAGTTCCCCGACACAGAGCGAAACACTTTTCCGAGACCCGCATGAGAAAGTGGGATGGCGGCGAATCCCGTGCGCAGTCACGCAAAAACGCAGACACGGGATCGACACGCAAAGGCGGACCGGGGATCCCTCGGACGAACTGCTCTTTTGGCGGAAGAAGATACGAAATAAATAAAATAAAAAGAGGGACAAGTTGCGGGACCCCGCCGCGCCGCGCCGGCTGGAGCATTTGTATCGAAAACCTCGCGCGAGAGAGAAACATCGCCGACGCAAACTACGAGTAAGTGGCTGGATGTTTTCTGAGCACCCTGTTGAATGGTCGCGCTGTCATATCTCGCGAGGATTCGAGAATAACAGATGGTACGACGCGAGTCATAGGGGCTGATAGTGGGGTCACAGCCGCTTTTAGGAAGGGTTTCCGTCGCTGGCGCACAGTGAATCGAGTAAAGCAGAAAGGTCGGACATGACATTTTTGACTAAAACTGCAAATTTTGATGTTTATTTCGTCACATTTTAAATTTCAAGGGGTGGTTTTCAAAAAACAATTTACGAGAAAACCAACGAAACCACTTTGGGAACCTTAAAGTTTCGAATACACGGATTTTTGAGCGTTTAAAGTCTCAAAATTTTGTCCGACCTCCCCTGTTGACTCGATCCACCGTGCGGCGCGGCGACACTACCCCCTTCCTCGTGTCGTGCCGCCCCAGCCTCGGCCGCAGAGAAAAAGCTACTTAGCGTAGTAGTTTATTTTTATTTTAGAGGAGATAAAGCGAGTTATTGCAAAGGCTCCCCGATTTATTCTGGTCCGACGTCCATAAATTACGCTGAACACATATGCTGGCTCGCGTCGCGCTGGGGAGGAAGGGCAGAGACAGGAAAATTGGTTCGGATACGACTAAAAGTGACGTTAATGTACAAATCACTTTCCTGAGTTCAAGACTGCGGGTTCTGGAAATCGGAGCTTTTCCCAAAGATAATCGGGACTCCGGAAGTGTTATTTTTTCCCCAGTTCCTTCCTATTCATAGCGTTCCAGGTCCCCATGCGTGACCGTCCATAAGAACGAATCTAAGTGCATGGAAACAGCTTCTTCCGTGAGACGACTTTTGTCACAAAAAAGGATTTGAAGGTATCGACTGTTGTGATAAAATTAGGCGTGAATCTCTACTTTAAGTCCGACGTTTCAATCCAAACATAGCCCTCGTGACCACAATGATGAAAAAAATAATCTGATTTTTGGACCAACGATCAGCCAATATTCACAATGAAAGAGAATGGTTTTCTATCATTACTTTAAAATAATTTACCTCAAAGTGTCAATAAAATAGTAAAATGGTATAATTTTCTAAAATTGGGTTCCCACGATGATAGGTAACTTACGAGATGGAAAAAATCGAACAAGAGGACGCAACTTGTTTTTTATGTAAAATTCCATGCGAGAAAACAAATCACAAAACGGAAATCAACTCCTAAAGATAATAAGGTGTTTAACATTGGTTAATCTGCAAAAATGCAACTGACGTCACTTGCATAGTCTAAGTTTCCTTTGAACCACATGTTGCACTTAGGAACTAAAATTTCTTGCTCACTTTAAAGACAAGCTATTCGTTAGATGCGGGTGAGTGTTTTTATCGATGAGCCATAAATTGTAGTTCCTTACTGCAAAATTCGATCCATTTCATCTTGGTTAAAAATACTTGATGATACAAGTTCATGTGTAAACTGTCTGAAACATGTTTGAACTTCCCATTGTATCAATTATTTTGAATTAGATTTGAAGAGAAAACATTCATGTCTCGTGGCCCACTAGCTTTCCCTCATGTTTTCCAACACTTTTCGTATAAACACAATTTATACAATTTTCAATTTTCTGCCGAGGTTCCGGCCTTCATCGAGACGTTCCCCGTCATTTTTTGACTTTTCAAATTGCTCCTGAAATAAAACGCAAGTTTTTTTCTCTCTGACGCTCCCCTGTCTTCTGCCACATTATAAGCGAGATTTTGTTCCATGAATTTTCCCTGGATCTCCAATGCTCACCTTCTAAGCCTACACGTTGCCCGTTAGGAGAACAATCCCCAAGCTCATCCAGCAAAATGTAGGCTTGAGAAAGGCTTTTAATCACGCTGCTTGTCCGAAAGGCGTTGAGAGGCATTCGGCGGTGAAATTACACCTGATGAAAAATGGTCATCCTGCCGGCCGCTGCGGTGATACTCACCACGGTACCGGGGAGGGGTAGGGGGCGGAAGAACCCCTTCCTCCACCCCCTTCCAGCCTTGGGCCCTTCTCCTCGGATGGATTCCGACTGCCGCTTGTCAACAAAGCGCCTTAAATTTATTTGACTTGTACGCGCCGAAACTCGTGAATAACCCGCCGTTGCCGCTGTAAGGCCTCGGTCAACACTTCGATGAAAAAGTTCCATTATGAGCTGTGCGTGCAGTGTTTTGTCGAGCCAAAATTTCTATTCGTGCGACCGAGCGGGCGGTTCTTTCGACCAAACTTTTGAACAAATCGGAATGAAGAGGAAAAGATGTCCGTCGCAACAAACGTTTGGTTGGAGTGATCATACAGACTGAAAGTGCAGTTCAATAGACCGAATAGTGGGAGAAAAAGTGAACACTCGGTGAGCACAAAAGAAAAAGAAAAGAAGGAATGGACATGGCATTTATCTGTTCTTTGAAGATAGATAGATAGAAAAGAGATATAAATGTTACATTACAAGAACGAGACAAACTTCTTGGAATGAAAGTATAACAGAGACACACCACATAGTTAGTAAAAGTGCACGACTCATTGATGACCGAACTTTAATCGAAGCGACAGACGCCCCGACGCCCCGTCTATAATAGGGGTTCAACTCTAATATTGGGTTCCAGATTTTCAGACAATTGTGACGTTGATGAGATAGTTGGGTTTTAGGTAGAAATTGTATGGTTCTGTGTGGAAATATCTCTTTATACCGAAAAATGCCAGATTTGAAGGCTAAATATTGAAATGATGAGGAAAAATAAAAAGGAATGACGCTAGGTATTGGAAATTGCCTTACGGTTAAAGACTTGCCTAACGTTTTCCGAAATCGGAGATTTCTTTTACCCCTGGGTAGTAAAAATCAGATAATCGACCATTATTGTTGCCTCCTACTCCGTAGAGTCCCTTTATACTGAGAGTCAAGACAATTCGGCTCATGGATGTCACAAACGGGAATAAAGATTACAGAAATTGAACGTTTTTCGTAATCTTTGATTGGCCCATTCTCAAATGCCTCTCTCCGTTCCTCCTCTCATTCCGTTTGTTCCTTGCCGAACCCGTAATTCCCTGGTCCATTCCAGATTATAATCTTTGCAATTGGTGAAAATGTAATCTTTATTCCCGTTTGTGTCACTGTGGAGGCCTAACATACGGGAACCAATCAGAAATGGATTCAAATTGTCTTGACTCTCAGTATAAAGGGACTCTACTCCTCCGGAAGAGGGAAACGAGATTATTACGAGAACAATCGCAAAAATAGAAAATGAGTCCCCGGCAAATGGGTTTCAGAGTATGAAAATCGTT
Source organism: Bemisia tabaci (assembly GCF_001854935.1). Taxonomy (NCBI): domain Eukaryota; kingdom Metazoa; phylum Arthropoda; class Insecta; order Hemiptera; family Aleyrodidae; genus Bemisia; species Bemisia tabaci. The sequence goes on from NW_017547292.1 coordinate 2,279,838, forward strand.
TCGCCCAGTCCGACAATCGGGTGAATGGAAAAGTGCTACTTTCACGCGCCCGATGAACTTGTGAAGGGGTCACTTGAAAGTCAGAACACGGTGGCAATCCATAAATATTAGCGAAGGGCACAGTGTGTGGCAGAGGCGAGGCGTGAATGATCGACTATCGACTATTTCCCCATTTGAAGCTATGGTAAAGGATCGATTATTAAGGGGTTCGTTGCAAACATCCTGTTAATCGATCCTTTTCCGTAGGTTTAAATTGCAGATCAATCGATATATCGCTAAGCGCGCCACGCCACTGGAAGTGAGAGCACGCGGCGGAGGGAGAAAGGAATAAGAATTTCGGAACGAGACCTGGTGGGAGTTCTGGATCTGACTCGATGATTTAATAAACGACGCGCGCAATTCTGCAAAGTAATATAAATCTATGGTAATACGCCCAGGCGATGGGGCAATTTTTTCATTCGAGCCTCTAGAAAGGTATAGCTGGAAAATCATCGCGAGAAAAAGAGCACCCGTATTATTATACCGCCACTTCGTCAAATTAATTGAGACGTATTAGTACTTTTCAACTGCGACACGTGCTTGGACTCAAACATCGGTTCCCTTTTTTTCCGACGGAGAGAAATGCATATTTTAGGTGCTTAACGCGAAGCTTGGAAACGGTTGAAACGTTAGGGTTAAAAGGGCGTTATTCCTGAAAGTCACGCTGAACAAAATCACACGGTATCTGAACGAACATTCGGTTTTCACGATCGAAAACTTCGGTTACCTGAGCTAAAATCTATGTTGTTCTGTAAGAATTTCAGTTCGGTTCTTATGACCGAAGTAGTTCTTTCCACACTGTTCTCATATCAAGATTAACCGCGGGGATAGGCTTATCTTAAGGAGGCCATCCCTAAATGACGTGATGCACTTTTATGGCATTTTTGAGAGTTTTTATGACATAGGTCTCTATCCTTCAACACGTAAAAACAAAAGGGCGTAACGCTCTCCTCGACCCCCCCCCCCCCCCTNGAGCGTTTCGTAATCTAGGGAAAGCCCTCTATATGGCATGATGATATTCATTTGTAAAAAAGGCATCTTTTTCTTTATCAAAATTATTTTATTCCTCTGTGGCATGATAGTTGCAAATTTTTACCACTGTTTTGAAGAAATGATCACCAAAATTTTGAAAGCTTGAAATAAAAACCTAACACCCGATGTTTTTACGAAAGCTACGGCATAGATTTGTGTCCGCCAGAATCCAAAATTAATCCACGCAGCAGAGGATTAGTACAGGAACAATCCCTCCCGATGATTCCTTCGCACCGCCGAAAAAACAACTTATGTCCTTCTGCGCGCAAAACCAGAAATGCGTGGGGACGAATACGCGTCATGGGCTTGTCTCCAAACCCACTTACGACCTTTCGCCTGGGAAGCGACTTGCTTTGTCGTTCCCGAACTCCGATCGATCGGCGCGGTTCGTCACGGTGTGTGATCGCCCTCCCCGGCCTCTTCAACACCAATTACGGTAAATTCGTTTGTCCATACACCGACACCGATATTAGGGGTGCTACGGATCGATTGTCGAATCGTTATCGAATGACCTGATCGATAACTCTTATCTTAGAAATGCTATTAATCGATTCAGATGATTCGATAATGATTTATAATTTTAACAATGTGGGCGCTGGACCGCTGGTGAGCCGCAACCCTTCCGCTCTGCTCGCGGGAGCGACATTGTAGTTAAAGTCTTGGCGAGGCCCTCGCCACGAGGGTGGTTATTTACCCTGCCTTGCTAAAGAAGAACGCCGTAGGTGCCTTCGGACGTTGCCAAATTTCCATTGATGAAATACAATTTTTCGGGGAAATTTGTGAATATGTTTCTTTAATTAGTCATGAAATTTTATTCGCAATCTTAGATGTAAATTATCTGACGATTTCATGAGAAAATATTCATAACTCTCTTTAAAAATAAAATTTTCATTGGAGGAAATTTGGCAACTTTCGAATGTTCGTGCGGCGTTTTTACTCAGCACAACGGTAGTACAATGAATGAATCATCAGAGCCTAACCACATGTTGATAGCCAGGGCCGGATTAAGGGGGTGGCCACAAAGGCCGCGGCCTATGGCGGCAAAATGTGGGGGGCGGCAAATTTTGCTATCTTTTTGAATGTAGGTATCAAAAAAAGAGAAAAAAGTCGGATTCAGAAAATAAATTACAAACGAGAAAAGACGACAAAATCTCTCATTTCCTCAGAATAAAAGTATAGTAATTTCTAATTTTGTCGTCTCTCGGTGATACAAGAGACAACACCTTCAATTAGTCGAGCTAAGAGAGAAACCGAACACGAAATTTGACCTGGAACATAGCGACGCGGCGGTCGGCATGAAACTCACAGCGCCTACAAGACTGCATGAATACTTCACGCTTTGCGTCAAACACACTGCGGTCAGCAGTATAGTCGGCTGGAAACGCATAGCGCCTGCAAGACTGTATGAATACTTCACGCATTGCGCCAACACAGTGCGGTCGGCGAGGCGCGGCGGTGGAAGTTAAAATTTTTAACCACATTTATGTTTGTTCTTTCATAATTTTTTCGTTCATTTTTTATAAATGGAAGGCCTTGTCCAAACAGGGATGGGTTTACGGAACTGAACTTTTGTTAGTGTTGACATGGCTTTCACAAAAAATGCACCCAGCAAGAGTAAACACGTCTCATACATCTTTTCCCCACCGGCACGCTCATTTCATGGTTTTTATAGATCGTAATCGACGGATCATATGGGTGAAATTATATTGATATCGATTGGATTAATATGTAACCACAGCCTCAAAAGTAAATTTAGAAATTTGAGGTAACGGGTCTTTTGTGATTGAATTTTTACTCTCCGGCAATGAAAAGTGAAATTGTTAGGAGTTTTCACATTTTCAGCTTTTCCAAATTAAATCCTAAAATTTTTGTTTGAGGTTATATTCTATTATGTTTTGAACCAAACGATACATTGAACCACTGTCGAATACGATCTATTGATGTTTCAAAACAAATGAGAAGGGGGCGGAAAAATACGGGCGGCCCATGGGCGGCAAGTAGGTAAATCCGGCCCTGTTGATAGCATTTATAACTTCATAGTGAACGGGAAAAAACTTCATCAATATGAACCGTAGGTGCTTTGGAAAAAAGGCCGATCGTTGGAGACAAGCGCTCGGTGTTCCACATCAACCGAACTGTTCGGTAAGTCAAAGTGAAATTTCGGTTCGTCGAACTAAACGCGCTCAATTCAAATGACCGAATTTCTTTCAGCAGCTTGGTTTAGTCAGTTCGATCGCAAGAACAAAACAATTCGTTTGACAAATCGAATAATTTGATTATATAAAACACCCAACGTTCGGTTCTAATAGTACTCTGCCCTCAACATGCTGCGATCCTTCCAGAAACCGAATCGGTGCACCTCAGCACTCAGTCGAAATCGGAGAGACCATGGACAGCGGAAAGCTCTCTCAAAGGTTGAAACTTTGGCTAAGCGAAACCGTTCGGACTTCTAAGAGCTACAAAAGTTCTTCCGATGCGTGACAACGCGCGCCCCCGCTTGCCTGCGGTCACTCAGCCGAGATTGGAAAAGTTTACAGAGCAAATTTTTCTGCGACCTCATTTAGTCCAACGCCCGGCATTTTCCAACCCTCTATCCCCTCCAAGCATTTACATCCGATCCAGATAAAATTTTACGAGTGAATGATTCACCATGGGCGAAAATCAGGGCGTGTGCCTACGGTGGCGTTAGACAAAAAATAATAATCCGAAAAGGGGTGCAAAAAGTTCCAAAACGCCGACCGTTTGCCGCTAAATACAGCTTTTCCTTCGAAGCCAAACCTCCTATCCGCGTCGCGGGAAAAGTCCATTTTTAGAGCAATATGCCTGATTTTATACATCCCCCTGACCCTGAACCCTGATCGCGCGATAAGAGAAGAAACGCCTGGCAATAATATTCATTTTTATTTGTGCTCCACTTCCCATATTCCGGACTTTCTTGTTTGATTCTCGCGAAGTGCATAATCATGCTTCACAGGAAATCTAATAAACAGCACCGAAAATCTGGTGCTTGCTGTTCGATTTTCTGAGGAGCTGCCAGATACTAACCAGACAGCTTGAAAAGCAACTGTAAGCAGATTTTCTTTTCTGTAGAGGATAATACGATTTACTTACGAAGCAGCAGATTCTTGATCAGGTAGCAATGAATAGACGTGCATATTCGCTTACGGTACTAGGAAATGTATGATTGGTTCGACGTTAAAGTTTTTACCTGAAACAGAAAAAATAGAAAAATCAATTAGTTAAATTTCAACTTGTCCGTTTTTTTATATTACTTGAAGTATTCGGATGGCTGGTGAAAATCTGATGCCATGTACTTATTAAGAATAAATATGAAAATAGTTCTTGGATGAATTTTTCCTTTAGAATACAAATGATATCATTCCGATTTATTTATTTTAATCATTACATGATCGTGTTGGTTTATTTGAAACTTGATGAAAAAATTTGCCCATCCACTGGGAAAAGAGGATTCATACTTCTTCAGCTGCAACACAATGCAACTAAGACAAAGCAACGTTATGCATTAGTCGCAATGACGTGATTAAAGCGTTTTGGATAAATTTTACTTCAAATATGATTCACGTTGAAGAGAAGACAGCCCGAAAATAATTCCAGGATTTATGAGCTTGTCTTCTTGACAGAAATGATTCAAACATTGCAAAGCTTCTCCTTTAAAGGAGAGTGGTTTTATGTACGTCCTTCAGAGTGTACGAAATCAGTTTACTGTTTGCGGACACTGGGGTGTTACAGCATCACGTTTGGAAAGAAATCCTGTTTCCTAAATTTGTTTAGACTCATGGTTTGTATACAACTTATTTTGCTCAAGAGGATCCATTTTGCATACCTCGTCGACGGAAGGCGAAGCTACCTATTGTCGCTCTGCATCACGAATCATCAGATACTTAGCATGGAGAAAAAGGAACGAAAAATGGGTTTTGCGAGTTGCCCCGGATCTAAAATATCCGCGTAACTTTCCACCTAAACTTGAGTGTTGGTGAAAGAGCCTTTCTCTGACTTGGCGCTGAGCGAAATAATCCAATTAAGTAAGCCACTGAAGCGCGCAACATTTCCACAGTGGCTCAGCACGTTCTGCCATTGATTTATGGATAATTTCGACCGGGTCCGTTAAAAGCGACCTTCCTAGATCGGAAGTTGCCCCAATGAGACTTCCGCCGGGGTCTAACGTCACACTTGACAATACTCCTCGCTAGCACGCGACCAGGAAAGCAGCCCCGACTGTCAAATAGGGCGTTAAAGTCCCGAGTTAAAACCCTACAGACTTTGGATAGTTCTGCAACTGATTTGCGCAAAAAAGTACCAAACACGATTGGAAACCCTTACCTCTGTGATTTCTATCGTTTAAAGGTCAATCCTAACTTTATAAGCTCCCTATACATTATAGCTATGTTTTTAACAGTCAATTTTTAACGTGCTTAGCAGACTTCTTTTTTTCCTCTTCGTAATCGAATCGGTAGTGCTAGTTTTTCACACCTTACACATGTACTCCACACAATAGTGAGTTAACTGCGCTCCAGATCGTAGTAATCATTGCCTCGAGTTGACTTATTCCGCCGGAAAAAGTTTTAAACCCAACTAGTCGTAAATGGACCGCGTTAAGTAGAAAGGAACCAAGCCACATCAGCTATTGCCAATAACTAGGAAATTTAATTTTTTACGAGAGAACGTTTGTGTGGATTCTCATGAAAATTCTAAGGAATTTGCTCCGTGTTACGCAGAAAATTAACTGACATGTTCACAAAACTCCACACAACCGTTTCCATGTAAATAATTAAACTACCCAGTTAACTTTGGCAATGACTCTTGTGCCTTGGTTCCTTTCTGCTTAAAGCGGGCCAAATTTTTTCCTACCAAAAATTCAAAACCAGGATGAAATATTTTGGACACAATAATAGCCGCCAAGTTTCGTTCTACTTGAAACATTCCAAGAAAGCAACTGACACTTCATGAATTTCTTGGTCTTTGCTCCTGGCGTACCAGGGTGTCTACTAAAACAGGCTGGTCAAAGATCAGTACTTTTACAGTACTTTTTCAGAGCCTTCGACTAACAAAATTCGAAAAATTTCGAAAATTTGAATTTCCCGCTCAAATTGCGACAAAAATTAAAAAAGTCCGGACTTTCTTGCAAAATGTCCGCACTTCTTAATTACTTCCGGACCGCCCTTGAAAAATCAGTACTATTCCCGAACTTGTAGACACCCTGCGTACGAAAAAGAGTTACGTTTCTCTTGCTCACGACGGATCCCCGCTCGAGAAAAAATCCCTTCCATTCTCGAGAAGCGAGCAAGGAGTTGACGCTGGAATCCCCGCAAATTGTCGACTCGAGGAACCCATCATCGAGAGGTTATCCGTTGCGCGGGAGCGAGGAAGCGTCCCTTAAACGTCGGCAATCAAACAAACAATCACCGGATCGATACGCGAGCGGTGTAAGGACAAGACCTAATCTGCCCGATAAATCGAAGCTCAATCCGGATCCCTATTTACGACTATTCGGGGAAATTTACCGCCCCCCCCCGCCCTTCTCCGCCGCGCCCGGGGCGTTATTTAATTTCGTGTAGCATTTTTGTCGCGCTTCTCCTCTTATTTATTGAGGTGCTGATAAAATCGTCGTTTGGCAGTCGGGCGCACGTTGCACTGGATTCGGTTTTAGTCCCCGTCGTCGTCGGCGCGGGGGGAGGGGGGGCGGGGCGGCGAGGACTTATCTCCGAACACGCTCCTCATTCATCTTGTATTTATTGCAACTTTTGATTCCTTTTCAGTTGCGGCGACGAGAAAGGGGTTTAATTTCCTTCGCTTCTTTTCACTTTTCCTCGCATTGACCCGCGGCTTTTCATCCGGTCCGCTGAATGCGGCTCTGCTTCCGGTTCCGGTTCTGATCAATTAAGTTCCTGGTCCGGTTTCCGCCACAGGCTTTTCGGAAGGTGGTTATTGAACGGTGAAGAAATCTTCCGATTGGAATCCTGTTTCACGCCAAGAAAATTTTCGGGGAAAGACGCCTTCAAATCGAAGACTAGACCAGAGGCCGTTCGTAAAATATGTAACGCTAAATTTAAGATTTTTCGACCCCCCCCCCTCTCTCTCCCTGTCCTAACACGTTCGTGACGTAGGTCTATATTCTTTAGCAGGTAAAAACAAAATGGCGTGCCGCTTTCCTACATCTTCTTCCCTAAAGAGTGTTACGAATTTTCTTGATAACCTCCCAGTTGCGATCCCTGCATGAAAGCTGGCATCGGAGGGGGTAAAAAGTTCCAACACGCCGGCCTTTTGCAGTAATCCTGATGACGCCTGACTGCCAAATTACCTATTTGCCTACTGAAGAAATATTTGATTCAATGGCAAAATAACAGACTTCAGAGTTAAATGTGTGACTTTCCCTGCTTTGATAAAATAATGAGAAAAAGAGGAAAAGGAAATAAGTGGGGGCGGGCGAAACATCTACATTTGAAAATGCCTGACGTCCAACAATTTGCCTCACATTTTCTATGATTTCGGGGATTTTTTATACCCCTGTGGAGCAACCATGTTGTTCTTCCGATCGATGAATATCCAATTAATATTTTTTGAAGCAAACTGCTTTAACATGAATCGATTATTTGTTATTGTTTTAAAGATAGGCGGAAAAGGCTCTGCCAACTTGTCGAAATTACTATGAGATCAGTCAAAAATTTGATTTGAGAAGAGCAGCCTTTCTCTCTATCAGACACATTGATTAAGGCACTTCATCCCACATTGCAAAACTATGCGCCCTTCGAGAAGAAAATTCGTGAAGAGTGCGCCTTTACACTGATTCTAGGTGGTGCAATCTGTCTGACCTAGAATCGGACCATTCAAACGGATGAAAAAATGGGTTTCCCTGCCTAGAATTTCAATTTAAAAAGGGTTTAAACGGAGAAAAAAGGTGTTGACAACTTGCGATAACCGCTCCTGAAAATTAGGCAACCGAGGAGGCATCTCTTGCGGCTGCCATTCTCCCGCGGGCCTCTTTTTAGCGCGAGAATATAAAATGAATTGAATAAAAATCGATTCCCTACCTTCGGTGAGAGGCTCTATTCTGGTTTACGACCCTTTCGACGGCCACGAGCAGGGAGAGAGCTCATCGAAAATAATCATAAAATAATGTTACCCGGCCAGGGATATAGAGGAGTTTAACATTATCATCGGCTTTTAAATCTTTTTCCCGGGGGCTGAAAGGCTTAAAATGCAGCCGAAAACATCCACCACCCGGAGCGTTAAAAACGGCAAAAAGTGGAAGGGATGAGCGGAGAGCAACCATCATCATCCTTGTTGTGCGCCCGTACCTTTGAAAATTACACTGGCGTGGAAATCATTTCAATAAAATTGTTTTTGCCATTTTATTCTTGCAGTAATTGTGAGGGAAAACAATTTCAGTCATATGAACCATTGTGTTGCCATTTTATTCTTGCAGTAATTGTGAGGGAAAACAATTTGAGTCAACGAACCATTGTGTTTAGTTTCACACAGAACAAAAGAGACCGCGTAGTGCAGGCCTGATAATTGGATTCAATGGTCATTTCTAAGTGAACGTGGCTTGAGCCCAAATTTTTTTAAATTCAGCTACAAAAAGTTGCAGTCCAGCTACACTTTGCCTTGAATTGACGTACCAACCATAGTTGTTAGATATGCCCATTTCATTCGATAAATTGCAGAGGTACAACGAGCCACAATCATTTTTTTCTGAGGTTGAACCTCCTCACCGGTTCGTGCAATAGTACTTTTTGGTTCATAGAACCGCAATTCAGTTCAGGTTACCATAATTTTGCACTAAACTGAACTGCAGAAAGAGGTATGTAGCATTACTATTGAATAATTTCGGTTGCATAAACCGAGGAAACGGTTACCTGGACCGAACGGTTGCATGAACCGAAAAATGCGACTGACACGGATCAATATGCTGCAAATCACAAGACCAAACTGTTTTCTCTGAGTTTTTCCTTGCTCTATAGTGCAATTAGATGAAACTTCATTTTACACTGGATTCAACTCAAATTGAATGTTCATTTTGCCAATCCTTTGTCGGTAAAAAAGAGGCAACACAAAGAAATTCGGGTGGTTCATTTCTGGCGTTTTCTGGTCTCGAAACGCTCAAAATGTTTCCATTTTTAATTCCGCTGAAAAAGGTGTCTCGCCTAGGGCTCTCAAAGCTCCGCGTTGCGTTTTAATCCCGCTGTCTGAAAATTCGGTCAGGTCCAAACCGTGTGATCGATTTCAGCGCGCTGTCCGTATCTGACCCACATATCTTTGACAGTCCACTTTAATTATTGCGCCGTGCGTTTTAGCGCTCGTTAAGCTGAAAATTCACGGTTGAGAGTAGACGGGATGGAGGATGGGTTCTCTCAACAATCATAATGATTATTTGGGCCCTTTCGAGCAAAAAGGAACCTACCCTTATTTCCGGAATTGCAATGGGAGCTGAATCGAACAGAACTACATCAAAATTTGCTCGTATTAGAAAATGGAAATAAATCTTAAAAATTCAATCTCTAGGCACTAAATTGAAAATTGAATCTTACAGAAAATTACAATGTTGAACTTCTTTTTTCGAGCGCAAAAGAGACGCTATCGGCTGGTTACATTGTGAGTCACACGAACCATAAGTAAGGTGTTTAAAAGGAAGTAAACCATTAATAATTAAAATATTGAATCATAAGGCTTCTATGAGAACATAAATTCTGGAAAGATTTATGAAGATGGATACGGAATAATACCGAAAATTTTGCGAAAATAAGTTACCGACTTAGCCGTGTTCTACAGTATAAAATAAGCAAGCTGATGTTTTTAGGTTTTTTCCCATTTCGCATGGAAACACTATGACGGTGCTGTAGAGTATAAAAAAAGGTCTTGTAAAATCGTCAGTTGGTCGATAAACGCTATTGTTCCTTAGCCATCGGTAAGAAGATTCTGTAGTAAACAACGTTTTTTTTTCTTTTGTGAAAAAGTGTGTTTTTAGCGGCTCTGGTGCTTGCACTAGAGCTGCTATTCCGGACGGTCCCAGCTGGGGAGTATCATTGGACCATGTTACATTGGAGAGACCGCGCGTTGGTTAATGGGAATCGGCGCCATTTTCGGCTATGTTCCTTGTCATGAGTTTATTTTATTGCATATTGTTTTATTGTTAGCCAATGCTATGTTGTGTAGTGTATTTTTGGAATCATGGTGATACAGTCAATAATTCAAAACTTGTCTGTGCTTTAATCTCGTGATGGAAAAAATGTACTTTACGTTCAAAATTTGAAAATTTGAATTTTAAAGTTTTCGCGGTTAAGGAAGCTCCAACCACTGGGTTGGAGCTTCCTAGTCATATTACTCGATATCAGCTGATAGCAAACAAAGGTTACCAAGGAAACCGTAAACGTCTAATGCCGTCTGCCCTCGTAGCAAATGGGAGGCGAAAATGGAAGTCATCAGTGCATCGTTGAGTGTTGACGCCCGATCCCATTTTCAGACATGTTCACACGTTTTGCTTGCAAAGAAAAAAGGCGGCAAATCAATTTTTATTATTGGACCAATGAGTGTTCTCCAATTTGAGTTTGTAAAC
>NW_017547292.1:2302509-2314829 GCF_001854935.1 Bemisia tabaci
CGCCCTGCGTTAAGCTCCACATATTGCAGGCCCCTTTTCAGTGGCCGTGTTTCCGCGATGAATATTTCGCAACCGCGATTTTTCCGCGCACCAAGATGCTCTTTGTCTCCGTTTCGCCGAGTCATCAACAAGGCTCTCGTCGGGCCTCGAGCGAGGGCGAGGGTGGAGACGTAGCTTTAAAATTAGTGTCATGACTTATTTTTGTCCTCGCCACCAGCCACCACCGCAGCGCCACGCGCGCCGCGGGTTTCGGATGTGTTTCCCCTTGTGTAATGACTTATGATATGACGTGTCTTACTTTCAACTCTCGGATGACACCATTCTTTTTCTCTTAGATCTGAATTACTACGTGGAGAAAAATTTTCCTGTTGATATTTCCTCATCGCGTTGATTTTAGAGACGACTGGAGTGCCTGATGTTTTGATTTGATTCTAATTATGACTATTAGAATTCCGCTCGAACAACAGGAAATCCGGTTGTTTAAAAAATAAATCCGATGAGGAAATTGTTAAGAGGAGGAGACACCTTTTGGATGTTTTAAAACATAATTCGACGTTTCCTAGAGATGGTAATCAAAACACAAAGATTAACGAGAGTAACTCGTTCTTTGGACATTACGCTGAACTAAAATGCGTGATACAACTATTTTAACTTCTAAGCCGCTCAAATTGTATCCATCGAGTTGAAGGCGAACTTGATATCTCACTCCTGTTTTCATTTATTCAGACGTTAGAGCAAGAGAGGGGCTACTTTCTGACTTCTGCAACTTATCTCCATACCAATATCAAAGTGTTTTCTGTGGGGAGAACTGAGTGAAAATTCGTGCATGTTTCGCTGTGATGGTTTTTAAAAGTACGAAGATAACGACGAAAATCACTCGTCCATTACGCGCCTAATGGATGTCACAAAAGGGAATAAAGATTACAGAAATCGGACGTTTTTGGTAATCTCCGATCAACCCATTCCCGAATTCCTATCTACATTCCCTCCCTCATTCCATTTGGTCCTTGTCGTACCCCCAATCCCCGGTCCGTTCCAGTTTAGAATCTTCACTTGCAATTGGTGAAAATGAATCATTATTCCCGTTGGTGACACTGTGAAGGCCGAAAATACAGGAACCAATCAGAAATGGATTCACATTGTCTTTACTCTCAGCATAAAGGGACTCTAGTCCAACCTTGCGACTACCGAAAATTGCGTCATTGAGCCACCACTTCCACGGCGAGGGGGCGGGGGGGGGGCAGACGAGCCGAGAGAAACGGGATGATCGGAAGGCTCCGGAGAGCGGAAACCCCGAAAACGGCGGGAGAGCAGGGAAATGAAGGAAAGCAATTAAGCAAGAGCGTCTCGATGAGATTATTAAAAGTTTTCTCCTCCGCTCTGTCTCCCGGCCCCGGCCCGGCGAGGGATGACTGCGGATTGATTGTGAGGACACCTCTTTTTCGCGTGCTCGGAATTTTTATTCGACAATTTTCCCGGCAAATGAGCGCGGTTCCAAGGCGGAGCCGTCCTTGTCGCAAATTACGCGGAACGATAATTGGTGAGCCGGAATCACGTCGATGGGTCCCCGCCGAGAACAAAAGCTACTTCTATTTTTTATCCCCGCCTTCTTTTTCTTCATTTTTCCCGGCTCTCGATGTAAGGAGGAACAGCTTGAGGTAGGTTGCAGGGATACGCCACGTTGTTGAAGAACTCCTTCGGCTCGAATGAACGCATTTCAGCAAAGGAGGTTCATCTATGTTGGAAAATTTAGGAATGAACCTATCCCATGAGAGGGAGGACCTGATTCCAGGAGTGGATTCCGTCAGCGAGTTCAGGCCAAATTTTCTGTTTCTGCCTTAAGATTGTCGTGGACGGAGGATGAAGCGGTAAAAAGACTTGACTTATTGTTAGTCCAGAAGAAATAGATAATAGTTTTCTCCGTGTTTCCTCCGATAATTCTTTATTGATTTTCGGTGCGTCGAGACATGTTAAGTACTCCTCAATAGACTGATTTAGTGACTGTATCATTCAATATAATATCCAACTCTTGGTTCAACTCTGGTTCAAACCAAAACGAATATTGTACACTAGCATTACCTCATCAGATTCTTTGTGAGTTCATTGTGTAAATTCATTAAACTTTGGTCACTGACAGGTCATAAATAAATTAAGGACTCATTCAACACGAGAAACGGTCGTAAGAAACACTTGGGCACATTTAACCACCGTGACGCAAAGGACGCCAATCAGAGACAAGGTTTGTTTACAATTGAACCATGACGGAGCCACTAAATCAGTCTCTTAATGTCACGCAGAGGAGCAAATAGAGTCTGATTTTCGATTTTCATCTCAATTTGTGGGAGAAGGACTAACTGGTATTTCTGCATTTTTCCCCCCCGAATTAATCCTGTAGAAAACAGAAAGGTCTGACACACACTGAGGTAAACTCTACATTCAGCGAAATTAAGTCGAGTAAAGTCTACGCCGAATTAGTTTATACTTTGTAAGTGTGCGACAGAAGATCGGCCATCTGGATTCTTGTTTTCATACTTTCAATTCGAAACTGAAGACAGGTGATCTTCTGCCGCATTCAAAAAAGCGCGAAAACTTATTTTGGCCGTACCCTCTAGTAAGTCCATTGAATTCTTCCTGCTATTTTAGCCCGAAAGCCATGACGTAATGAAAGCAAATTAATCAGCTGACTTAACCATTCTAACAGTGCACTCAAGTTGCCAAATCGTTTGAAAGAAATTACGGCATTGCTCTAGAATGGCTGAAGAAAAACCGAAACACAATTTTGCAACTGTGACCCGATGCTCGCAGCCGCTTGGGACTGGAGGTAATTTATAAACGAACTTGACTTTTAATTCCCCACCGCCTGCACTTCTGCCACGCTATAGGCGAGAACCCCGTAACTCTCATCGCAATTCCATGCACATTCGCGTTTTTTTCGACCGCACGTTAGATCCGACCCCTCCCCTCTTGCACGTACCCCCTCCCTCTTGGAGGTCGTGCCGACTTTGATATTCATCTCAAGGATCCACTGGGACACTATTCTTGTTTTTTATCAAAAGCTCCCCCTGTCCCCCGCCCACTCCACCCCCGCGGAAAATTTGAGTGGTTTGAATAAAGGGTATCGGAGTGGATCAATGGTGGCCTTGCTGGGAGGGGGGGGGTGCAAAAAAAGGTGCAGATAACGCTCGAGAGGTTAGGTTTTTTAGGGAAACAGAGCGAGGGTTCATTTAACATCCAGGCCGATGCGTCACCTCAAAATGAAGCTTTTTCGGCAGAAACAACGGACGTGTTATGCACTTTAAACGAATTATCCGTTATTTTCACGAATGGGTCTGTAAATACGGAAGAGGGTGCCTAAGCTGGGGCTTTGATGCCGTAAACAATGGACTGTGTTTGTGCTGACGTCAAAGCTCGGAATATCGATTGACACTTGGACGTCATCGAGCAGCATGAAGCTATATGCAAAGGAACTTTTGAAGATAAACAACGTTATTCCATAATGATATCCCGAAAGATATATGTTTTTCCTCGACATTATACTCTTAGAAATTGACCGTTTTCACAAATGTCGACTTTAAGATTAAGCTTCTGGTTAGTCAGTGGCGACTTTTTGTAAGTTGGCAACGCTGGGGAGCCTATATTTAGATCCATAGATAAAATGAGTTTTAGACATTAGATGGATGAGACAAATAAACCTCTTCTGTTTAAAAGCGTTCAAATAGCGGTATTAACACACAGACAGAAATGATATGCAGAATAAAAATAATTGGAGAAAATTTAAATAACATGCATGCGATTGGTGAGCATAGAATATGCCCGTGGCACTTTGTGCCAAAATGCTGAGCCTACTTTTTGTTCGTTTAGAAGAAAAAACTTCTGTAAACTTACGATTCAGTAAGCTTGCTGCATTCAGATAATTTGAGTTGGTGAGTATCAACCTGGATGTACATACCTGAAACAGAAAATAATAATATTGGCGTTACAAAAAAATTTAGAATAAATTAGTTTGCAGAAAACATGCAGAAAATTTGTTCCTAACTTTGGAAGAAGGGGGGGGGGTGAATTTCCCCGTCGACCCTCAAAAATTTGATTTTTTTAAGTACTCTTCGGAAGTAGCCTAAAAAGTAATATTAACTGATGATATTCGCCTAGTTTCCTCGAAAAGTGCCCTTGCGCCTTTTTAATCCTGAACGCTTCAATTGGACCACATTTAGCGATTCGGAACTATAATTTCTGGCTCATCAGTAAAAACACTTGTATACGTAGGGAAACTGATGATTAATACGTTGTTTCTGTACTGAGCTAAAGATTATAGTTCCGAATTGCAGAATATAGTCCAATTATTCATCTGCACCGCAGAACATTCATTACTTCCAAAGACTGATACGTCAAACTCCCTTCGACAATTCTCCAGGGTGCCCGCTGCTACTCGGCAACTTTTTTGGACATGTCGCATGAAAAAAATTTAAAATATGTCCTGGCTCTCGATTCCAGGATTAAAAGGACCGCGACGCAGATGGCGGTGTTTCGAACGGACACGAGCCGTGCTGCCAGATTTCGAGTTCAACTCGTTCGGCGCCCGACCTCCAGGACTGGTTATTCGCGGCCTGGAAACTTGGCGACCGCGCGCAAAGGGACGGAAGCATTTCTATTTGCCCCCCTTTGTCATCGTGGCCGGTACAACGGGCTTGATGAATTTTTCACTCCGACAAACGACAATGCGTTGTAACTTCGGGGTAAAAACGCGCTCGGTTTGCACCGAAAAAAGGGCGAGGCCATTTTTCAAAGTTAAAATTTCACGACGATTTGTGGACCGAAACGTCCGGCCGTCCATGCCGAGGAAAAAAGCCGTATGGACAATCGAATGTTGTCAAATCTCATCCACTAAAATTATTATTTTACGGAGGAAATTAAACAATTGAATCATGCAAATTGTCGGATACATTACATGAGTTCGTGAATCAAATTCGCTGAAAAATCAAAATAGAAACATTCATTAGTTTTCTAGAAAATTGGTAATTATTTTAACAATGTGCGAAGGTCGATACGGCGTTTTTCCTTAACATGACAGCATTGCCGAGACGGCAGACAGGAACAGTTTTTCAGTTTTGGTTTGTTTTATTGCGTTGACTCGTGACTGCAGCTTGTAAAAGGAAAAAAGTAATACGGATAAAAAATTATGAATCACAGGAAAATATGTTCCGAGCCAATTAGTCATGGTGTATCGACGACGTAAATAATAATAAAAAAGGGTGCCACCGTGATTTATTACTCATACTAATTGGAACAAATTGAGCCTTTTCGATCAGGATCATTCGGATTGAAAAGTTCGTCGAATTTTACTTTGTTGTCTCTCGTGGTGCACCAGGAATTCGACTACCCTATTTCAACCGTGCACAGGAGGAACGCCGTATAAGCCTTCTGTCCTGACGTTGCAAAATATGCTCTGATGAATTGTGAAATATATATATAAAGTCGCTTTATAACGCACTCTGGCGTTCTACGACACCCAAACGCCACATATGCCTGTCTTCCCAGAGGTTATCGGGCAACTGACACCGCAACATCTCTTCGTCAACGCCCTGCCGCCAACCCTTTACGGGACGTCCCCGAATTGTGAAATTTCTTTAGAATTTTTGAACTTTTTCCTTGCATTTTCTTTTTTAGAAACTTGTATTTGCCATTACAGGGTAACCAAATTCCACATCCGAACCAAACTATAAAAATAGTTCAGTTGCATATACTGAGAAAAATATTTGTGTTTTTGCGTTACTTCTGGTTAATATAGGAAGTGAAACACAAACCAACCCAAGTTTTGTGTTGTTTTTGGTACAGTATATGGTGAATTTAGCACAGAAAACGTTGGGTTAGAAACTCTTAGAGTCAACCGAGGGCTTGGGTTATTTTGTGCTTTGCTTCCCATATTAACACAAAAAATCTCTTCCTTTTTCTTACCGTGTAGGCCGAGATATTGAACACATGGTGCGGTAAAAATGATCGAAATTTTGTCCTGAGAGAAAGACAACTCGTCTTTTGAAAACGAAAATATACATCCAAAGTTTATTGACGAACTGGGGAAAAACACCGCCCCGTATGAACACTAAAAATGTCTTCGTTTCCACTGACAAAATATTTATTTCCGAAGAAAATTCCGAATATTTCTATTTAACACTGTCAGGTTCATTAGATAAAAATCGCGAGAGTAAAATTCTCTGAAAATTTGAAAAAATGAAATTCCATTTTTCAAAAAATCCCTACTTTATTGGAGGGAATTTTTCAACGTCCAAATTTTAAAACGGTGTTGTTCCTCCGCCCGACTGTTGAGCTGTGATTGGCGCCAGTAATCACGTATCTCATTCTTTAACATACAATTTTAGGAGTAACGCGTGATGCATAACCCCTGAGGCGCGAAGCCTCGGCGGGTTGGACCGCGAAGCGGTCAGGGGGCGTAGCCCTCTAGCATACGTTTTACCTCATAATGACAAAGAGTCTGATCGTGTGACCAGGGCTATTGACTCATTCATAGCGGATCGCGGTTATTAGCTGGTGGCTAGGAATTTCTCCTGATCGAAGTTATCGCGTTGATCCGGTTTGGGCCCCGCACCGTTGGCGGGGCGCGGGGTCCTCTATTTACATAAGCGAACGTAAACACGGAGCGAGCGGTGGGCCCTGTGCCTCTGCGTGGGCCCACCGCCCTTTTTCAGCGGAGCTCTCCTCTCGAGTAATTTATTCTCAAACTACGCGGAGCGCGGATGCGCTGGGCCCTCGACGACGGAGGAGCCGGACCGGGAGAATATTTACGACCGAAATTAGATTCTTGGCCGCTCTCAACACATGTAAGGTCCCCAATCCAGGGAGAAACATCTGTCGGCAGGCGGCAGGGTGCACCGTCGCGCAGTGAGCCATTTCTCTTCCTGCCCTTGCGTATCAACACATAGAACCTCTATATAATACTGCCGTGCTACGGAAAAACGACGTATGAGCCGCCAAATTTCCTTAGAAAAATTACAAATTTTCAGGAAAATTTGGAAACATATCTCTCCTCGTTTTTTAGAGGATTTTGTCCGTGATTTGATCTAAAAGGTTTGAAATTTCAAGGAAAATATTCACAACTTTCTTCGAAAATAATTATTTTCTGACAGGAAATTTGGCAACATTCAAATATTCATAAGGCGTTTTTACTCAGCACGTCATTATAAACATGATGTGTAGAATTTTTGACCATGCTCAGTACCTGATTTTTCCGTGATTTTAAGGAGCTCATTCCCTGTTGAGAAACCAAAGTTGTCTCCATCTCTGCCAGGATTTTACAGGAAGAAACTATAATTCTCCGGAATTCCAGATATGACTGGCATACCCTGTTCATAAAGATACTCGGGTAGGTGCATATGTTTGGCCAGGGAAACAATAGTGCAGAAACACCGAAGAATAATTCCCAATCTTCTTACTGAGCGCGTTCATCTGTCAATTCTCGTCTCAGCTCGAATCTTTTGTTT
The DNA here is from genome assembly GCF_001854935.1 of Bemisia tabaci. Lineage (NCBI taxonomy): Eukaryota > Metazoa > Arthropoda > Insecta > Hemiptera > Aleyrodidae > Bemisia > Bemisia tabaci. Next base: position 2,310,003 of record NW_017547292.1, read on the forward strand.
TGAAAGACAGTAGCCCAAACGTGGAAGTCTCCGCTCACCGGGCTGTCAAAGCGACACAAAGGACTCCATGCTGCCATGGCCACCCATTGGCTGCAGCAATCGATTATTCGACTCCAGTTACATCAGAGTTTTTATGAATTTTCAGGGTTGCTGAACATAAAATTCTCTATTTTATCCAAGACTTTTATTTATTCTTTTCGGCGTAGTTTTTCATAAAAATTCTCTCTACAGACACATATAGAGCTAAATCTCTTGAAAATAAAAAATCTAAAATCCGAGAACTAAAAACGGCGATTCTATTTGCAATTTTAAACGCTAGATCGTGTGGGTGCGGAAAATAATTACATATCGCGGAAGGATTTTCAGGGGTTCTCGGCAAAACTCCTTAACTTTTTCCTCACTTTCCTGGACAAAATTCCCTCCAATTCTCCCATTTTTTCTGGGACAAAATCCCTGACTTTTCGAGGACTTGTCACCTTGGATCGATAAAATCCTAGCCATTTGTTAACACCCAGCTCGATACATCGATGCGCTTAGTGTCATTAAATCCGGAGCCCTCTATCAAAACAAAGCACGACGCGGACATGTGGTTTTGGGCCCACCGTGCGGTGTCCTGCCAGCATCGGCGCGCTCTGAATGGCTTCATTATACCCGTACCTGCGTGGCCCGCGGGCTCCTCAGGTTAATAAAGATATCAACATCCTCTCCTTCCCCCTCCCCATTCCGGGGCCCCAGTTAGCACGCTCGCTGGCCACAATACCGAAACCGAATCGGCTGGGCGCTGGGCGGAGTCGCCTCTCGCCTGGCTCGGCTCCACTCCGAACAACGGACCACGGATCTCCCGAGCCGCGTCCTCCCGCGTTCGGGTTACCTGCCCGGGCAGGACGGCACACAGAGGGGAGATTCAATGGTGGAGGTCAGACTCGAGTACCTATACAGGGAAAGCACGAACATGTCGGTAATTTTGGAGGTTAGGTCATGAAGCTCTCGGGGCCAAAATGTGCCGCCAAACTATAAACTCGAATCGTCCCTAAGAATTCATTACTATAAATGTCACGACCCGCTGTTTGACAAGCACATATGGATTGCATTTTGCAAAAAGGAACCACTAGCATTGCAATGTTGCAAAGATTGTGCAACTTCTTTTGTCTTGGAGGAAAACCCCGATTATCCCTTGATAGTTTCTATTTTACTGGCTAAAAACTGTAAATTTAAAACAAAAATTACCATCTAAATTTCATGGTTTTTCACAATTTCCGCAATTTTATTGCAAAGGATGAAGTTGCACAATCTTAGCATCATTGCAATGCTAGTGGTTCCTTTTTGCTAAATGCAATCCAAATATGACTCAGCTTTCTGAGATGTACTCATGTTTGCAGAAGGACACTCATTTATAAAAATTATCAATAATCTTGGTTCGATATTCGAGTCTGAATATTGGAAGTGGCATTTTTCTGGTGTTTTTCTTGCAAGCTACCATTGCTGTATATTTTGATACGTCCGTGCTCTTCTTATAAAGGTACTGTAGGTCGAACATAATGTGGAAACTTCGACAGCTTATTACCGTCACTGATTTAAGAGAGGTTTCATCGGTTTTACCGAGAAATTTCCTCCACGAGGCATCTTCTCTTAAAATATAGTATGTGACGAAATTAAACATGAAAAGTTGCAAATTTAATGAAACATTTTTTGTCCAACCTCTCCTACTGAATTGCCCCTCTGTGCGCCAGCTCCTCTAGGCACTGGGCGACCAGCTGTTCCGCTCTGTTGCCGATTCTGAAGCCTGTTCAGGCGTTGCTTCGGTTCTTCCTCGAGAGGAAATTACAATCCCTGAACGGGAGTCCGCAGCAGGTACTCGGGAAGTCTGGACACCGGACTCGGAGGTGCAGCGCATCGCGTGCAGTTTGATCAAGTCCCGTGTGTTCAAATGGAGGAATACGACTTTTTCGAATCAGATCACTAAAAAAAAAGTCGCTTGGAAGTAGAGTCCAAACTCTTAAAATCATTCACAAGAAAAAATACTCTTGATTCAATGGAGAATTTGCACGCAATTTTTTTATTGCTTCATCTGAAAGTGCCTGATGAGCTGAGTTCGCAATATTTTTCATAATTTTTTTCTGACACGGGAAATTGGAGAAAAATTGATTTAAAAGTGAGAAAATGTGCCGCCTTGTGACGTCATCTGGCGGCATTTCCCATTTAAACACATGTATTTTAGCAGAATCGGTTATTTTGTCATATCTCCTCTAATAATTGCTCGATTTATGAATCAAGGGTATCTTCGTGTTCAGTTCACTCAGAGGATTCCACTTAAACAGGAAATTCATCAAATTTCAGACCCTTGCAAATTCTCCATCGGACTTTTTGCTTAAATCAAAAGGAAATCCGCCTAAATCAAGAAGCTCAGCTCTCCGATTCAAGGAAAAATTGGATTGAATCAAGAGTATTTTTTCTTCTCAATGTTATCAAGAGTCAGGACTCTAGATCCAAGCGACTTTTTTCCAGTGGACTTAGTGGAAGTTAACTTCGATGAGGATACAAAATTAATACCATTTAAATAAGCTGTTACACTGTTCTTGCATTACCTTGACAATTTAACACAGAGCTAGCTCTCATCCCCAGAGGATGAATAAATATGTTTTAATTTTGATAACTATCCGTTACTTTTATTAATTTATACCTTTTTGCGTGTTTGCCTAAAAAGTAATGGCTGGACAGTCGGGGCTTTAACTTTAGTTGTAGGAGGAAGAGCAAGAAAAATAAGAAGAAACAATCTGAGTAAGTCGCTATTTTCCTACCCCTAGGGATTTGGGATGAAATTGCCAATAAATGGATGCATTTATGCTAAAAAGAACTATGTTCTGCACAAATGTTATGTTCATAGTTCCTTTTAGCATAAACACGTTCAAGTGGACTCACTTGTGCGAGCATTTCCGTACTAAATAGTAGTTCTCCGTTAACAGTAACCATTATCAGCCGTAGATTAGCGAGTAGTGCGGTTGCTTGAGACATTATTTTAGGTAAAGACTAACAACGCATAAGAAACGCCTTCATTAGGAAAAGATACTTCCTAACGTGGCCTCAGAGACCGGATAGTTGCATCGTTTCAAAAACTATTCAATAATGTAGCAGCGTGGATTAATGAGTTGCGGTTTATTACGATATTTCTTTGATGAAGATTGCCGAAGAATAAGAAACGCCTTCATTAGGAAAAGATACTTCCTAGCGTGGCCTCAGAGGCCGAATAGATGCATCGTTTCCGAAACCATGCAGCAATAAAGCCAAGTAGCACAGTAAGATCATGTTTGCGGTCCAATGAAAAAAGGAAAACTATGTTGACATTTATGTCAACGCCAATGAAGCGATTGAATGTTTTTTTACCTAAACTACAATGATTATAAAAATCACATGGTCCTATGACTTAGGTCGCGTTGAATTCGTTTGGATGATGATACTTCTGAAATTTAATCTTGACTGCGTTGAAATAGAAGAATTGCACCCTCACACTAGCCTTTGGAACAATGCAGTCAGGAGTTGGTGCCCGCAAGGCGTCTACGCTTCCCTCAATAAGTAAAAATAATTTATACTGATGTACGAGAAGTAACTTTTCTGAACTAATTATTCCCAGATCTCAATAATTGTGACGTCCTTTCATCAGCGACTGATAACTTCAACCATACCTTAATTCGGTATATAAAAAACACAAAGATCCTCTTTCGAGAAGGAGGAAAACGGAATGTCTCACATCCTCAAGGTTATGACAGGGGTCATAAGCATCAAAATTGCCTGGCAATTTGGCACCGCTTCTTTTACTCCCTCTATTGGTTATTCACTCTCATACTCCGAAGTATACACTTGACTCACTCTAGTCTCTGATTCACCTGCGTTCTCAACGTTGCCGTCATAATCATAAGAAGCGCGATGCGTTGCCACATTGAGTATATTTTCCATCACAATTAATTTAACTAAATGCTAATAGTTGCTCAACATTCAAGAACATGCATATCAGCCGCATGATACGCACTGTCAAAAACCTTGCACTAGCTGCTAGATTTTTTGGGGGTCATAGTCAAAAATCAACTGACAAACTAACTAACTAACTAACTAACTAACTAACTGCTGAACTGCTTCGTTTTTTTCTCGCGCGGCACGTGGACTCATAAATTCGCCCGATTTCTTCCTAAGCTTCTGCACGAAAAAAAAGTAAAATTTTAACAATATTCCTGGCTGCATTTTAGTGCAGCCTGAAATGGGTTTACATCAGTCAGAAGTATGATTGATTCAACCAAATTTCTGGCTGACTCAGCTTCACCCGGCTGGTGTGCCAGGATAGGGATCTACACCGAAAAAGCGTTACAGAAGGGAGAGTAGGCAGTATGAGTCAAAAATTCCAAACAAGTGGGTTAATCAATTGAAACGCTGGGTGCAGAAAGGGTATTTCTTGGTTGCGGTGTCCCGGAATTTTTCCTAACGCTTCATCCGTTATAATAATTGAAGCAAATGTATGGAATTCGTTGGAATTTTGTACAGGATTTTCTTTATGGTTTTACAGTACTAAAAACGAAAAGTTTCAAAAATTCACTCAAGAGCAGAGATTCTGAAACGCCGCAACTGAGAAATGCCCTTTCTGCGCCCAATGCCTCTGCTCATGAACGCTCTCAAAAAAACGGCTTCAAACCCTTAAAATCACTAGGCTTTCATAACCCGCAATAATACTTCCCATTCACTACTGTCTCACCATTCAATAAGTCGCGAATGAATTCGTGTCGCCGATAAAAAACCACCTACTTCGCCGTGGAGCTGAGTGGGCGTAGAGTGACAGGCGGG
>NW_017547292.1:2314845-2421713 GCF_001854935.1 Bemisia tabaci
GAGCCATAAACGAGGCATCATAACAGGAGCTTTCGGCGGCGGAGCTTTCCGAAAATAGCTCGATAACACGTGTTCCGCTGCTCCCGGACAAAAAATGTGCTCGTAGCAGCCCCGCGCTCCACCGTTCGATTACCTATTAACACTTGTTTCATGTCTCGTCGTAAAGGCGCCGGCCAAAAAACCCAGCAGCTGTTGCCGGGAACACGTAGTTAAGTTTTTCGCAGCTACTTCACGCCTTGGCTTTTCACGCCTCCTTTTTCTTCGGCTCCTGATGAGTCCGTTGTTGTTTTTTCTCGTCTTTCCGCTCCGTTCCCGAGCCGTAACGAGCTCTTTAATTGAACGAGAACAACCGATTCTGCCAATTAAATTGACGTAATTCGTCGTTCCCTAGACTGAAGAGCGTGTCATACGAGAAAAATGTTGCTTTCTTTCTCAGAAGTTGAACTGGGACATTCTTAATGTGACCACCATATTCTGCATGAAATTTTGATGAGGGAACATCTACTGCAGTGCTTTACTTCGCCTCTGTTAAAGCGGTAGACGTAGATCCAATTGTAGTGCTGGCCAGGGCCAACTGAAGGACTAAAGCCTGAATGGCGTGTAATTTTAAGGGGCTTGGACCCCACACCAGGGACGGGGGCTAGGGGTATGGAATATCCCCAAGAAAACAACAGTCTTGGAGACAGGGGAATTTCAGGGCTTCTAGAAACCTGAACAATCGAACATTATCGGGGTTTTTTTTCGGCAGCAGGGAAAATCTTCAAAAAAACCCGGAGATCGGACTTCGGCTCACTGTGAGTTCGCCTTCAGTTTTCAGTGTAGGCAACCCGAGCTCTCATGTGGCCGAATAGTGGTATTAAACTCAGATGTCACAATAATTGCTCGGGACAACTTGAAGGGTTCCTTGAGGGAGCTTTGCTTTTCACATTTATTCTTAGCGAAGAATAAAATTTTAAGTATCTTCTTCAAGGTTCAAACTTGATACATCTTGTTACATTACTATTAGGCTCATTCCGAATATCATTGACATTTTCAGCTCGAACCGTTATCTGATATAAAATAGAAAAAAGACACAAAAAATGCTGATGAAAATCTGCAACGTTGAGACATAGATAAGTTCATTCGTCTGAGAGATGACATTTGTAACATCAGTTTCACTCTGCGAATCGGTGCTTTTACGGACGAGACCGAGACAGCGGTTCTCGATGCAAAATGAAGTGCAATTGCATCGGAGCGCTGCGTAAATACTACCCGGATCACCCGACTGCGTTTTGCACTCGGCTCGCCGTCGACTTGGGAGCCACTTTAATCCGAATTTAGTAAGCCCCTAATTGTCAAGAATTCGGGAGCGGGGCGCCCTGCTTGTCCCTGCTCGGAGCCCTATCCCTCCGAGTCAAATTAATTCCAAGAAATCCGTCGCCGGATGCCGCGCGGGGCGCAGGGCCTACAACACCACCCTCGCTCGGCGAGAACCACTCGAGTCCAATGACAACCCTATGTGAGATACGCGGTTCTTCACGGGCACGACGGGCCAACGGGAAAGCGGCAACCGGGCGGGCTTTTAACAAGCCACCGACATGGGATGCTCCCCGAAACAAACTTAATACTCGGGAATTAGACTGTTCGACGGCTATCCGAAAGCCCCAAAGTTATGCGCCGCGGTTGATATGTCGGCAATGAGGAGCCGAGTTGCTTAAACGCCGCTTCCGAGCTCATAAAAGGTCGTAGCCAGGATTGTTTGAGCGGGAAGGCGCCCCAACCCCTCCCCTAGGCCCCGAAGAGCACAGTTTCCTGTGCCACGTTTTTAGGTGGAAATGTGTACTTTTCACCAGGTTCCGACTAATCTATGGATGCATCATTGGACTGAGTGAAATGGACCAATACTGCCGTGCTAAGGAAAAACGCCGTATGAGCTTTAAGGCGTTGCCAAATTTTCTCCGGCAAATCACTAATTTTCAGGAAAATTGTTGAATATTTGTCTCCCAATTTCTCAGATAATTTTGTTGGTAGTTGGATCTAAAGTTCCTGACAATTTCGAGGAAAAATATTCATAACTTTCCTAAAGAATAAACATTTTATTGAAGGAAATTGGGCAACTCTCGAATGTTCATACGGCGTTCTTCCTTAGTGCGACGGAATAGATGAACAGACTCTCGAGGAGTCTTCGGGTTGATAATCGAAATCTATAAAGAAAGAAAACAAATGGAAAATCAAGCGATTGGTCGAAGCGGATTGTTGCAATGGACAAAAGTGGTAAGTATTGGACTAACACAAGAGTGACCCTATGGCTAGTCCATCATTTCTCCCTTAGTCTATAACAACCATCCGCTTCAACCAATAGGATGACTGCGGTCTCCCGTTGAGTTCCTTGTCTATCACTTTTATCTATCGACTTAAATTATCAGCCCGCGGGACCCATAGAAAAAATCCAAATTCAACTCATAACTGAGAAATTGGATCGCATTCAGCAGAGAAGAACTAGCTTACAGTGTTTTAATAATTGTGCATCTTCATCTTTACCAAAGAGAATTACCGGAATAGAAAAGATTTTTTGTTTCCTTGCCATAAAATTGAAAATTTTAGATGAAAAATAAATCTTGTAAATTTTATTTCTGTACATACATCCAGCATTTTTTAGAGCAAAGAAGGAGTTACACTCCTGAAACAACTGTAGTCGCGTACTGGTTCTCTTGCGCTATTAATGCGACCCGATCCGTCGTTGTAAAATTCAAACTTCCTGTCCACTAAACAAGTCCCGATTGAATCAAATCGGGAGCTAAACCAATTTCAGTGTAGTATACGGTTAGATAATTCGCTTCGTGCTACAGATGAAGTGGATGTTTGTGAAATTCAACTCTAGGTATTTTCCAAGCGATGAGTATTGCGGCCAATTTGACCTAGATTTATGTTGTTGCTTTTTTGTTGTTTTTTCTTTGAGAGATAGAGAGAAAGATGAAAATGTGCGCTGAATAACTTCTACTAGACGAGTGACTTTTGGAGGTTTCGATGCATTCAACGTGTTTGGTGTATGAGCTTTTGAATAGACACAACAAAGGAAATGGGCTTTAGGGCAGTAGACTATGCTGATCTATAAGATTAAAAGGGCAGACTGCGTGAGCTTGTTTTTTTGGCCAAAAAAGCACATTCATCTGTTAAATTTTTCCCTCCAAAAAATAAAAATAAAAAAACAATAAAAACAAACAGACAAAAAAATTCAACCAGAACTACTCCCCCTCCCCTCCAATTTCCGGTTGAATTTTGATCGTTTATATTTCATTTCGCTAACGGTATAGTGGACAAGACATAGGGAAAAGGGGTAAACCCTCATTACTTTATGAGCGCTTCGTTAAAGCTAGAATGTTCTATTCTAGGAGAGTCCACGCCAAATGTTTGCGCCCTTCTAGACTGCTCCAGGAGATCGTCTGATGTCGCTTTTACATGTTTAGAGTAAATAGAAGAGTCAAAATGGCAGACCTTCTGTCGCAGTTTAAAAGTACGCAAACGTATTTGGCGTGGAATCGAAGGATCGATGGACCACTAGACAAGGTGCGAATTTAAGCATTCTGATACATGTTTCTTAATCAGAATTTCACGTAGAACACGATTCGCGCAACGAAAATTACTGAAACCAACTCCTAACGGAGTTATTAACACTTTTATTTCACATTGGTTACGAGGAATTTGAACTGCCCGCTCACAAGAAACTCAAAGCTCTACGTGAGTCAAATCGCGCACTACAACGGTCTCAGCAAGCTTCTCAATCGAACTATGTTCATTTCCCACCATGTGTTTTTCAAATTATAAGTAATTTGCTATAGCTGAGCCAAAGTGTCAAGATTGAGGTTGCCAGATTTTTTTATCGCAGAGGCGTCCATGATAACGATTAGCGCGCGATGTGAATCACGTAGAGCATTGAGTTTTCATGAGCGGGTGGTTTGAATTCACGCACCGAGAATCATTAAATATCTTCGGCAGGAGTTGATTTCGGTAATTTTCGTTGTGCGCATCGTGTTTTACGTGAAATTTTGGTGAAGACACATGTATCAGAATGCTGAAATGCGTACCTTGTCTAGTGGTCCATTGGACGTATTTCTGCCAAACGGAACTATGTGCCTTAAGACACGAGCCTTGAGACCCATTAGAATATATGCATTACGGAGCTCATGTCATAATGCACATAGTTCCGTTTGGCAGAAATACGTCCAATAACTAACTACAATATTTCCTATGGAGGGTACATAGAACACAGAGGGTAACTACAGAGGGTAGTACCCCCACCTCTTGCTTCCAAGAGCCTGCGGTGCTACAATTTTTACCCTCTCCATCGGTCGATTCTAGACGATTTGGCAAGAGAGACGCCGGTTGCGGTACGTCACGAGCCGAGACCGGAGCGATCCATAATATTTATTCGAGTGTCTACAATATGAATTGCCGCGACCGCAGAGGAGATGCGCGGGGAGCCCGGCTATGAGGCCCAAGCTCTGAGGCTGAGGTAAACTGCAGCGCTTGCCAAAAACTTTCATCGGGGCTCTTTTGCCCGGGTTCGCCGCATCTTGGTTCGCCGAACGCGGGTTGCCGCTTCCCCAGACTCCTCCCGTTATTGGGAAAAACGTTCAATGATCATTCGAACGTTGCCACATTTCCTCTCAGAAAATATTTATGATTAAAGGAAATTATGAATATTTTTCCTTGAAATGTTCGGACCGGTTAGATCTGATTATGAACAACATTATCCGAAAAATTGGAGGGAAAATATTTACACATTTCCCCGAAAATTCATGATTTGTTAAAGGAGATTTGACAACGTCCAAAGGCTCATGCGAGGTTCTTCCTTGGCGCGGCAGAGGGAGCTTTCTGTTCTCCCGATCCGGCTCTCATCCAGGGAGCATCGAACCCTCGTAGAAGTCATTCGGAGTCATTACTAAGAGATTTCTCATCCCTTGAAATCTCATTTTTTGTCACAGTGAGTTCTACCGTTCTGCAGGGCCGATTTCTATGATCCGGCTATCCACAGGCAATATCCCCGACTAGCCCGTTTTATTCACATTTTGGAAACACGATCTTAAGTGTTTATTTTACAGTATGTAATAAAGTTGTAAATTCTCCGATTAAATGCTTATAAATGCTTCTTTTGTTTGTCACGGACCGTTCTAAAGATGTATTGGACCGATTTTTGTAATTTTTGCGATTATCAAGAGAAGATAGTGTCTAAATAAGCCCGTTCTATTTAGATGAGCTTACCAGATTAGCTAACTAAAAAAAATGGCAGTAACTTTTGATTTGGGAGCAGAGGGAGTTTACTTCAATCTTTGACGATTATCACCCTCTAGTATCTCTTGATGCCAATCTTGCCATTCTAGTACTAGGATGAAAAAGTTGATAACGTTCAAATTTGGTCTCAAGATAACGAGCAAATGAAGCCTAATTTTCTGTCATTTTGAACCAACTGCATCCCACGTTCGTCATGAATTTGGTGCCTAGGAGCTCCATAAAGCCATGGAACCGGGACAATCAGAGGTAGACCCTTCAGTTGCCATGCTCTCGCCATCAAGATGGCTAGACCGTGTATAAAACCATCACATCCAGTCTCGCGCGGTCAACTTCGCGTCGCGACCTGCTTGTGGAAGCGTACCTCAAAGCTCTGCTCACCAACTTCACCACTGACTCCAGCGCCGAAGTTAGGAGCCTCGAATCGGGGAATTCGTCGCTTCCTTGACGTAAAGGCGTATCTCTTTTCCACATGAACCCTGGAAAGCGTTGAGTTATACGAAGAATAGGGCTCATGTGGGAATCGAGGTACGTCTTTACGTCAGAGGGACGACGAATTAACGCGCGTGCACCTTGCTCTTTATCCGGAGGGCCCTGGCCTCGGATCTAAGGTCCAGGAGCCCATTGTCTCGGCTCAATGCATGGCGCATGTTACAGATATTCAAAGCCACCTCGCCAAAATAGCGAGCGCTAATCCCTGGATACGGCCGCGCGACGCGACGGGCCGACGAGGAAGGGCTTTTATTGTCCCTCCGTGTATGCCCCTCTTCTGCCCCCCCCCCCCCCCNNCGAGCCCTCAATTCCACCGGATGAGGGACGCGCGACACGGCGGTGCAGGGACAAAGGGCTTGGTGCAAATCGCTGGCGGTGATTCAGTAGGCATGGTCGTGTGTCCAAACGCCAAGATTTTAGTGGTTTCCATGAGCGACCAAATCGTTTAAATTTATGACGATTTGAAGCATTCATGGGATGATCAGATAGAAGATTGGACGTAATTATGCTCAGAGGAACTGGGGCACTGCTCCAAAATGCATTTTACCGACATTATTTATTTTTCTCTTTACTTTCCTCCTAATTCTCCTTTCTCCTTGATTTCTTCTCAGGCTTCCTCAGGTTAGCTTCGGGATTTTCCAGTTTATTTCCTTTCTTCTTAATCTTTTTCAGTTTCTCCTTTTCTTTCCTCAAATTCCTTCTTATTCCTCCTCTTCCTAGTAATGTTTTCCCTTCCTTTTTCCCTTGCCCCCTTTAAAACACGTTCCTAATCATAGGAACTTCATTTAATTCCATAGGTACATTAATGCAATGAAAATGAAACAAGATAAAAATAAATTAATTAAAAAAAAGACGAACGCATTATTTTAAGTATGCAGCTACTGTTAGCATAAACTACTACTTAACCTCCGTTCCTATTCTATTTTTTTTTACAGCAGAACAAATGAACATCATTCCTCTTCTTGTTCACCGAATTTCCTCGCACAGAGAAGAAAAATCACGGAAATTTTTGAGAATTAAAGGTGGGGGGGTTTTTAACTTAAGAAAATAAATTATGACAGGAAGTCCGCAACGTAGCAAAACGAAATACATGGTTTGGGAGTTTCGCCGGCAAAATTGTCTCTAATTTCTAACGTTTCTCACAGTTCTAAAGGTAAATATGTCACAAAATTGATACATAACACCGATAGGATCGCTCAATGCTCGTTTCAGGGTGGCTATTAAAACAGGCTGACCAAAAATCAGTACTTTTTCGGTACTTTCCTAAGAAATTCAGTACCTCGTCAACAGAAAAAATAAGTACTTTTTCAGTACCTCCAATTGACGAAATTCGGAAAATTTGAATTTCCCCCTAAAATTGTGATAAAAATGACTAAAATATGACAAAATTCCAGACTTTCTTGCAAAATTCCGCACTTTTACAGCATTTCCGGGCCGCCCGTTAAAAATCAGTACTATTTCCGGACTTTCCGGAAATACCGGACTTGCAGACACCCTGGTTGTGGATCATGGGAAACTAAAGTTACCCTTTTTCTCCGTATGTTACTAGCTAACCTGGTTCCTCTAGGGAAGTTCGCTTGCGCAACGGACGAAGGACGAAGAGGTTTCAGGCGAGGGGTAGGTGGTTGTGCGGGAGGGAGGGGGTGGAGTTAACGAGCGGGCGAATTGGGCTCGGAGGCACAGGAGCGCAATTACCGGTTCTAATTAGCGCGGACGTATAGTCGCATAGGTAACGCATTCAGACGTTACCGAGCATAGACTCAGACGCAGGCAGACGTACACATGGCGCAAGATTTAGCGCACGCTAAACAGTGAACGTCGGCAGTCGCTGCATTCAGCCATTGTTGCCATGGCCGCTACATTTTACCTACATTTTATAAAAAGGAACTGTAATTTTGGGCTCATTTTAGAAACGACGCGCGTGCCATTAGTTTCTCTTCGCCGGTAGGTGCTTTCACGGATAGAACAGAAATTTTAGTTTCTTGATGCAATATGACGTACATTTAACCTACATACATTCAAAACATTCTTGAATCCACTGTTCATGTCACCGACGACTTAAAAAATGAAACATGACGTTATCGATACAAAATAAGTCTAGCGGTACCTCATTTTTTAAAATCCTCACTTCTTGATGTTTTCCTTTACCTTCCCAAAAACACAGGGGGAGAGAAGGGGGGAATCTTCGCTATCACTCCATCCATAATTAGGAAAACAAAAGTGCATATTTCGTTGAAACTTTCACGGACTCATCTCATGAATTCTACAACTTTCTACACGAAAAATTACAGAAAGATCACATGTCATTAGTTTCCTCTACAAATCAGCGCCGGAGGTACACTGGAAAAAAAACACATTGGATCTAGAGTCCAGACTCTTAAAAACATCGACAAGAAAAAATACTCTTGATTAAATCAGATCTAAGCTTAAATCAAGAACCAAGCCTCTTAATTTGAGCGGATTTCCTCTTGATTCCAGCTTAAATCTGATTGAATCAAGAGTATTTTTTTTTTGGTCAATGTTTTCAAGAGTCTGGACTCTAGATCCAATGTGGTTTTTTTTCCCAGTGTACTGAAATGCCACATCCGAGAAGTGCCTTAATTTTTGGTCAAATATGCCCAACAGTTCCCTGGAAAAAATACGCTTGAAAACTGAATAGGGGCAACGTTATGACGTTGAAATGCAGTTACGTTCTTTCGATTGAGAGACGACGAGTGGATGACATCACCGTACTTCCACTCGTGCTAAGGAAGAACGCCGTATGAACCTTCAGGCGTTGCCAAATTTGCTTCGATTAAATACGAATTTATTAGGAAAGTTGCTAATATTTTTCTTCTAATTTTTCAGACAATTTTGTCCGCAATTGCATCTAAATCATTTGAAAATTTAAGGAAAAATATGCTTAACTTTCCTCAAAAATACATGTTTTATCCGGGGAAATTTGGCAATTCTCGAATGTTCATGCGACGTTCTTCCTTAGCATAGCAGCCTTCGAAGAAGAAGAAAAAGCCCTACAGGATAAATCTTGGCTCCCGTCAGTGAAGTGCAGTGGGGCTCGGTGTGGCAATGCAGCGTTCATGCGTTGAAGCAAAAGCAAAGCTCTATGAATAGACACCTAATACTCATGGAGCCGAGCTCTTAAGGGCGCTACCGGCGGCGTGTTGAGAGTGTTTAGGCTGTTAGAACAGCAGATTTTCAAGTCGCCGCCGCCATGCAACGCCAACACTACTGCGCCGGCTTTCGCTTTCCAAGTTTGGTTATTGTTGTCTTCGTTTCAGCCGGATCAAGGAGTCAAGGCACCTCTGAAGAGAAGGGCAGGGGAGGATGGGGGGAGTGAAGTTTGAAACGCGGAATCTAGCAGTCGAGGTGAGGTTCCTTTGGTTTACGTTGTGATTTAGGTAGGTTTCAGGAAGCCCTTAAAGAACATCATCATAAAAAGATAATTTTAGCCGACCACGAGTAAAATTGACAATGTCAATTTGAATTGTTATCGAGCATTTGACGGTGCGGTGTCGATGATACACCTATCTATAACATATAGTGCACACAAATAGAGATTCTTGTAAGATAGCAGAACTGTTTTTCCTTAGTCGAATCCAACGTGACTGTAAGTGAGGCACTTATTTCGATTAAAAGCGTGCATTGTTTTAAATACATTAAAAAATGCTAAAAAGAGAATCTTCAGTAGCTAATACTGTCAGGAATTACTGAGATTGTCTGCTAAAATTCCTTGGCATCTCGTTGTGAGGAGCCATTAAGCTATCAAACAATGGTATCACCTTAACTACTACGCTTCTTTAGAAAACACACATGGGGAAGAGGTTACTTTAAAAGTCAAGTCAAATCGCCTTCAATCTTAAGGGTAGGCAACACGGGCTCCTGCGTGGTCGAATAGTAGTATCTCTGTCTGTTACGCTCATCATTCTAACGCAATGGCGGTTCGCCTACAATTTTCGATGTTGGCGACACGAGATTACACGTGGTCGAATAGTGGTATCATCATAAAATTGGTCACTTAGACACTTTACGAAACAGGTAGAAGGGACTTCAAAGTCATGCCATGAGCAGATTTGTGCGACGCGACACAGCAAAAAGAAAAAAAGAAGAAAAAAGAAGAAACCTCGTCGGCGAACTGACAATGCTGCTCCCACCCTCTCTCCATCAAATTTTCCCCGACGAAAGGAGAAAGATGTATTTGCTTTCACGCCGAGACCTGCGTTTTCGGTTGCAGGCGTAGGAACACTTACATCGTGAGCAAACCCTTCTCCGTAAATCCCTAATTAGTGCGACAAACATTAGAACAATTCAGCGAATCAAAACCAGACACTGTGAGCTCTTTCACATTAATTTGAACTTTCAACGGGGGATTAAATTAAACTCATTTTAAATGAGCGATATACAGAGAAAATGCTAGCGCGCGTCCCCGCCCCGCCCTAAACAGCGTCTCTTCTACGGAAAATTCAACCGGGCTCGTTCTTGGAAGACGTAGGTGAGACGAATCCGGATGAAAGGTGTCGAAATTGCACCCAGACGTTTTTGGGTGGCTAGAAATGAATTATAAATAAAAAACAAGGTTGGGTTGTACCCTATAGATTAGAATTCAATCACCCCATGGTATTAAGCACATTTTGTGGAATTTGCACACGACTGTTTTCATATAAAAAGTTAATTTGTCCACTTGAATTTGGCAATAGCTGATGTGACTTGGTTCCTTTCTGCTCAACGCTTTCAATTAGTCCGTGCGGTCTATGCTTCGGCAAAGTTCTACGTGTTATCAATGAAACAAGAAGTGACATTGGAGTAGGTCTGTCGCGCTAAAATGGGAATCGTGTTATGTTTCGACGTTTGATCATCGCAGATTAGGGACAAACAGCAAGATCTATCCTGATATTACGTGCTAAGTTGTTTAGGTTCCCCATTTTGAGGAGGATTCCGCGCGGGTGAAACAGAGGAAGGGTTTCTCAATTTAAGGGTTTTGCAAAATATGGTTCGTTTTTGGAACCAAAGTTCAAAAAT
Organism: Bemisia tabaci; assembly: GCF_001854935.1. NCBI lineage: Eukaryota > Metazoa > Arthropoda > Insecta > Hemiptera > Aleyrodidae > Bemisia > Bemisia tabaci. The sequence goes on from NW_017547292.1 coordinate 2,325,622, forward strand.
CATGTCTATTAGCTTTTCACTTGAGGACGACAGGGATGCCACAAGTTCTCAGCATTTTCATTTTCCAAATTGGCCTTCCAATTTTAAAAATTCCTTTTTCCTTACAAATTTCAAAAAGCTTACTTTTGAGGCTATGGGCGCATTAATTGCGCCGATTTTTCGAAAAAGCATGTAATTTTTACCGTGACTTAAAAAACATGTGATTTATACCGCAATTTCGCGATGAAAACGCGATTTGCCGGCTTTTCCATTTGAAAACACTGTCTTCCTTCACTGTCTGCCTTCCCATTTTCACACGCGACCGATCGCCATTTATCCTGAAGGAAGATACCAGCACCAGATTGCCTCCTCCGGAAGACCCACCCTCACCCGGCAACCAACTTGAGTTGTTAGGATAGGTTTTATCCGCGAGCGGAGGATCAGATAACAGAGTCATGAAGGCTTAGGGAGCATAAGGAGGATCCCCTTTGGAATGATTTTATTCCAATTAGTTGATGTTTCCGAAAGCCTTCCCTCTGAATCCTCGAGAAAACTACACACTTTTCGAGGGCGATCCAACATACCTGCCTACTACGAGTTAATCTCCTTTGATTTGGCTCCCCGCTTCGAGTTCGATTCCCTCCCGCTAGTTAAACCTCTTATGAAGATGTTACCTGCATCCGTCTGCTCTCGACGTGCGGCACTCGCAGCGGGAGAGGAACCAAAATAAAAGAGCAAGCAGAACCAGACCGCGTCAGCTATGTTGCCGAATGGAATCCAGCTCGCTGCCATGACCTAACCCCTATGAACAATACTTTCTGATACATATTGGGCTGGGTTACTAGTTTTGGTCATGTTGAAGCCTCTGGAGAGAAGTCTCATGAGGATAATTTAAAAAAGTGGTTTTTTTAAATTGTTTTTTTTTTTTTTTTAAATTTTTTTTGCGAGAAAATAAATGCGTCTAGTATATGCAGGGAAGAAGGACCGAACAAGCCAGATCCACGCGGCTGAATCATGTTTCAAATGTATGAGGAAAAAAAATTTGTAGTAGGGTAAAGCCAAATACATACGGCAATTAAGATATCACGAATGTAACCCGTCAAACAAGCGGACACAGAAGATGTAATGAGAGGGTTCCAAGTATCCAGCTCTAAAAACGACATTCCTGGGGGAAATTTCGTTTTATTACAGCCGAAATTGTCATAATTCAGTTGTAATGATGATAGAATATGACGTCGATAATGATTAAACAATAAACGGTTCTTTGGGCGAAATTGGTCAGATGAGACGCCAAAAAGCACATTAACGCGTACAGTCTAAAAATCTCCTATTTGTTGGAAACCAACACTAACACTCTTGCACGATTTTTCTTACTGCTAAGTTTTTTCCTTCCTCTTTTCTCTGTTTTTGGGACTGCTCAGTAAGTATCAGAGGGTATTGTCAAAAACACAAGTTTTTTGAGCATTTTTTGTGGCGCCTGGGTTCACCTTGTACACAATCACTGTGCTGATTCATTTTCCGCGTGATATGACAACGGGTCAAAATCGTGTTGCAAGCCCCTCAAACCCCCTCGTGACGCCCTCCCTCACCCTCCTGGAGTCCCACGGGCACGAAGGCGCGGCGCAGCACCGACCCTCCTTTAATTTTCGAGGAGTCAAATGAACTAATAGGGGAGGCTAAAAGCACCCTCCGCAGAAAGTCGGTCTAGGTGAAATTAAGTCTAATTCGCGACCCATTAGAAAATCTGTGTCTGTCTCCCTGGAAACGTCTTCCCTTTGTGCCGTGATCCGCGATTCAGCCTCGCATTCCCCCGTCAGCGGCGCAACAGTTCTTCTCTGCCAACAATCCACCTTACAGCGTGACTCAAGATTTACTCGAGAACGCACGAATATTACAAGGCTTTACCATTTTGGAGCATTGAGGGGAGGATTATATGAGGATTATATTTCACGAAACAGTTAAACCAAAATAGCGTGGACTGTATGTCCACCAAAAGATCGTTAAAAAAGGATCTTCTTTAATTTTCTTTTCCAAATAAAGAAAATGTTCTTCCGTCAGAGACATTTTTTTGTGGAAGAAATTTTCGTAATTTTTTCATTTTTTTAAGCATCAAATGTCATCGATGAAAAATTTACAGAATCTTCATCTTCATTGAGAAAGGTCCCTCTCACTGAAAAAAAAAAAAAAAAAAAAAAAAAAAAAAAAAAAAAATTGGCTAAAATATTTTTCATTAAAATGAACTGTTTTAGTATAATAAAAAAGGGTTTTGTGACCATTTGTTTTCCCTATTATGTGAATAGGTTGCTACAGACACACTAAAAAAACCAAGAGGCTGAGATAAACCGATTAGGCGCCATTTGCCATTTTTGTGTTAATCGATGAATCTATCTTCAATTATTCAAATATAAGAAAAAACAAAACTTCAAGTATAATTTCTACTTTGAAAATACATTTAGTATCATTCCATTGGGAATTTGTAATTTATGAGGTATGCATAATTGAATCGTGCCGAACGATAACAGCTAATGACCATTTTTCCAGCTTTCAGTTTTGTATGTTGATAATATTTTCAAGAGTTGGTACAATTATGAAAGTGGTGTAAATAGTTTGTATGGGATTATCTTCCATGGTTGCATGTCACTCTGAAAAGTATTATCAATCCAAAAAAAAAAACTCAAGACCGGAGAAATGGTCATTACCGGTTTTTGCACGACACGATTCAATTAAATTCCACAATTGATAAAAGAAATTTTGAAGGCATATTGCGCGATTTTCAACCATCAGTTCCTTTGAGTAACAGTTCTGATACATTTCCTACATTGTTGAATTACAAAACCTTAAATTTACGAATTTGAGATTGTTGAGCCTCATTTTCAGGTGCCAATTTCGGAAGGCGATGGCATTACTCTGGTTGGACAGCCGGAGCGGGTACACCTACAAAATATTGTTTCTGCGATTGATGATGCTTAGTTTACTCACTACAATGCACTCTAAAAACTGCTTGCAAACATTTTCCGAGACGCGGCATTACGGAGCCGTAATCTTCGGCGCCGAGACGCATCATTCTGCAATGTTACGGAAGAGAGCCGTAAGCGCCATGCTATATGGGCCACGGTTAGCACATATTGCAATGTGTCTCGAGTATCATCCAAGACTCCACTTGCGGCGCTCTTCCGTAACCCGACAGCATTGTGACGTCACCTTTTTCACTGAACGGGACCGCACGAACGGAGGAAAATGAAGAGAGTGGATTCGAGCTATTCAGCACTTTCGCGAATGCAACTACGAGATCCACTCAGGCTTGGGCCACAGGCATAGGGGTCCAATTCCATGCACACGTGAGCCCTGGAAAACATGCGTTTAAATGGAAGACAAGGCTCACTTCAAAAAGGAGTCACACCTTTACGTTAAGGGGACGGCGGAAAAATTGCAGAGCTACGGCACAACAGGCAGCGGGCGACGCGAATTTGCCCGCGCGACCAAATGCAACGATATTGGACCTGCCTGTTGCCACTGATGAGTGCGATTTACGTGGCCTAGAGTAATCCGTGCTACTCTCAAATTAATTAATTTGTTTCAGGCCTTTTTAAAACACTTTAGAAGAGCAATGTAGATCAAGTGTAGATCACCCGATCAAGTGGAATTTACTTATATTATCACACGGAGAAAAAACGGGACCCGAAGTTGAGGTCATATGGATCTCTGAAGTTTTCGGATCACGTATCTAAAAACTTGAGGTCGAGCTGCCGAAGTTCGGGCCAGACATCTGAAGTACTTCGATATATACCGAAGGGCTCGGGTCACACATCTGAAGTACTCCGGTACATACCGAAGTGCCTCGATGTCTGACCCGAACTTCGGCAGCTCGACCTCAAGTTTTCGGATGCGTTATCTGAAAGCTTCAGAGATCCATATGACTTCAACTTCAGGTCCCATGCACGAAGTTTTTTTTCTCCATGCAGAGGACAAAACATGAATGATCCTCACAGTAGAAACGTAATTCTCGGTAAAAGTAGCCATCAAAGTCTGTTCGGAATATATTTCTGGAGTTGGATTATTCTTTATAATGTCATAAAGGTCCCAACTTGATTTATAACAAAAAAAGGAGGGGCTACATATCATGAAAGCTTGGATCTCCCCGGCCAATCAGAAAGCGGCAATTTTTTTCCTTCGTGAAAGGACTGAAACGTGCCGGAAAGTTCTGTATCAAAGCACAGCTTCAAAATCTTTGGAAACGGTGGCGCGGAAAACTTGGCGTCGCGCGCTGCCCGTGGAAACGTGGCCTAAAACGCGACAACTTCGACGATTACGCGATCCGATGGTTTGTCTCGGCGGCGCTTGTCGTCTACCGAGCCAATAAAAACTTCCTCAGCGTATGTTGACGAACGACGGAACGACTCTTCTGCTGAGAGCTTGGGCGGGGGAAGGAGGGAGGCGTTAAAATCACTGACAGAATCAATTAGCTGTTCACATACGAACACGGCTTGACGCGGTGTACTTAGCGTCTCATCGCGTCGCAGATAAAGGATAAACAAACCCGGGTTGAGGCGAATCGGTCGACGTTGCCCTGTACAATATCCGATGGAAATTTGCGTTTTAGAGGCACTAGAGGAATTTCAGGCTTAAGCTAGAGGTGAGAAAAGATCCATCAAATGTGGCAAAGTTACAATGGCAAAATAAAAGTTTGGGCTCATTTCGCCTTTTTCTTGTTTTTGTTTTTAAATATATATATATATTTTTTTTGTTGAAGAGGAGGGGTATCGATATGGACCATTTTTGAGCCCACTCTGAATGTCCTCAACTCAACGATTTTTCTGTACATTGATGGTCAATACCTTACGGAATACATCATGATTTAGTTGCTTTCGGTGACTTGTCGAATCTAATATTTGCCTTAACATGGTTCTGAAGGCCGATTTCAGCGAAAAATGCAAGTTTTGCGATTTGCGATAGAATGCTGGATTATCCACATTTTTCGCCATAACCGAAGTTCGGGCGGGCCTATGTTTGTTTATACCATGATTAGGCCCGAAAAGAATCCTGAAAGGACCAAATCTTGATGCATGTCGTTGGATATGGTCCGTCGTTGAGTAGAGAGATTCAGCCAACCAAAAAACGGTCTTTAAAAATACCCCTCCTTCCGAAAGGATTTGTGTAAATTCTCAGATCAGATGACGTCATCGTCTTAGCTTTCCAAGGTGCGTCTCTGCGCGCCAACCGATAGAAATATATGAACTTATGGTAAAAAACTTACAGTGGAATGAATAATAACGTCCCTTGATGTGTACGATGCATTTGATACTGACCTGAAACAAAAAAACGGTAAAATTAAGTTCATCTGAGGATGTTGAGAATATTTCATGACATTTCCACACATTTCGGACTGAAAATGTTCAAAATTCCCGAATTTCCGAACACGATTTCGAGACTTTTCCCATATTTTCTCTGACGCCTCCGATGATAAAAATTAAAAAAAAAAAAAAAAAAAAAATATCTATGTTTGCAGTTCTTTAGGTTGTTAGGCAATGGGCATCCCATTCTCTGCTGGGCTGAAGATAAACGTCGTATGAACATGCGTGGGTTGCCACATTTCCCCTAATAAAACAAAGATTTCCTTTTCGAGGAAAGTTGAGAATACTTTTCCTAGAAATTTTACAGATACCGTGGATATAATTGCAGATGAAAATTTGCGAAAAATTGGGAGAAAAATATCTGCAAGTTTGCGAGCAAATTCGCATTTTATCAAAGAAATTCGACAACGCCTGAAGGCTCATACGGCGTTTTTCCTTAGCACGGCAGTACTGCAGTACGATGGAAACAGCATTTTGCTCCCGCTCGGCTTCGAATCTATGAAAAAAGTGGGTTGAAAGGCCACTTGGCAATATGCGAGAAGCTACACCGGAGAGTTCTCCGAGACGGCGGCGGACAAGCAGGAGGCGGGGGCGAGGCGGCGGGGGGGGGGGCACAGTTTGCCGGGAATAAATAGGAGCGAATTGCACACCTTGATTCGATTCATCAAACCCGCGCGGAGGAGCTTCAGACAGGCGCGCACCCCGTCTGAAGATGAGAGATCAAACTCAATTGACACCGATAGACGTCAACTCCGAACTTTGCATCCAGGAAAAATCCCGGGGAGGCGCTGGCGCTGTTTGCCGGCGGCGGAAAATAGGCCGACCCCTGCCCCCCGTCCTCGCACGCCTTCTGAAAGGCCCGCTTTTATTGAAAAGTTCGCCCGCCACGAGAGGTATACAACTTGGCGGATGGCGACGAGCGCTCGATCCGGTTTCTTCTTTGTTAGGACTGCCGTGCTCAGGAAAAACGCCGTATGAGCCTTCAAACGTTGCCAAATTTCCGGTGATCAATTGCGGATTTGCCAGAAATACTGGTGAGTATTTTTCTTCCAATTTTACGGTTCATTTTCTTCAAAATTGGATGTAAAATATCCGAGCATTTCAGAGAAAACTATTCACAACTTTTCTAAAAAAAAAAAAAAAATTANGGGGGGGGGGGGGGGGGGGGCTTAGCAACATTCATGCTCATGCGCCGTTTAACAGAGACGTGGTGTGCTTTGAGATATATCGATTGATCTGCCATTTAAACCTACGGAAAAGGATCGATAAACAGGGTGCTCGCAACGAACACCTTAATATTCGATTCTTTACCATAGCTTCAAATGGAGAAATATCGATAATCGATCATTCACGCCACGCCACTGCCGTTTTACCTTAGCACGGCAGAGTCGAGAAATTTCAGTCAGAGAAATTTCGATTTGCCTGAGGAAAAATAACCAATGTCATGGTAAAATGCCTAATTTCACAGCAAGCTTTGTGATTAGTCAAAATTTTTTACAGAGCGAGCTAAAGAAAGAGTCTCCTTTTTCGCAAATCGCTTCACGACCCAAGAATTTCCTCACAAATGCAATGATGCGCGGATTACAAGATCGGGAAATTTTTGCAATTCCGGGAATTAATTGAATTTTTGCAAAATTTGACGACAGCGCGTTTAGAGTGTCATATCGCGTCAAAGACGCTTCAAATCCGACGCCTGGCGAGGGATGATGGGGTCGAGGCGTCGCATTGCACCGCATCGTGCTGCGCCGACGCCTCCGAGTCACGAAACTGTGACGTCACACGACGTGAGATTCCCATTATTGTCAAATAGTGCCCTTAAAAATTCTTTGAAAAACCGAACAAAACCACGAGGGGTCAATTTCTTCAAAAACAGGAGAAAACTTTACCTATCAATCGTCATGTTCGATCTAGAAAATTCATCAATAATCTCGAGTCGGTGTGAATGAATAGTGAATAAGTCGAAGGCAAATAGTCAAATCAGGCATTTTGTCAAATGCCTAGGCAAATAGTCAAAGATTATTCCGCAGATTGAAATTTTGATTTTTTACCCTGATTTTATACAAAATAATTCGTTGCTCCTGTTAGACAGAATTCTCTATAAAAATATGCAGCATGCAATGGTATTTTAGACGATTTTAAGATCCTGAATGCACATTTTTAAAAAAATTTTCAGGACGTCATAAAACACAGAATTTTTAAAATTTTAACATTTCAATGTACTAAAGGCATGTAAAAAGGAAGGAACACGGAGAGTTCGCGGATTTTGAAGAGTTATTTTCCCAAAATATTGAAAACCCGTGAACTCCTCGCCATAAGTTTACAGAATTTCGTAAACTGTCAAAATTTGACTACCGGACTAGGCATTCCTGGATGCCTAATTTGACTAATTGCCTCCGACAAATACACTATACATCATAACTTAATGACTACAAATTTAAGCACAGAGAAAAACTAAAAATCACGGTTATAGAGAGTTAAGTCTACTCTGTGAGGCTCATCTTAGCGGTAAGTACCGTAAATTCTCGCCAGAAAAATCACGCCTCTCTTCGTTGTGATAACAACTACGGTCAAATTTTGGTTCAGATCGGCGTAAAATTGGCAATCTGCAGGTCATCAAAATATACGGTAGGTCTGATTAGTGGGCGGACCCGAACTGAAAGAGGGTCCGTCATGCAAGAATCAAGAGAGGAGAGGGATCAGAGGTACAAGTAATAGTGAGCAGCGTTGTTGGATAACGTCGTAAATTGCAGCGCAAATTACAAGATGGATAAACGCAGAAAATGTTGTGATTCTTGAATCTTGAGTTTAGAATACCCATATGACTTTCATACAAAAACCATCAAGACCGATTGGCCACATCAAGAGATACACTTCGCTTATCTTCCCCGTGACAAAAGTTAAATTGCACCTACTCGGTCGGAAAAATTCGCTGATTTCCCGGTGAAACCCCTGAGTCAATGAGGCAACATCTTGGTAACTTCTCAACACTGACGCATCACTGCAAAGAGCCACACCGCCGCGGGCGCCTCAAGTTCAATATACTTGCGAGACCGATCTCTTAGCACATAATTAATCTTGTAACATCGACTAAACGTACCCGTGTTCAAGTCGAGCACTGGATTTTGAATAAACGATCGGAGGTGTCCTAACTACCTAGCTATCTAAACGCCTCACAATTTTAGACAAAATACGTATGAAGCTACGAAAGTTACGTATATTTTCCTTAAAATTTTCACATATTATAGATTAAATTGCGAAAAATACCGTCTGAAAAATTAGAAAAAGAGTACGTGCAACTTTCCCGATAAATTTTTCTTTCTTCGAAGGAAATTTGACAATGCCTGGAGGTTTATACGGCGTTTTACCTTAGCTCGGCGTCGGCGGTACAGAGGAGTCGCAAGTCCGCAACCGGTTTGCGGAAGCGCCACGATCATCAGGTTCGCGGTGAACACTCGGAATGTACCGCGTTGTCCTCCTAGGCTCGAAATCCACCGATTCTCAACTTGCTGGAGAAAAATGCCGTACCAACATCCGAACGCCTCCGAAACTCACCCTAAAATATTTATTTCTGGGGAAAATCGTGGAGAGATTTCGGTAAATTTTCACATATGGTCGATGGGATTGTAAAGAAAACTCCATGGAAAATTCGAGGGGGAAAACTCACCAAAACAGAGGATACCCCCGATCTACTCTCAACCTACTCTTCTTATGTCAAGGTACGTAAAACTAAGTCTATTTTCCCTAAGAATTGGCTCTTTTTTGTCGTTTTTACCCAATTTCAGGGGGAAAAATCGGAAATTTTTCTTCGTCTTAACCGGCTCTGGTTACGGGTCAAAATTTCGAAATTTCGTCTTATCCGCATTTTTTTTACATTGACTCTTATGGAAGTGTCAAGGGACCGAAAAAAAATTCGTCTTAAGCGGATTTTTGTCTTAATCGTATTTCGTCTTAACGAACATTTACTGTATCCGGAAAATTCTAATTTAACGGGAGTTTTGGCAACATTCAGAGCTTGTACGACGTTCTTCTTAATCGCGGCGGATTTGACGTGGCGTGGCGCATCGCGGGGGTGATCTCACGGCTCCTCCGCCGTATGGACACAACCGCATCCACGGATGAGCCCCACTGCTCGTAATACTCCTCGCTATTCACGGCTCACGTGAAAGTGCGGGTACAACCTTACGTCGTTGGGTCGACGATTCGTGGCGGGACGGCAGGGGGATCAGGACAGGACAATCGCATTTAATCGAGTGCCGCGTGCCCACGTGATCAGCCGGCGCCTGGATGGTTGAATCGATACTGAATCGATACATCCCTCTATCAGTAATGCTATCTATCGATCGGGGTCACTCAACAATCCCGGGGATCGATAGAATGGAGGACCATGGCTGATCGGTCGCGCATTGTTACAGGCCATTATGAGGCCCACGGAGGGGGGAGGGGGGCGATGGAGGTGGCGGGGGGAGGAGAGGGGTCAGTAATTAATGAGCCTTTCACCGTCCGTGCCCGTTCCTGCAGACTCATCGTCAACGATGCAGGCACCGGTGAGCCGATCGGACCTCGTGAGATTCCGGTTATTAAATAATTCGGGAATAGGGATGGAAGTTTTGAGGGAAAGTTGAGTGCTGTCGGCTGCTCATTGGAATCGATAGACAAGGCGATAGACAAAGCGATAGACAAAGAATATCAAGGCAAGTGGAGCGATTCGATTGGGAGAAGCGGGTTGTTGCAGTGGACGCATGAAGTAAGTATAGACGGGAACCCATGGGAGAAAGTTGAGTGCTACGGGCTAATTATTGGAATCGATAGACAAAGTGATAGACAAAGAATACCAAAGAAAAGTGGAGCGATTCGATTGGTAGAAGCGGGTTGTTGCAATGGACACAGGAAGTAAGTATAGACGGAACCCATGGGAGACCCTATGGTTAGTCCAGCATTTTCCCCAAGAGTCTAAGGCGTTTCAACCGTTTCAACTGTTAACATCGCTCCATTTTCCCTTTCGAGAGATTTTTCATCAATTAAAATAATCAGCCCTCTGGCACTGTAGGAGAGGGGGATGGACCACTATAGACGGAGCGGTAATCAGAGAACCTTAATATGACAAGATTTCTCCTTAAAATCACACAAAACACATTAAACATGCCAAAATTGTGAAAAATTATCTAAAAAGTGGAATATTGACAATAAATGTAACAAAACATATATGTTGCGCTGAGTAAAATTTTTGATAGCAGTAACGAAAGCTCACTCGGGTGAACAGTAATTTTCAAGCAAGAAAAAGGCTTTTGGAGTGACAACCCAACAAGCGTCCCAACCGTAATGTTATTTCATTTACTTGTTATTTCATTTACTTGTTTTTTCTTTCATTTTACATTGAGATAATAGGCACGGATTTCGATATTTTGACCGAAAAATTTCATATTTGAGGGTGTGGGGTTCTCCTAAAAACTAAATAACATGGGCCAAATTTTATTGAGTTTAGTTTTTTTTTTAAAAAAAAAAAGAAAAAAAGATTTTAGTTTTCGGGATTTTTGCGAAACTAGGAATTTGATCGTAACGCTGTCAAGGTAAATGAATTATTGATGGAAAAAGAAGACGGTTTGATATGGTCTGAGCTTACACATCTCTCCGATTACGAGGACCGCGACGAGGGTGCACACCCCCGCGAAAATTCATGAAAAATGACTTTTCATACGGCATGATTCTTCGTTCCTAATTTCGAAACCCTCTTCCTGAGTTTATGCAAATCTCCAGCGTCATGATGTTTTTCCTGCGAGTTTATTAATGGCGGATGGCTTAGGTGTAAAAAATGGTGACAAATTTAAATGCATTTGGCACTGCTTCAGGAACGAACCCGCTGAAAAAATGACAGCGATAATGTGATTAATGATGACGATCAATCAACGGCCGGGTCTCAGACTCTTTGAAATTCTACCTCGACGGCGCACAGTCACGAGTTTGGAGGAGAGATCGGACACGAAATTTTTGACTAGCACTGGAAAATTCTGGTGTTGATTACATCACATAGTGAATTGTAATATGTGCTTCTTGGAGAAAATTCTACTAGAGAACCGATGAGGCCGATTTTAAACCTCTACGTTTTTTATTAACGCAAGATTTAAAAGATTTTAAAGTTTCCGAATCATGACTGAACTTTCTCTTCAACTCGCTACACTGTGCGGTGTAGCGCAACACTGAGCTTCACCAACACACGAAAAATTAAAAACCGGCGGGATTGAAAAACAAAAATTCAAAATCTGCGATTCTGCGCTCTTGTTAAATTCTTGGTACATAATAATATTTATTCGGCTCCAGGATAACTACTGGCTGCGTAAGGCACCTGAAGCGAGGCGGGAAATAAAAATTTTTGTGTATCGTGAAGCGGTTTTTCGTGAACATAATACACACAAGGTGCGCACAGCACAATAATAAGATTGCACGTACCTACTACGTATTCCCACCATTTTCTTCCAAAAAAAATGAAAGTTTTTTTAGTTACAATATTTACAATGATACTTAGAGCTTGTATACTTCTATTCAATTTATTCAATATCATAATTTTAAGCATCTCGCGTAGCATAATCGCATATCATTTTTTATGGGTTGAAAAGAGCAAAGCTTTCCTCTTGCTTCACTGAAAAACAAGGTGATAGAGGATGCCTCTGTTTTTTCTCCTAAATAGGTTTTGAATTAGCTAGAGTGTAAGGTTCAACAAAGATGTTGTAACTGATTCTCACTTAAAGGAACTTTCACAGGTATTAGTTGTGACTGGTGCGGCGCTTGTTCTTACCAATTCTTATGAATGGGCAATTTCATCAGTTGACGTTGTACAGGGTCTGACGCTTAAGTCTCACCGGAATAAAAACACATTGGATCTAGAGTCCAGACTCTTGAAACATTGACAAGAAAAAATACTCTTGATTCAATCAGATTTTTGCTTAAATCAAAAGGAAATCCGCTCAAATTAAGAGGCTTGGTTCTTGATTTAAGCTTAAATCCGATTGAATCCAGAGTATTTTTTTTTTGTCGATGTTTTTAAGAGTCTGGACTTTAGATCCAATGTGTTCTTTTTTTCCAGTGCTCATTCTGCATACGCCGGCGAGGTATTAAACGCGCCCGAAACCGACACGTTTTGACGAGCAGAGACGAACGTCATTCGTGAGAGAGCACCGATATTCTCAGCCCATAAAAGCGAAGGAGGCGTCAACCCTTATCGACGGCTGTTAAAAAAACGAGTGCGCCCACCCACGGCCCGCCCAGAAAGTGTGACTGTAAGAAAGTCAGCGTAATTAATTTTCTTTACGAGTCCTTTACGCAGTGACGCAAGCGTTAAATATTTATACATCCCATTTATGACACAGTAAAACGTAATTGATTCCGCGGCGAATTGCACGCACTTTAACGGCCCCGTCATTTTTAACTATCCTCCGCAAGGGAGAAGGGCAGGCGAGAAATTTTACATGAGCGGCGGCGCGCGGTGTTGCGTGCTCCACGAACGGCGGGCGCAACATTAACGAGGAAATAGAATCGGTTGCGCGGAAAATGGAAAATTCAACAATAAAAGAAGCCGAGCTAAAAGCCAATACTGTTTTTACAATGGGGGAACGCTACTTTCGTGCGGGAACTCGGGAAAAGAGTAAATTAATTTTGTAAATGTTCATATTTTACATTTATCATTGATCGGTGACTTAATCGAGAGAGAAAAGCGTGCAAAAAAGCGTCATGTGGAATTTGACATTACAAAAATTCTAGAATTGATGAATATTACTACAGTTCTTTGGTCTACCTTGAGAATTGGAGGCAAAATGGCAATGTACGTTATACCGACCGCGTCAATTTCGCTTCTTCTAAAATTTTCAGTCAGAAAACAATACCGAGTTCAACACAAAACGCCACATTATGAGGGACAAATAAGTTTAAGAGTAGCTTTCCTCTCAGATATTCCTATTTTTCTCTATCACAACTATTCAATTTATTATATTAAAGGGATATTACTTGCGAGAAATAAATTAAAATTCATGAAACTTTTTAAAGAGCGCAAACTCTTTACCATAAACGTAACCAAGGCTACCGGGCATCGTAGAAAACGAATTCTTGTGAACTCTAAAAAACATTTAGAACTAATCGATCAATTTTTTTTAAAAAAAAACTCACCACTTTCAGGGTAAATTTGTGTTAGTCTACACTTTTTAGGACGTTCCTGATTTCCTTCCTCAGGACGTATACTTCCTCCTACGCCGACCTTCAGGCGTAGACTAACAACAATTTATGGTGTGAGTGGTGAGTTTTTTATTTTTTATTTTTTTTAAATTGATTTGTCATTTACGCATGCTTTCACCGTTTGTATTAAAATTCCTATCATTCAGTAAAATTGAGAGCTGTTCGGATTGAAAAATACGCCGTAAATTCAGGCAAATTTTTTATTTTCCTCGCCAATGATACTGAATGCAATATCGATGGTATCATGAACAAATCCCTCCTAGAAATGTCCGACTTTTTCTCGCCATCTTGGAAAAAGATGCCTTTTCTTGGCTGCAACACTCAGCTATTCCAGAAGTTGAAAGCAAAAAGCGCTCGCCATCAGCTGACTCACTCAAAGGACAATGATAAAATTTACGAAGGGAGCTTGCAGAGTGGTGGCGAAAGATAATATTGATACTTCACTTAGTCCAACGAACTCTCTAGAAGCCAATTTTCCCTAAGAACTTCAGCTCTATCACATTTATTCTGCGGACTAATGATTCCAGACGGTTGATTAACAGATGATACGTTCCGAGAATCGCGGGGTCACCGGGAGAGCTTTTAAACTTGGGAGCTTTATTGCTTTTCATTCGCGCGACCGCCGTCATCGGTCGCTAAACGAGATTCGAGGAACTGTCGGACCGAAATTGTAAGCAGGCGACCCGAATGCCCTGAATAATACGTCTTCCAGAGAAAGGCGAGGAGTGGTTGCGAGATGAAAGCGCTCGAGTGTTTTTAAACACTATAAAGTTGCCGCCTTCACCTCGCGCTTGCGGTATGACCGAATGGCTGCGAACGCTTGGAGATGGCTTCAGATTTTCAACCGTCGGCATTTGACTCATCTATTTGGAGAGATACTTTCAGCTTTCTGTTCTGCGGAGCAATTGTATTATTCCGATGGATGCAATTTTCTTGTTTCGTTCACTGCGTACTGTGGGCCGAGGGGTGCGCCTGAAAAGCAAGCTTCGGGGCACACGCTGAAAAATGTAACTTTGTTCGGTTCGCATGAAATGAGAATGACTCTACAAGCGGGTCAAATCAGACGATATCTCAATTCACTAGATTTTGTAAGTCCCCAAAATGATCCTAATTGACACTAAATGGACTGCATTTAATGAAAGGGAGCCGACTCGATTCTAGATTAAATTTACGAAATGTACAGACTACTCTCTGAAAAATCGATATTTTTTGGTGCAAAAACAAAATTGTTTTACTATTCTAGGCAATCTTTTGGATACCGATAAAGATGCACGATTATTCAACTTTGAAATCGAGTTCGCTCCCTTATTTCGAATGGATTGAAATTACTTGAGGTGAAGCCAAAAAATTGTCTTGAAACCCTGATTGACTTAAACGGCTATACTCTTCTTTGAAAAATGTCCTATCTTAATTTCAAACAATTTCAGAAATTCTAAAAACTCTACAAGGTGCCTGAAAATCGAACTCCTTGACCAATGGCTTCTCCAAATTACGTCTCCATTAACGAACTACGGGAATAGTGCGTTGAGGAGTAAATTTTAAACGTCATTGACGTTTTTCGATGGTTTTCCTTGAGTAAGATAACTCCTCCATCTGTATATCTCGCCTGCAACAGATCTATTTTTTCCTAAAACACTTACTTCTCAGGTCGGAGCAAATGGCAAGAGCCAAAACGGGTTCACTTGCGGCGCCCTGCCGATGCCTCTGATTTAAAATTCAATCCTGTGTGTTCAAGACGGAAGTGGAAAAAAACCTACGATTTAAAGAATACCATGAAATTCGCGTTCCCAGCACAAATTGTCAGCGAACAATCCCGGTATAAAAGATTCGCTTCTTCGACAAAAGGTAGCAACTGCATTCGTACCTGAGCTCTGTTATGAATGTGTATTCGCGAGTTTCGGCGTTTGTTAGAGATTGACTTACGCTATTTTTGGCACGGAGAGACGGAAAGGAAGATTGGACTCGAGAGAAAATAATAATATTGTTTAGGTGCCCCGGTCGTCTGCCGAAACGCTGAGCTGCAATGTCTCCGTTCAAATAAGCAATATACGGTCCTTTCAGTGCTTTAAGCGCAGGGAATAAAAGCCTTTTTGTATTTTACTCATGGGTCATTCCATGGTAATTGTTTCCGGTTGCCACGTTTCGGCGTTCACTCTGTTTTTACATTGCTGTGTAGCGGTTTGATACATGAATCTTCGAATAGGAAATATGCCAGAAAACCGACTGTGAACTTGGTTCCTTTTTCCGATTTAATTTGCCTCTTTTTGGCTGCAGAAGAAGAATTAATGACTATGAAGTGAAAAGGAACATATATTTGAGGCAAACTAAACTAACAAAGCTCTTACACTGGAAAAAAAAAAAAAAACACATTGGATCTGGAGTCCAGACTCTTAAAAACATCGACAAGAAAAAGTACTCTTGATTCAATCAGAATCTAGCTTAAATCAAAAACCAAGCCTCTTAATTTAAGCGGATTTTGTTTTGATTCAAGCAAAAATCCGATTGAATCAAGAGTATTTTTTCTTGTCAATGTTTTCAAGAATCTGGACTCTAGATCCAATGTGTTTTTTTTCCAGTGTGCAGTTTACTGAAATCAGAATTCTGAGACGAAAAATTTAGTTTATGGAAAATAAAGTAGAAAATCAACGACAAGTACCCGCAATGGTTTGTAGAGAACTTGGATTTCGACCTAACAGAAAGTGGAATTTCGGTAAAAACGACCTTTTTCGTCAGTGTCCACTCGGCTTCAGATGGAACCTACACACCTACAGCTGCCGCAGGCGTCGGTTAAAGACTTAAACTTCTTGGCACGCACATAAAAGCCCCAATTTCGGATGAGGGCAGGGTAGAACGCTTAAATTAGAGACAGTATCAAATTCTCATCGACCGACTTAACGACCAATTCTTTAATTATGCCGCCGTCCTCGCCCGCACCATCTTCATTCTCAGTCGTTAAAAAGTTTCAGAGCGAAGAGCACGCGTTAATTCCACCCGAAGAGGACCGCTATTTCGGTTGATAATTTTACTTTACAGATGGTGGCGGAAAGCTAACGCACGAAATTATAGAATTTATTCGTAACTATTACGATTAAAAATAAATTCAGACTGATTTTTAAAGAATATGACAGCTATGCAAGGATTAAAGAGGTAAGTTTTTTTGGTAAAAAAAAATATTTCAGATGTTAATTGAGAAAAATATTCTTCCAGTGATACAAAGTAGTACTACCAGTAGTTCATTGATATACTGTACTGAAAAGAAAACGTTTTACTCTGTTCTCACATTACGTAGTATTAAATAGAAATTTTACCCAATTGCAAACAACTGAACATATTAGCCACGATCTAAGACCAATAATAAAACATTTTTGCGGTCCTTTCATTACAAAGTTTTAATCTTCAACAGAACGTAAACATTTTAGACCCTCACCGCTGCTTCATTCTTCGGCACCATGATGGGACTAAAATAATGAGACAGAGTTGATAAGGAAATAATGCACCAAGTTATCATTTTGAGATAATTAAGCTATCGAAGATTTTGCGTTTGACGGGCACTTCATTTCTCCTTCCGAATTATTACAGCCCACGATTTTTCTCTCAATTTTCAGTTTTACTACAAACCTGGACTTAAAGCTCATACTAAACACAAAGCTCTAAATTTACAAAACTTGTTGCGTTTCTGCTTAATTCAGTGCAACTTTTAATGGTTTTGCCCCCTGGACGGGAGAGGAAGTATCATCATCAGTTGGCAAAATCTGATAATAAGCCCATTGTCATGGACCACGTTAGAAATTATGGGTTGTTAGCTTGATTGAAGGCATTCCATGGCCAGCTTCTTATAGTGCTTAAACGTTCCCTTGAAACAATCGCCACCGATTGGCTACATTGGAAACATTCTCTCTGATTCACTGCATTCATTAACGACTAGAATCAAAGACAGCTTATTCATTTACCTTTATGATGTCGCACATGGCTGGCACAGCATGGCTGCTTCAAGTATGTGGCGTAGAAGTTGTAATATTCCGAAGCTTCTGTTTGGAACAATCGAATAATCCTCAATTCTTGGAACAAACACAACAGCAAAAACGCTTTCACAAAGCCGAGGAACTTTGAGGCTCCCATTGCAAGGGATTTACTAGAAACTAACCGATCGAGAGGTAGAAGAGAAAATCAACTTTATCTTTTAACACTTTCATTCAGTTTTTCATTGTACTTGAAAATAGTGAGGCAACTCTAGCGCAAATTCAAATCCGACAGGAAGAAAACGAGATTGTACTCTGACAGTAAAATACAACGGACATTAAAGCGACCAATCGGTATCACAAATGTGAGCAGTGAATATGGGGAAAGCACTTTTGAAGCACGCACAAACACAATTTTAAACTGCAATATTAAATGACGTCAGGAATCTACGACAGAAATCTGTTTTTGTTGTAAGAGAATGAATATATGCATTCAAACGTGACACAGGGGACGACTCTCATTTCACGCGAGGTTGAAAAACACTGAGGTTAAAATTCCAGAAATAACACTGCACATTCAACGTCAAAATAGCTATTTGAAGAGCTTTATGTCGGTGATATACGATAGATTCTGGGTGAAATTAAACAATTTCAGCCACGTGCAGTTGTGTGAGATTCCAACGTCAAAATTTAGATAAAAACTCCACACCTCTACCGAACCAGATCGGGGATTCGCAAAACTTTTACACGGGTTTGCATAGAATCATCAGTGAAACGAACAATTTGAACCACGCGGAATCAAATGCATATTGGTGTTAAAATTCAGGTATTAAACACATTTTTGCCGGATGAGCAAGCGTTTGAAGGACTTCAAAATCACGACTGAGACCCTCAGTTGGATAGAAATTTTTATTAAATGCGGACTTTAAAAATCAGAGAATAACACTTTGAAACCATGAGGCCGGTTGGCGATAATCGGACGGTTTGAAGACAAAGACTTAGACAAAGAGACGGTTCCAGCCGCATAGAGTTATATTAAAAAACCCAGCGTTAAAATTCACATAACACTTTCGCTGATTCACAGTAATTCGATGTGAAATCCAATGTGAGAAAACCCGATTTTCGGAGAGCGACAACGATCATGGCAGACGCACGTGCGACGAGAGAGAACGGCGTGACGTTCGCGGCCGAACGTCGAGCGAGAACTGAAAGCGGAGGGGATACGAAAACAAAACCACGCTGGGAAGAGGGGCGCGCTGCCGCGGTTCGGCGCCGGTGGGGGAAGAGCGTTATCCGCGAGGGGCGGCGGGCGGGGCGGGGTGACCGGGGCCAGAAACCGGACCAGGAGGGCACCTCGGTTTTCGGAACGGAGCGCCGCCGCCCGGGGCAAGAGGGGCCTAACACTTGCTCCAGTGTGAAAAGTGGAATGTGGGTGTATAGAAAAAGTCCTCGCGATTCGCCACGCAGGAGGGATGTTCGGCGTCCGGGCCTCCGGCTGTAGGGTCCTTCTTCCGCGAGACAACGGGGCTCGAAAAATCAAACGCAGTCAGTCTTCTGACCCCGGTTTCTTTCGGCTACCACGGCTTGCAAGGCCCACGATTCTTGTCGCTTGAGCCCTTCGAAGGCCCTTTCGACTAAAGACGAAGAAGGGCCCTCAACTGCCTTCTTAGCGACAGGTGGAAACTTTTACTTTCAGCACTGGACTATGACTATATTGTATGGCAGTGTGGCGGCCAATCACCGCTCACCTCTGGCGACGCAGCCCATGCTCGCTCCCGATTGGCCGCGACTGTTGACCTACTTACGGGTTGTAAAATGTGCAACGGGGTTATCGGTACACTGCACAGAAAAAAATGGATGGTGCTGGCGACAGAACCTTTTGTTCATACGGCTCCCACAGTTTCTTTGTTACACTTACAGAACTTTCTGTCGTGGGAACAGAGTACTCTGTTCCCACGACAGAAGTTCTGTTCTCACAACAGAAAAGTTCTGTAAGTGTAAGAAAGAAACTGTGGGAGCCGTATGAACAAAAGGTTCTGTCGTCAGCACCATCCATTTTTTTCTGTGTGGCCAAACAAGTCCATCAAACTATGGTTTGCTTGCAAAACGAAACGCTCGACACGTATTTGGATTGCATTTTGCAAAAAGGAACCACTAGCATTGCAATGTTGCTAAGATTGTGCAACTTCTTTTGTCTTGGAGGAAAAACCTGATTATCCCTTAATAGTTTCTGTTTCACTTGCTAAAAACTGTAAATTTAAGACAAAAATTACAATTTCATAGTTTTTCACAATTTCCGCAATTTTATTGTAAAGGATGAAGTTGCACAATCTTAGTATCATTGCAATGCTAGTGGTTCCTTTTTGCAAAATGCAATTCATTTAACCATCCACTTAATAGGTAGGTCAACAATTGAATGTTGAAGTCCCGAAAGTAAAAGCTTCCACCATTACCGATTTAGCAATGGCGGGTCTCAAAAATGAACTCTTTCAATTTGCAGAGCGGTTCAAAATTTTCTCTAGTGCACAATTTATTTAAGAGACAACACGGAAACTCATAAACCTGCCCGGCACACACTAAAAAACAGCTTTCAACCGGAACGGAAGAAGGCTACTTTAACATAATGCCAGTTTGCCTTCAATTTTCAGTGTAGGCAAAACGAGCTCCCACGCGGTCGAATAGTGGTATCACCATGAAATGGCAAGCTCTCTCGGTACTAATCGTGAACCAGTCGACATAGGTTCAATCGAGAAATGATAGAAAAACATGTTCACTTTCATTTTTTGATCGAATTATATTGATCGAAACAATCCCAATATATTGCTCCGGTAAATTCAAGAAAATCACTCAATTAATGAAGTGAGCTAGCATTCAAGTATAATTTATGTCGAACCAGACTGACTTTCAGGAGGGGCTTTTCGCTAGTAACAAATAAATGTGGCACTTCGTTTCATATGTGGCACATTCGCCCCCCCCCCCCCCCCGAGGGAGGGGAGGAGGGCCTGCGTTACGTTACCCTCTCTAATGATAAAAACACAACATTTTCAGAAAGTTGAAGCGATCATCCGCGCCGGTCTACGAAGCGATTAAAAATACTTCAAATTTTATCCGGCGAAATTGCCGAAAAGGTGTGGTAGGTTATTTACGAAGTTATGAACACTCCGCCGTATGGGGGACTGTTGTCACAGGTTTAGCAATCCTGCGGACCCCAGCTGGTAGCCCCTGCCTCAAAGGGGGCAGTGGAGATGGTCACCGGCCTCTGGGCGTATGAACCACCTGCTAGAAGGGCAGACAGGGCTCTGAGCTGAAGTGAAAGCAACCTGTCTAGGAGAGGCAACTCCGAANGAGGGTGGCGCGGGGATTCGCACGGTGTTACCCTATTAGCGCCCGCGAGTCGCGCGATATTTAAAATTTATCATCCTCGTAAGTTTCCCACCGGGCGATTACCCGCCGTCCTCGGACCGGCGTGGCGTCTTTTAATTAGCACCTGCCGCGAGCGTTTCTTGGATCCAGCGATTGCTGCGCCACGCCTTCCACGACGCAACGACGTTCCCGATGTCTTCATCACCAATTTCCCGACGAAAAGCTCCGGAAATCTATGCAAGAAAAAAAAGAAGTAAATACGGGGTGATTCAAAAGTTGCGCATCCTCTGAAGTTGAAATCAGGGGCCTAGACCACGATCATGCGAGCGTGAGAAGTCGGGTCGAAAACCTCATGAAGTCTTCAGAGAGTGACGATTTTTTTGGGAGTGAAGGAGGAAGCTCCGTTTTCGGAATAAATGAATCATATCTTCAACATAACGAGACCTTAGGCCTGGTTCAAGTGAGCCCCCAAATGGGACCCCCAATTCACAAAACTTAACTGCGCTGGTGTGGACAAGGGGCCTTCGATTTTGGACGACATTATGCGATGGAAAATTTGGAGGTGTCTGAAATTTGATGAATTTTGTGTTTAGGTGGAATCCACTGAGCGAATAGAACACGAGAATACTCTTGGCTCCAAAATTGGACAAAAATTATTGTCCAAATAGAGTAGCAGCTCGAAGGTTCGGGCACAAAAGTAGTACCGAACCTCTAAATAAAATTCGCTTTTGAACCAATCAGATCTGGATCCTCCACTGACCTTCCTCTTCTTATGGTGGTACCATGTACTTACATGATGGTCTGTTAGCGACCCCCAATGATGTCTGCTCCGGCGAGACGACTCGAAGCCATCAGCGCATCAGTGGCGCAGCGTGGCGTTACTCTATGTAAATGGGGACCGGGGGCTGAGTACCCGGTTTCCCATTTCCATAAACCTGTTCGAACCGATACGCGTCTCGGCGATTTGTAAATGAATCATCCGGACAGACCGATGACAGCTCGCGAGTTGCGCCCGCCTCCTCCAATTAAATTCCCAACACTCTCCTCGACGTTTGCCATAAACAACGCAGCGCTAAAACAACGCATCGACATTCGCGCGTTTCCAAATTTCTTCCGTTCAAAGCACATTTTCGGGAAAACTTGAATGCTTTCCTCTTCGAAATCTTCAGAAAATTTTATCCGTATTTTCCTCATGGGTACTGGAGAGTTTCAAAGAAAAACATTCATGACTTTCCTCCAAATCAAACATTTTATTGGATTATATTTGGCAATGTTCGAGTGTTCATGAAGCGTTTTTTCTCAGCCCGGCACCAACCTGACCGATCCTCTGGTAAAACACTGCGCCTCTCAGCGCCGGACACTGTGGTATAGCTACCGTCAAAACCAGACGCAAACCTGAACTGCGTTCAACGCTTTAAATTCAATGGATTTCTTCCAAATACTTAAAGGAGAGAACGCCTTTTTCCGGATTACTCGGCTTCTCTTCGTTGAACTCGATCGAACTGTTGTCGTATCCGAAATCTGTATTGTTTGTTCCACCTGATTTCGCTGACTAAAAATCCAACTAGCTTTCTTACTTGAAGCACGATATTTTATTTATTTCACCGCCGTTCTTCTGATTCGTTTTTTGAGCTGCATATTTAACTAGTTTAATTCGCTAATACGTTCAGCGAGTTTCGTTCGGCATGATGGACCCGATTGGCAGGATTAACACCACCACATATACTGAAAAATTGAGTACGCCAGCAGTCTAATTGTTGAAAGTGTCTGCCGATTGCACAAGCGCGACAAAGGAGGAATGGAGTGCTGCAATTGGTTGGCTTTATCAGTCGTCCTCTATGTTGTGCCCACGTCGGGAGGAATCGACAAAATAAAGTCATATTTTGAGTCGCTGATAGTTTGTTATAGATTCCACCTGACATAGGCTCGACATTGAGAACGATTAACAAAACTGACCGATCACGTATATCTATTCCTACTTAATCTTATGTCTTACCCAACCTACAGAAACGCACAATTTCAACCATCAGGCTGATATTTAGTGGCCTTCAGATGGTGATAGAAGGTGATTCCGAAATGCACTTCCATATTTCTTCACAAGCTTTCAAATGAATTCTATCACTTCCAAAGGTATCCAAAATTTAATGTCATGGTCTTAATTACTTTCACACTTTAAGTTGAGCTCGTGCAAAATTTGAGAAAACTTGAAAAACCATCAAAATTGAACCTGGACTTTAGGCATTTTTCAGAAATCCGGACCAAAATGGTTCATAATATAAATCTTACACTCAAATAAACAAGAACATCAAGTGACGGGATAATGCAAGATTTTAGCATAGTTTTACGACCACTTAAGGGTGCTCCCATTACACTGAGCAATTGAAATCCATTTAATTACACGATTTTTGGGGTTAGTGTGCGTCTTACTTCGATACATGCACTAGCCAGGTCGAAGTTTTGGAGGAAGAGTAATCGAGTTTAGACTCGCGGCATCACTGTGCGAGGATCTGTTTGCTTTTAGTTGTTCGCTCTCTCTCAGCAATGATCCATTCATTTTCCTTCGTTTACTTCTTGACCACGCGGTAGGCGTGGCTGCTCAGAAATTAGAATCCAAGCCCTGTTCATTGTTGTTGCTGGTGGAGTTTTTTTTTCCTATTTTTTTTTGTTTTGTTTTTCCTTTTACGTTTTCAAATGAGAGAGATAATAATGGATCCTATATGAAGGAGGTCCTCCCAGGGTACAGGCGGTATCTCCGTGGCCGTGTTTGCCCAGGTTTCAATTATTTAATTTCCTTTTTAATGAATATTAATCACTTTTACACCCACGTTTGCGGGCGTTCGTGCATGTCATCATCTTCTTCCCAAGCTTATTAGTGATACGTGAGTTATTGGTCTGTGTGGCCATTGTGACGGGTTCTGGCCGGAAATTGTAGTGTTCTATCTTCCCGGTGTAAAGCATTGTAAATTCCGAGAAAAGAGTTGTCTTCTTCCTCGCAAAAAAAGTTTAACCATTCAATTTGGGAAAGATGTTTTGTAGTCTGCTACAATGCTTCATACAAACATGTTTTTCAAGGGTACTTCAGAATGGTTTTCGGGCAAAACAGTTTTTGCTTCTAGGGAACTGTGGCATTTTGGCGTGCTTTCTTCGAGACACCCTTTTTAGAGGCAGAGGAGGACCTTGCGGAAATTTGACTTGGGCTCTTAATTTTGTGTTATCACATTTAATTTAATGGGACACTGAAGACCAAAAATAAATACGAAATGCGCGACACGATGGTATAAAGGAACATGACAGTGCAATAAGCTGGAAAAAATAACAAAATAATACAAATAACTAAGTAAAGATTTGAGAATTTTCTCTTAGTAAGAAAAATAAAAATTGGAAGACGATCAGTTATTATGAATTCATTATGAAAACATTAAATGAAAATAATTATTCATTTACACTGAACACTAATCCCTTGTACTGGTACTCAAATATTTTGGACTCTAATTGAAATTTTTTAACTTTTTCGCCTTGTTCTCCCCAATCCCAACACCTACTAGTGTGTGTCGCCCAAGCACTATTTTCCCACATTGTTGCATAGAATTCGGGCCACATTAAAAAACAAGCTTAAAAGGTGTTTCTAACAATGATAGTAACACAAAAAATCCTGCGTAACATTGAAAAAAATAGACCCCATAGCTTCATTCGTGAAAATGAAAGTGCCAAATTCAACATTTGAAAAGCGCCAGAATTTCTTTCAATCGAAGTTTGTATTTACTCAGTCAACCCAGAAATCGAGGCGCCCATCGTGTTGCCCGAGTGGAAATGTAGTTCAAAACACACTCCTCCCACTCTCTTGAAACGAAAGACGCTTCCTGTCAAAAACAAAACTTTCGCCATATGTTCTCTCGAACTTTCGGTTCGTTTCCCGAGATGTCTTTTTGCGGGCGAACCTTTCTCAATTCATCGGATGACGCACTCTCGCGGATTACTGCTGCGTTCCTCGAGCTGGTACTCACAGTGTTTGATGTGGTCACGGTACAATGAGACTCAACCCATTAAAGCTCTTTTCAACCACCGTTGCGGGTTGAACTTTCGGTTCACATTGAACACCTAGGTTTTTCGATTCAAGTAACTGAAGTGTCCGGTCAAAAGAATTGAAGGTAGGTTCCTCTGACCGTGATCTTTGGTTGCCTGAACCGAAAAACTTCGGTGCTCAATATAAGCCAAACTTTTTTCCTCCTTAATACGTAGGCTCGGCTTTTGATCGGTAAAAGTTCGGAGGTAGTTATGATTTTTTTTCGCAGTCAACTTCCAACCGTCGGCAAATTTTTATCCATCGTGTCTTACATTATCAGAACAAACATGTCATAGATCACTGGGACTCCATTTTGAAATTCGGAACTAGAATTTCTCGCTCATCCGTAAAAACACTTAAATACATAGGGAAACTGATGGTGCATTCGTTGTTTCTAAACTGAGCCAGAAATTGCAGTTCCTAATTGCAAAATATAGTCGAATTGACGCGCTACCCCAGCAGAGCTTTGAATAAAGTATTCCTTGGCACGATGGCACCGTTCTGGATCTGACAGGTATACTATCGTGATAAAAAAAAAAAAAAAAACGCCGCATTGCCAAGTTACTTCCGACGAAAACAGAATTTTCACAATGGCTTGAGATTGTGTGATAATTTCTCATTTTATTATTGACTAAATTTTACTTACAATTAAATCTGACGTCCGAAAATATATGATAAATATACACATTACTGTCCTCAAAAGACAAATTTTGCCTGACATTTGACGAATTTCTAATACTCATACGACGTTCTTCCTCAACACGACAGTGTATATCGGTCGAAGTCTCCTTTTCCGAATCGACGAGCGCGGAATTTTATTAATTATTCAGAGTGCTCGTTTCGAGCGAAAAATAGCATGTCCAAGCGTCATAATAACCAGACACTGCTGCCATGTTGTCTTTCTTGCTGGATTCGAGGAGCAGGGGTGGTTGCTACTCCCTATCACCAAAAACGCCAAAAGAACAAAAAAAAAAAAAAAAGAGGGCGAAGAAAAGTGACAGCGCTTAACAGTACTTTCTCAGTACATTCCCAAGAAATTCAGTACCTCCCTGACGGAAAAATTCCGTACTTTTTAAGCACCTCCAATCAACGAAATTCGAAAAATTTCAAAAATTTGAATTTCTTGCTCAAATTGCGACAAAAATGACGAAAAAATTAAAAAAATTCCGGACCTGCTTGCGGAATTTCTGCACTTTCTCAGTACTTCCGGGCCACCTTTAAAAAATCACCACTACTTCCGGACTTTCCAGAAATTCCGGACTTGTAGACACCCTGTGGCACCACTTTTAGAACCTCAAAGCTTTGTATAAACGGAATTATAAGCTTTTAAAGTTCAAAGTTTTGTCCGACCTCTCCTATTGAATCGATCCACTGTGCGACCCCTTTCTATGCCTGCAGTATATCATTGAGGAGGATTTTTTTGGCAACGGCGCTGGAATAGGAAGAATCGCGTGGAGTAATTTTCGCGACTCGGAGGCTCGGTGCGAAAGAGATATTACACGATGCAATAATTGGGTGTTGCGGTCAGTGTAATTTCCCTGCGGCGAGGGGTGTCTAGGACGGATCGGGTGGCGAAAAAACGAGGTGAGACACGAGAGTAATTCGACCTCATAAATTCATGATAGATGATACCGCGATACCTGACCGAGCGCAACAAGGAGGTTCTCCAGGTGGCGTCCGCGTTTGCTAAACAGGCCAGAGTGCAGACATCGGCGCTGTTGCCATTTAACTGCGAAATAATCGAATCCATGGAGGAAAGGAGCAGACGCTTGCGAGTGATTTAAGGATTTCTACACCCACTCACGTCATCAGATCGTCACCTTCCGGCCGGAGTTTCACACGAAGAAAAAAACTTCGTGCGTGGGACCCGAAGTTTATGTCAAATGGATCTCTGAAGTTTTCAGATTGAGCATCTGAACACTTAAGGTCCAGCTGCTGAGGTTTGAATCACACATCTGAAACTTCAGTCCTTACATCTGAAGTACTTCGGTTTACACATCCAAAAAACTTCGGTTCTCACATCCGAAAAACTTCGGTTCTCACAACTGAAGTACTTCAGATGTAAGAACTGAAGTTTCAGATGTGTGATCCGAACCTCGACAGCTAGACCTAAAGTGTTCAGATGCTCATTCTGAAAACAGCAGAGATCAATATGACCGAAACCTCGGGTCCCACGCACGAGGTTTTTTTTCCGTGCACAAGCGTCATACGACGATTAAAAATTTCCGCCGCAATTTTATTTTTTTACAGAGCAAATGTTCGACGAAGCTGTCCGAAAATTTCACAGATTTTTTGAGCTGCCGAAACCAATAATTTCTCTGTGAAAAAATAAAATGGCGACGGAAATTTTTAAACGTCGCGTGGCGCTTGCGATACTTTGGCCGGGAGGTGACGAGATGCACACGGAAATCTGCTAAGCTGTTGTACCATATGGACTAAATTTTGCAATTTGGAACTATAAATTCTGGCCCGGTTTAAAAACAACGTATGTACAAATAGTTTCCCTATGCACATGAGTGTTTTTCCAGAAGAGCCAGAATTTATAGTTCCAAATTGCAAAATGCAGTCCATATGTCACACCGAGAAAGGAAAACACGGTTATTCTACGGTTACCACGGTAGTAATGTAAATGGGATTCCACGGTAGTAGAACCGTAGACTTCAGTAAGATTATTGATGAGCAAAGCAGCAATATTGTACTCACAGTAATATTACGGTAACATCACCGTGCTCATCATTCTAATCATCAAAACCCACGGTTCTACTACCGTGGAATCCCGTGTGACATTACTATCGTGGTAACCGTAGAATAACCCGTGTTTTTTCTCCGTGTGTACTTTCATCAAATTTTCTCGGTGGTAAACTAGATTTTAAGTAGCTCAAGAGCGAGAGATTGATCTGATAGATTTACCGTTTCCAAGATATTTGGGATGAGAGCTGAGTGCCCTGTGACGTCACATGGAATTGTAAGCTAAAATTCTGTCCTTTTTCTATAAATCCAACCGACTCACTGGTCTTAAAACGCTAGATCTGATGAGCCGTGCTACTGAAAAGAGCATCTGAGACTCCCGGAATTAAGCTTCGAGAGGATGGATCCAGGAGTGTTCTGGCGAAAACTTTAATTGAGCGATTCTTCCATTTTCGGTAAAATTTTCTATAAACATCCAAAAGACACTCAGAGATAGTTCAAGAGATGGATAATCCAGGAACTTTATAAAACAACTGTGAAGAACATGATATAACAACGATGGCGATACAATGGCAAACGTTGATGACGTCATAGGAGGATCCGTTAGTAACATGATCGGAGCTCCTTTTAATGACGTCATCACTCACTTGCTGATGCCGTGGGGTCATCGAGACACGCATTGATCAATTCTTCGGCAGGGCAATCAGGGGGCGGACCTCCTAGTAAATAAAAAAAACTAACGAACTTCCAACGTAGATAGTTCCGTGCTGTTCCGTGAAGTTAGGACGCCGGTCTCAGTTTGGCAACATGTGACTAACTGAGTCGTAATTAAGAGTAACCATCAAACAGACCCGCATTGGATTCGGAAGTGTTCTCGCGAGAAATGGCTACGGCTTAGCTAAAATCTGCAGTAGGAAAATAACTAACACAAGAACTAATTAGAACTTGACCCCTCCTTCACCCCTATTTGAATCGGTCGATATAGAGAACAAAAAAGTCTATTTTCTGATGAACCGTCTTCTTTATCTTAATTTAAAGGACGTCAAGACAAACTGAAAATTAAAGCAATTCAACGGGTTTATGTTTCCGCGACAAAAATTCAAGCAGAACACGTTCGAGTTTTTGGAAAAGTGCAAAATTCACATATGAGTAAGAAATCTGAGTTACTGAACACCAGGATCAGTAAATATAAATCTGCTCACGAAATCAGCTCAAATCGGTCATTGAAAACAACTTTATCGAAGAAATTCAAGAAAAGGTCGTGACGCACTTACTTTAATTTTGACACCCGATTCTATAGTTTAAAAACAATTCAAGCCATATTTAATAATAATTTGACTCACAGGCAGTACTAAATTTTAATCATGGTCTAGTGTTAATTAATGAATAGTTCGATAATATTTTGCAATAAAAACATTTGCTCCTTTAATTTTTTTATGAGCAAAAAATAGAAGTTTCTTACTGAAAAATGCAGTCAATTTGACATTTATGGGTTAAGTTAAATAATAATTTGGAATGTTTGTTAATTGCACAAGTTTGATCTTCCTGGTAAAATTATGTGCGAAATATTAATTTTGAGAATGTTTGGGAAAATGAAGAAGAAAAAAAACGTTTGGCGCAGTTTGAGAAGAAATGGTTACAGAGTTCCAAAGTTCTGTAGAAATTGGATCAAGCTCCGAGAAGTATTGAATACATTTTAATGACTCTGAATAAAGATTAAAATCGGAAAGTTTTCTGAATACAGGGTTATGGGATCATGCAATAATGAAGCCTACGTATGTTATGGCGAAACATCGGGGCGGGGCTTGGTGTGAAAAAGGAAGAGAAACAGGATGAAGTGACTCACAAGAGCAGCTACTTGATTAATGACGGTCGTCAAATTTTGACATTAAATACTTTATCAGGAAAGGCGTCAGATTTTTGAAACATACCTGTAACAAAAAAAAAAATACATGAATATTAATACATTGTCTCATTACGTACCACATCAGTAAAAATTTGGCAGTTAGAACTGCGAAAAAATTAATGACAGTCAAAAAATCGTCAGAATCACGCGTGTCGTGGTGAAAATGTACGCAGAGAAGATATTTTCCAAGACTATTAAAATTCAATTCCGCAAGGTGGAACTATTTTTTCCGGCTCACATTAGTGACAAGGTATGCTATCAGTTTCCCTGAACAGATACACTGAAAAAAAAAAAAACACATTGGATCTAGAGTCCAGACTCTTAAAAACATCAACAAGAAAAAATACTCTTGATTCAATCAGATTTATAAGCTTAAATCAAGAGCCAAGCCTCTTAATTTGAGCGGATTTCCTTTTAATTTAAGCTTAAATCTGATTGAATCAAGAGTCCTTTTTCTTGTCAATGTTTTCAAGAGTCTGGACTCTAGATCCAATGTGTTTTTTTCCAGTGTAGGTGCTTTTGAAATGAGCTAAAAATAGTAATTAATGCAAATATTAATTTAATAATTATTGCAAAACGTAGTTTATTTGGCGCGATTGAAGGTCACGGGTGAAAATGTAGCAAATAAAAACTGATCGACATTCTGAATCATCTCCCTGCAATATCGGCATTTTCTTGATTCCTATGAGCTTTATGATGGATCATCCACGAGTAGCATCCTGATGACTCAACAAGTTCGGACTTCCCTTGGAACGGAGAAAGGGCTTCGGCTTCCTCCTCGGCATCGCGAATTCCCGACACGGTGAGAAAGTCACATCTAAGCTTTAAACTAATAAAAATTCAATTTATTCTGCATGCGCTCCGCCAAGTTTGTAATAGGGGCCCGGCGAGTGAAACAAAACGAGGAGGGAGCAACGAAGTGTCCGGACGGAACGGAAGGTGCAAGAATAAATTGGAAACCCCTTGAAGCAAAAAACAATGATCATTTATATTTAAAATATGCCTCGTGGAGTTCCCATTGCGTGATGCCAGATTGGGGTCGAGGACTGGGTGGATGCTGGTGATGCCTTTTTTGAGACGGTAGAAAAATCGTAAAAAAAAAAAAAAAAACTTCGCGCTTGGGTGTGAAAGTTAAGGTACGTCCAAAGTTTTAACCGCAGACTAGACTTGGAGGACTAGACAGTTTCAAACTGACTTCCTGAATTTAGTAGTACCAGTTGGCAGCAGTAGCCGACCTGCCTAAAAGATGCACCTCCCTACTTTTTTATTTTATTTATTTATTTTCTTCTTTCTGGAATAACAGTGATCTTGACAGGCTATTGAGTTATGGAGTTCCTAGTAGATTTAAAATTTTGTCTTCTACTACGCTTTCAATCGCCAGCTCACCGATTTAGTCTTCTATATCTTTCACGCTTGGTTTCTCACGATGTGCTTTACACTTTTAGATCTGGTTCTTAATGAAATCTTAAAATTAGTTTGAAGTAAACTCTATCAATTTACTCAAAGGCAACGAAACAGGATTCACGAGGCGTAAAATTTTCTAAAAAAAAAATTGCCCTCGGGTGTGGAAATTTTCTTCTTTTTTTTAACAAAAAACCTTCAAAATTAGAAATCAATTTCTTTAAATAAAACTGAAATTAACAATTTGTAGAAACACTTAAAAATGTACACAAAGAATTATGTTTCCTTGCCATCTCTACCACGAGGAAACCCATTTTTTCAAAAATGTGAGTTGACCCTCTTACGTTGATACAATCAAATGTGCATGAAATCATTACAATTTGTCTTGATCAATTCATGAACCATCTAAGAAAAAGAGAGAAAGAAAAAAAATTGTGCCGCAGACCTCTTCCTTTCACTTCAGCCATTAAATGACCCGTCTCCAGAAAGTGCAGAAAAACTTTCTAATAGCGGAAGAAGGAAAAACCCTCTCCTCGCTTACTCCTTGCCAAACTTTAATTATGAAGGTGCCGTAACTTCTATATCCGTCGATGTCGCAAGAATTGAGCAAAATTTTGCTACATCGCGGGACCGCTCCGTTAATGACAGGCCTCCTTGCCTGGGGGTGCAACAATTTTAATTTTGCGTTGAGGTAGGATTTGCATTTAGTGTGAATTGCTTTAAATTTCCTGACGCGAAATTACAGGGCCCACTGTAAAATAAGGAAATAATTAGAGAGGGGGGATGAAAAAACCCGCGAAAATGGGCGCATACGACGAGTTACTGAACCTTTGAAGACGCACTCAGCCGACTTTCAGTTTTCCTCACACTTTCATCAACTGAAAAAACGCGAAGAGAGCCTGGTTGCGCAAGGAGGGGTGGTGGGTTCTTCCAACCACCCCACTGACTCATTGTCAGTTACAGAAGCAAATGGCTCACCAAACTGAGAAAGTGTGACACATTTTACTACATGTATGGTAAATTATATCGTAGGTCTACATGATTTTTGTCACAGTGATACACTTTTCAAGTGTGATAGTTTTTAAGAAATTATGACAATATTTTTGGTTAAAATAATTCCTGATCAAGAACTGTACAGATATTGAGTTTTTCTTATTTTAATTTTTTATTAATATTATTATTTCTCGTTGCAATCATGCCTCGGTCTCGGCTTTTTAATGTAGTGGTTTCTTGTCCTCGTTTGTTTGTTATTCTTAGTCCACTGATGACGAAATTAATGTCAAGTCGAAACGTCTGGTACTTATTTTTTATCTAGTAACCACAATAAAAGCTTCAGAATCTGAAATGTTCCCCTGATTTTATTGCTATTATTGTATGTATTTTTTGGCTTCTAGCTCTTAAAAACTAACATGTATGATATTGAAAAATATAATTAAAACTGGCGGGTAAACAAAGTATGCCTCACTCGAATAAATTGGGAATGCGGGATTTTTAAAAAAACTTGCCCCGGCTCCGATTGAACCGATTTTCAGGCATTTTACGTTATCTATCTCTCGCTCTACCATTTTTTCTCCGTGTAAATCCAGAGGGGATTTTTTCCTCCAGCGAGACTGACTCGAAACGAGACGAGACGCTGTCTAGAGTGAGAGTGGATGAGCCGCTCTGGATGGGGTTTGAGCTCCTGAGGCCGAATTTGCATACGTAATGGAAACTCACGCACGACGCACGGGGCGGAGGGTGCGAACGCAAGATGCAACCCGCCAGACCGCTGCGCCACGCTCCGGGGCTAGTTACCAATCAAGCAGTTCTGTAGGTCTTCTGCATTTGACTTCATCAAACCGAACCCCTCGAAATAAACACAGTTAACAATTCCCTCATGCTTGTCGGATCTCCCGCGAAAATCCCATGCATGAGTACCGGGTGCTTTGGGTAGAGTCCCTTTGTACCCAGAGTTACGACATCTCAATTCTGGTTGGGCTGAAAGTGGCCTTTAAAAGAAAATCCAATTCTGATTGGTTCTCGCTCATGGAGTCACAAAAGAGTGCACCAAGATGGCGGCGGCTCGAATTTGAACAAAAATAATGAAAATATAACCTGATTGTGATTTATCAAGAGTAAATTGTTATTTTCATCGCACCAAAATGAAAATAGATTGAGAAATTATTCACGAATCTATCTCATTTTATTTTATTGCAGTTTCTTTGGTTAGGTTTTGATCAGTTTTGTTGACGGTGTTGTTTTTGGATGACAGGCATCGCAGGATTCCTTTTCCTTATCCCTCAATATCGTTCGTTTGGGTGCACACTTTTGTGACACCGTGGCAGCAAGCCCAGGATAATCGAGATGTCTTAACTCTGGGTATAAAGGGATTCTAGCTTTGGGATGAAGACCAGAGCTCCGTCGCACAATAGATCGAGTCAATAGGGGAGGTCGGACAAAATTTGGAAACTTTAGACGCTGATAACTCAGTTAATACTCAACTTTAAGGTCCCGAAAGTGGTTCCATCAGTCTCATCGTGAGATTCTCTTCTCGAAGCACCCCTTAAAGTTTAAAAAGTGGAAAAATAAACAGCCTTATTCGCAGTTTTGGTCAAAAATTTCATGTCCGACCTCTCTGATGACTCGATCCACTGTGCATCGCGTCGGGGGATGAAAAAATCAAGGGTACAAGAAGTTCCAAAACACGAACCGTTTTTCCGATCTGGCCTTTAAGCTTCCTGATAAAATGCCCAAAACTTCAATTTTTCCTGATTGGTGGTGTCTAAAGGCATTAAGTCTGGAGTAGATACAGGGTTTTTCCAATATATGTACGCAAAAAATATTCGGTATTGACGACCGAACCTTCTGTTCACAAGGCTCCTGCACTTTCTTTGCTGTGCTTACAGAACTTTCCTGTTGTGAGAACAGAGCTTCGGTCGTGTTTGCAGTCCTCATAACTGAAACTTTCGTAGCTGTAACAAAGAAAGTGGAGAGGCCCTAGGAGCAGAACCATATTTTTGTGTAGTTCACGTGTAGATTGACTTGTTTTGCGAAATGCTACTCCAAGGGCGAATTGCATTATGCAGAAGAGGTGGATCTATAAGAAAATCGAAACCCCCTACAGGCCCGTAAAATTTAATTTTTGTCAACGAGACAATGGACCAATAGACAAGGTACGAATTTAAGCATTCTAATACATGTTTCTTGACCAGAATTTCACGTAGAACACAATTCGCGCAACGGAAATTACCGAAATCAACTCCTAACAAAGATATTAACGTTTATATTTCACATTGGTTACGAGGAGTTTGAACTGCCCGCTCACAAGAAACTCAAAGCTCTACGTGAGTCAAATCGTGCACTACAACGGTTTCAGCAAACTTCTCAATCAAGCTATGTTCATTTCCCACCATGTGCTGTTCAATCTATAAACAACTTGCAATAGCTGAGCTAAAGCGTCAAGATTAAGGTTGCCAGATTTTTATATCGCAGAGACTGTCATGATAACGTTTAGCGCGCGATGTGAGTTACGTAGAGCATTGAATTTTCATGAGCGGGTGGTTTGAATTCACGCATCAAAAATCATTAAATATCTTCGTAAGGAGTTGATTTCGGTAATTTTCGTTGTGCGTATCGTGTTCTACGTGAAATTTTGGTTGAGAAACGTGTATCAGAATGCTGAAATTCGTACCTTGTCTAGTGGTCCATTGCATTATGCAGAAGAGGTGGATCTATAAGAAAATTGAAACCCCCTACAGGCCCGTGAAATTTCATTTTTGTCAACGAGACAATTTGAGACAATCCTGTGTTGAGTCGCCCTACATCGTAGGGTGCTCTAAGACATCTGAGGATGAGGTCCTGCGTAAAATAATTTATGTACTCTTGTTTTCCTCCTTGCCACTCGGAGGTTGCACCTTGCGAGTGGTTATAGCGGCGAGGACGATCACCGTTGCGGCTGGCGCCTAATTTTTAACGAGGTCCCAGATTTTCAACACAAAGATTTGGCCACTTAAAACCAAAATTTAGTCGATTTGGCACAGAAAAAACTTGCAAGAAAAAGTTCTGCAACAACATGTGCACTGGAAAAAAAAACATTTTGGATCTGGAGTCCAGACTCTTGAAAACATTGACAAGAAAAAGGACTCTTGATTCAATCAGATCTAAGCTTAAATCCAAAGGAAATCCGCTCAAATTAAGAGGCTTGGTTCTTGATTTAAGCTTAAATCTGATTGAATCAAGAGTATTTTTTCTTGTCGATGTTTTTAAGAGTCTGGATTCTAGATCCAATGTGTTTTTTTTCCAGTGTACTTCACATATCAACACAAAATGTTGGTTTCTTTGTCTTGCCGTGCAGTGGCACCATCGTGTTCCTCGCGAAATACTTGTTGCCAGGAACTCCTCATTTCCCCGCGGGGAAAATCGGCTTATTTGAGCCGCGCGATTTCCCCGCCCGCGCGAGTCGTTAAAGTCGGTTTTCGGTCGTTGGCATGAGCAACAGCATTTCGGGGGGGAAGAATCGCAGTCATCCGCAGAGTCGCTTTGTTTTCGGGCGCCTGTTATTTAATTGAAGTGACAAGTACCTCCCTCCCCGCGTCTCTCGTCAGCGATAACAAAGGAGCCGAGTCACCGAGACGTCATCCCGTCTGCTACCTCGGAGAGATGCAGTGCAAAACCGCGGATCCACACCCGATTGCCATGAGACTTACGGGGTTCTTGCCCGGGACGCTGGTGCTCGGGGTGGTTCCCCGCCGCGCCGCGATGGTTCGCCCGAATTAGTCGCGCGTCGAATCGAGGGGCCCGAGACCAGGAAATCGGAAGCCTTTGATGGAGAAGGAGCTCGGATGGAGATTCGGCGGCTAAGAGTTTCCGGTCCGTTATTGCAACATCGCTCGGAAATTTCCTATAGGATAGGTGGACACTTTTAGGAGGAAGGAGTCGTTCCAAGTTTGGGAGTCATTGCACTGGGAGGGTCTACCTATCTTTTGAAAAGAAATTTCAAACTTTACGACTGAAGGTTCACAGAAAAAAATAGATGGTGCTGACGACAGAACCTTCCGTTCACAGGGCTGTTTCTTTTTTACATTCCAGAACTGTTCCGTAAGTGTAACAAAGAAACTGCAGGAGCCCTATGAAGAGAAGGTTCTGTCGTCAGCACCATCAATTTTTTTCTGTGTTGGAAAGCTGGTTTATGGCTAATTTTCTACCCAAAGACTGCTATAACCATGCACGTAATATGGGAAAAGTATAGCTCAGCCTACGGGCCGATTATTGAAATTGATAGACAAAGAACACAAATGAGATATGGAGGGATCCTGCTGGTGGTAGCGGGTGGTTGCAATGGACAAACGAGGAAGGTAATCGACTAGCTAACGGCATCCCACCAGAGACCCGATAGTTAGTCCATCATTTTCTCCCTTAGTCTATTATAGGATCCACCCATTTCAGCCAATAGGATAGCTCCATACTCACTATGACTTCTTTGCCTATCCTTTTGTCTATAAATTTCAAAAGTCAGCTTGCTTGAGGAGATGGAGGGTTCTCCTCAAAGCTCTCATGTAAATACACGTATTTTCTGTAAAACTACTCCACCTTGGAAAAGAAAATCTCTGGATGTTAGAGCCGTGCGTAAGAGCTGGATATAGCGTCCGTTTCGGGCTCAAAGACCGAAAATTCTGGGTGTAGAATCCGTTGCTCAGCCACTGAGTCTGCGGCAGTCGAAGCTACGGCTCCAGCACCTGGAAATTTCGGCCTCTGAGCCCGGAACGAAAAGTTTGTTTACATAGCCCGCGACGTTTTTTCTCAGTGCAAGTGAGGATTACATTACACGAAAGAAGTTAATCAACATGGGTACAAGAGCTTTTCAGACCAGGACTAAAAAGCCGTTCATGGATAATTTTCTGCCAAAAGGCTGAGCTACCATCAACGGAGGACGAAGCGGTAAAGACGATGCTTTACTTGGTGAAAATATAGGATTTTCAATCTAGCCTTTACGTACATTTGAACAAGGCGAGGATCCAAAAATTACAGCCGCTTCCGCGTTTTGGTAACGTTCGAGTAGAGGTTAGGGTCCTCTGAATAAAGCTGTCGACTGGACTGGCAACACCAAGTAACCCAAGACGGTGGTCGGCGCTTTGGGTGCGACCGTGGCCTTGAAAGAGGCCTCTTTTTGAGGGCGGCCGCGCACCCCAGCTTTTGTCACCTGAGTCATCTCGCCGCCACCGCGATGTCAATCCTCCATCATTAAGCGCCTGTGTTTCGTGCCGGAAAAAACCGGGGCCAAGGCGCCCTTCGTCTTCGGCTTCAGCTTCATGTAATATGTATGAGCTTCGATTTCAGCCATTATTCTCTTTTGCCTCGGGAAACTTAGCCATCGCTACAACTTCTCCCTCCTGCCTTAGCTCATCCTGTGCCCTTTGAGCCATTTTTCCGCGAGGTCTTGCAGCGAGGGACTCACTCCCGTCGACATCTGATTATTTACTCATTTGTTACCGCTAACGGGGCTCGTGTAGGGCACCTTGATGACTTTCGTCTTGTTTTATCGCACGCCGCGAAATAATGAACAACAAACCACATCAAGAACGATCGCTTCTCCGATCGATCTCGGAGTTATGGTTTCTTCTGAGGGGAGACTCACTCAATGCTACCCGTGCCGTTCACTCAAGAATACTCTGACTAAATGGTCGATAGAGCTCGAAGTTGTGGCGAGCGTCTTTATACTCCACACATTTACCTTGGAAAAACTTTTTCGGGAATCTTGCAGTTGCTTTCGACGTTGTGATATCCCAGACCGTATCGGATATTCGGAAAACTGAATATTTGTAAAAACAAACTTTTTTAATTAATTGCAATCCCTTATCATTTCTTTTTTTTTCATTTTCCCCCCCTAAACAAAAAAAACTTGCTTTTAAAAAAATAGACTAGTCGTGGAACAAGGGAAATTTTCTGTCTGCAAAGAGAAAGTATAATAAAATTAAACGATTCCATTACAACTGGAGAGCTTCATCCCAAAAAGTGAGCCATGTTGTTGTCAGAGCTAAAATTAAATTTGGCGTAATGAGACACATCCTTGATGGAAAATAATCCTTGATGCAATCAGAATCAGTAAGGAAACAGGTCTTTTTTGAGGGACGCCGATTTTTCTCGCTGATACTTTACGGACTACGCAGTTACGCCAAAAACTAAAATCGAAGTATGCGTAGGATGTGAAGGGTACGAATTTCAGCGACTATAAGATACATCTTCAATGCGGTATTTCTTCCCTTACGTATGTGTGAAACAGAAGAATGATGAAACATAGGTGTGAAACGAGGGTGGCTTCCGAAATCGATACGACACCGAAAGTGCCACGGAGAAAAAAAACTCGTGCGTGGGACCCGAAGTTTAGGTCATATGGATCTCTGAAGTTTTCAGATTGAGCATCTGAACACTTTAGGTCTAGCTACCGAAGTTCGGATCACACATCTGAAACTTCAGCTCTTGCATCTGAAGTACTTCGGTTCTCACGTCCGAAGTACTTCGGTTCTCACATCCGAAGTACTTCGGTTCTCACATCTGAAGTACTTCAGATGTGAAAACTGAAGTTTCAGATGTATGATCCGAACTTCGGTAGCTAGACCTAAAGTGTTCAGATGCTCAATCTGAAAACTTCAGAGATCCATATGACCTGAACTTCGGGTCCCACGCACGAGTTTTTTTTCTCCGTGATGGGAATTTCGCACTCACAATACGGGTGCCACCTAGGAACTTTCAAAAAAAGGGGCTGAGGAAGAGGAGGAGGAGGAAGAAAGGAAGGATTACAAAAAAATAATAAGAGGGAAAAGCTTTGATGTAGCGGACGAGACGCAATGACCTTAATTCTTGAGGGGCTGCAGATGCCACTTGAGCCGAGCTATGGATAGAGTCAGCAAGTGTGAGATGCAAAACATTCACATCAAGGGTTCTTGTCTTCAGACTCCGTCTCTCTCACCATCCCCCTGCTTGCCCCTCGCAGACAAGCCGTGACACAATTCGTAATTTTCTTCACGAAAGAACGTAACTACATTTCCATGTTGCCAAATTTCCCTTTACGAAGTAAGTTTTCACCGAGAGAATCTTCGTCAGCTTAGACTGAAAATTCTGCTGACTATTCTCCTAATCTCATGCAAAAATCAATATAATCTGACCAAAATTTCACAACAGACTGTTGTAAAAAAGTAAATATTTTTAGTCAATTTTGTGACGTTGCAATAGAGTTACGTTCCTCCGTCCAGAAAATTGGTACCGATGATTCAGGCTTCACTTACAACAACTAATTCGATGCACATCAAGAGTTGAACCTTAACTTATTCTCTCTCTCTCTCTCTCCAACTTACAATTGGGTCAAGTTTATCAGAAAGAAACCAACCCACATTAAGTTGAAACTGAGATAAAGAAGTTTGAAGTTTTACTCCTCCATAAGACGTAAGGTAGAAAATAAACTTCAACTCCTCTTTTCACAAACCAGTTTTTTTTCGACTTCGAGTTTTTGGCAGGAGAAAATATACGACCACAGGGGCTCAAAAACATGCTTAACTCAATTTTTTTCCGAAAATGTGGGTTGGTTCCTTTCTGATAAGCTCGGTCCAATTAGTGGATGTTCTAACTTTCCAGGCTACGGACAGTTTTAGTTGTCATCGGAAACCATACATCAGGTTTGGTTTGACCTCCCGTGCCTACCGTCAGGTACAGCTTAAGAGCCCCCAAGAGATTTTTCGGGCAATTCTGGACCACTCACTGTGAGTCTCACAGTCTGTAACTTACCAGGGTGTCTACTGAAACAGGCTGGCCAAAAAATAGTACTTTTACTATGCTTTTTCAGTACATTCTCAAGAAATTTAGTACCTCCTCAACACAAATATTCAGTACATTTTCAGTACCTCCAATTGACTAAGTTGGAAATTTTTAAAAATTTGAATTTCTCGCTCAAATTGCGAAAAAATTCCGGACCTTCTTACAAAATTTCCGCACTTTTTCGGTACTTCCGAACCGCCCTTAAAAAATTAGTACTATTTCCGGACTTTCCGGAAATTCCGGACTTGTAGACACCCTGATGATTTAACGGCGCCTGATTTCCTTTATGGACGGCTCTCCGCGTCGCACGCGCCTTGTGGAACCGCGACTGAATAGACAAAACAGACAATCCGGGGGCATCGTGCGTACCCATTGAGGAGACCGAAGAAAAATTTCGCCGCAGTTCCGGTCAGCGAGCGGGGCGACCGAGAAAGTTGTTTTGTGTGCGGGCCAAACTCGTCCCTTTTCATGTCCCCTCTCGACCCCGCCCCGACTCCAACTTTGGTCGCCGACCCGACAGCTTTCGAGTTCTTTCAAGTTTCCACCCGCTCCGTTTCCGAGCCGCCCTTTACGAACGCAGAAGAATTTTAATCTAAGCGTATAGTTGAGGATAGTTCCTTTTGACTCTTTCGCCGAATTCCGGAGTCCGGATTCGCACCCGCCGAACGTTCGCCGATCGTCGGATGATCCCTGGAACGCGTAGACGGACGTGAGCGACGGAGCTCACCTTAAAATTCGGTTGCGTCCTTTCTTCCGAAACCGCGCTGGAACGGAAAGCGAATGGCTTCCGCCGCGCTGTCCGGGAAGTTTGTCTAAATTTTAGCCTCGACGCAAGGGTGACTCCGGTTAAATAAACGCATCGCTCTTTCTTTCGGCGTCGTAAACAAGTTGCTGAGTGCTTGTTTTCTTCGCTGGATAACCGCGCGCTTCCTTGAGAGCTTTAATGTTTTTGGAGGTCAAACTTGAAATTAGAGTTCTCGCGACGTAAGATTCACTTCATGCAAGAAGAGACACGAGTGAACTGAAATGTTTGCGGCTGACTCGCGTCTCCTCCTCGAGCCTTCGTTTTAGAGGTTTTCAAGGAAACAGCTATTCTACGTATATTGAAGAAAATTTCGACAAAAATTTAAATTTACAAATTTTTTTTAGGGCAGACTATCAGGCAAGATCTCAGTGAGGTAAATATATTGAGACATTCATTGCACTAAATCGAGGGTTATCAAAATCGGCCATATTTTGGCTCTCTCCGTTATTTTCGGGAAAAAGAGAAGGTCGTTTACTCCAGCCTCACATAATTCAAAAAAGGAGATGAGATATAATCTTACGGATGCCTTAAAAAAGAGAAAGCGGGGTCAAAAATTGGGACGAAATGCTTTGACGAATACTGGAACGGCCCCAAAGAAACTGGTATGTGTCGCAAAATTCCGCGCGAAATTAATTTGTTGGGTCGCAAACCACAGACTTTGCAGTAGCTCTGTAATGGATAACACTACGGAACGATTCAAATAAAACAAAGATGATAATGAAGCGTCGGGAGCATCTGCGGGGGTTATGGAGCCAGTAAGATGCTGCTACCAGCTCAGATTTAGGGGGGGGGGCTGTTCTTGTACCATGGCGGTCGCCGAATCAAGGTCTTGCTGCTGTAATTAACTGGCAAACGGCAAGACGTTTACAGTCGCGGGTTCCACCGCTTCCTTTTCCTCGTACCCCACGCTGGAGTCATTTCTCAGGGTTGACTCCCTGCAATTGTCCTGCCAGGGATCCAGGTCCCTGCTGAGCGCGACCGCATCTCTTTCGCTTAGTTCAACCGAGATCATCCAGTTTAAGCATTAAGAAGGACTGATGAGGCATACTCGGAATTCGCACCAACCGCTTTGACGTGCCAACTAAACATGAGGAGGCAGCATTCGGTCCGTACTGAGAACTTGATATCAGGAATTCGGTTTTTAAGATCGAATATTCTGCCATGCTACGGAAACAGGCCGTAGGAGCATTCAAATGTTGCCAAATTCTCTCTCAAAAAATACCTATTGAAAAAAGTGATCAATACTTGTCCCTGAAATTGTCGAACTCTTCAGATAAAATTTCGAACAAAATGCTCCGAAAAATCGGAGGCAAAATATTCACAAATTTTCCTGAAAATTCGTTGCTATTCGAAGGAAATTTGGCAACACCTGATGGTTCATAGGGCGTTCTACCTTAGCACGGCAGTGTTACACTGGGTGTTAGGGAGAGGATTACGCGGCATTGTGTACAAAATTATCTGAAAATTTAGGGGGGGGGGAGGACATTAGTACAGTTCTCCCAGTAAATTCGGTTTATATAAAAGGAAATTCGGCAACGTGAGATAATGGGAGTTGAGAAAGATATTGTGCACGATA
The DNA here is from genome assembly GCF_001854935.1 of Bemisia tabaci. Lineage (NCBI taxonomy): Eukaryota > Metazoa > Arthropoda > Insecta > Hemiptera > Aleyrodidae > Bemisia > Bemisia tabaci. The sequence continues at coordinate 2,367,720 of NW_017547292.1, forward strand.
TCAAAACCAGGCAGCTCGTTTGGTATGGACACGTGCGAAGAATGGCAGATAGTAGGTTGCCCAGAAAGGTATTTGATTGGGTTCCTCCCGGAAGAAGGCGGCGTGGACGTCCAGTAAAAGGTTGGCGAGAGGGAGTGGAGGGGGAGATCAGACGGTGTAATCTGCCCGATGATTTGTGGGAGGATCGATTCGACCGATGGCGATTTGGAGTCGCAGAGCGCTCTAGTGCGCTGAGTTAGCGGCTTGATATGTATGTATGTAAATTCAGCAACGTATGAAGGCTCATACAGCGTTCTTCCTTAGCACGGCCGAAATGGGACCGTTGTCGATTGGAAAGGCTCTGGAGCCGATTAAACGCATGGGAGATGGTAACAAAGCGACAATGAGTATGGTAACCACTCGTGCCGCTATTAGGTCTTAAATTAACCTGGTTGTTGAATCTGAAATCAAAGTCTAGAGTGGCGAACGGTCTTCAGGCCGGGGCTCGACACTCGAGGTGGCGGCATTGGATTTTAAGGCGGCGTGGCGTTTACCTGGCGACGTTCGAACTAATTCAATGAGTCGGTGACAGGGACTATTAGCGTCGCGGTCGGTCGTAATCGGAGGCACTCGGTGGCGCGGGCGTGGAAGCTGCGAGCTTTCACGGGCTCGCGGAGTTGGTCGAGCGGCGGGCGCGACGCGACGACGGCAGACGTTTTAGCGGCAATTAAGCGCCTCAATCAAGACGTCAAACTCCATCGCTGCGGGTCTTAACTTTGAGGCCAGGTTGCCAGACCGCCCCGGCGACTCGACCGAGCTCCACTGGGGCCCGGTGCGTTTCGGCAACGTCGCTTACAGACTTGCGGTGAGGGATGTTAGCCGACATTCACACTCCGCGACGTCGTCGATGACGTCACTCGAAGTTCCTGGGCGGAACTGCCGCTTCCATAAAATTTCACCTGACTTTATTCGGGAGTGCGAGGTATGCGCGGTCACTATTATCTCGAAGTCAAACCTTGAGTCTCACTTCGGAGCCATTTTTTTTTCTTTTTTTCTTTGGTAAGTATGTCAATTTTTGGCCGAAAACAAGAGATTTGCTCCCTTAAGAGTTTTGAGCTCTCGGGCTACAGTTCACGTGACCAAATGGCCCTGCCAGCCGTGCCCAGGGAAGGGATTCTTTCGAATACACAACATTTTCATTCTGTTAAAAGGAATCAAATATGCGGGGAGTGGTAAAATTGACACCTTCATCACTTGCCTGTCCTAAAATTAAGGAAATAATGACTGATTGAAATCATTGAACTGTATTGAGGTTTGTAAAACTGTGAGTGGAAGTAATGTCATATAAAATCTTAACGATACACGATGGCACTTAGGATGTTTTGAAATTGCATGGCTGTAAGATATGACAGCGTTGAGTCAGTTGGTACGCCCAAGCCTTCCTACGCGCCTTCAATTTCAACCGATAGGCAATTTCTCGACATAGGAGCACTTTGATTTGCATCATTTTGCCGTGCTGTTTTACGCATTAAGCAGAAGACGAACGCACTTTTAGTGACGCAGTTCCATCAAAGGTCAATACAATACCTGCGCAAGAATAAAAGCTTACCATTTTTTGACTTCTAAGGTTTGAGAACTAATTTTAAAATGATCAAGAAATTCATAGATGCGTTGCGTCGAATCGATGGTCATGAAATGGATACTCTATTACGACAACACTGAGTCATTTAGAACGCCTCAACCTTCATATGCGCCTCGAATTTTAACGGATAGGCAATATATCGACATAGGAGCACTTTGATTTGTATCATTTCGCCGTGCTGCTTTATGAATGAACACATACGAAGGACTGTTTTGTGACAGTCATCCTTCAGAATACATGAGCGAGAATACAATTTCATTATTCTTCACCTTCTGCAATTATGATCTTAAATTTAAAGAGATTCACAGACATAAATCACACAAGGAAAACAACAAACTGAGAGAAATGTTCCACTAAATTTTTCTGGGAGTAGCATTCCTTCTAAATCAACTGGTATTTCTTTTTGAAAAAACAGGAGATCACTTGAAGGGGTTATCCATAAATGACGTCAGGAAAATGGAGAGGTGGTAAAGGTCCTAGGACTACCCGACAAACCACTTTAGAAAAAGATGGGCAAGGGAAAGAGGACCCGAGTGGGGAGAGGGAGCAGTTAAAAATTCGGAAATAGTACCAGACGTTACTTGCGGGCGCCCCCTATAAAGTGGCCTTTGGGGGGGTGAAAATCCACTAATTCGGGGTGTAACACGACAACCGCGAGGTGAGGCGGGGGCCATCGGAGCAGTCGTCAAAGCGCCTCACGTAATGCGACTCAAATGAAATTTACGTAGGCGGAGCATTCGAAACGGAGGCGGCGCGGCGCAGCGGCGGCGGCGGGTGAGATGCGAGAAAAGTCGCCCCTGTAAAGGCGAGCGCCTTTGAGCCTCGTAACAAAGGGACCGTCGACTGACGCTCCGTTGGCATTTCTCACGGAAATACCCCTATATAACAGTGCCGATTTGTGGGGATGGGGATCTTGCCCTCAGGGAAGTCACGATTTTCCGATACCACTGAACAATTTTACAAAACCAATTTGCGATGATTGTACCCACACTTGGAGTTTCAAAAATTGTAGATTCCAGGAGAAAATTAATGGAATTTTACTAAGTCATAAGAAACCAATTGTGGAACGAGTAGTTTCCCGCGGAAGTTATAGAGAAGTCCCGGATGAAATGGTTATCATCAGGGTACACGATAACTGAGAACATTTCAACTGAGCAATAGGTACTTATCAAAGTCGACATAAATAATAATAAAGTAGGTGTTTTTATTTGAGTAAAAATCTGTAGAGCAGAATCTCTACATTAGCGTCACAGTACAATATTCTCGAGAAACTCGTCCGCTATACAAAGCACGAATTAAGGCACCACGAGCTATGCTTCTCAACAAAATTTCACGTTGACCACGTTAAAATGCTCAAAAAATCCAAACTCGTACGTTGGAAATTCCGGTTTTTATGTTATAATGGAATCAGTATATTCAAACTTCTCGCTTCCGGATGATCACATAAAGAAAGTGGATTAAATCGGTCATGCAGAGCAAACTAATTGTTCGATGTAAATAATGTTGGATACCAATCCTTTTTTAAGTACAATATTGATGAGGAAATTAATGTTGTGGTAGCTATTTATTTCACTGTCTATTGATCCATTCCAAGAAATAACCGAAAACCCCTTTGTCTACTAATGTTCCTTAAATTTTTGAGAACCGAAAACAAGAAAAACATCCAAGGCTCAACTTTTTGGAGGCAACATATGGCAACACCGGCTCTGGCTGACTGTCGGCGACTAATGGAAATTTAATCAGCTGAACCAGGTGGTGGGCTTATTGCCTGAATTGTTCGCACCCCCTCCCCTACCCCCTGGGTCATACGACTCAGGACCCCCGCCCCCTTTTTGAGAGCATTACATGCACATTACTGTCACATTCGGCACGAAATGTGGGCAGATCTGGTTGGGTCCTCCTCAGAATGATGGCACGGCTCTTTTCTTTTAGCGAAATTAGCACGTTGCCGAGACGATTGTAACCTTGAATCCAGGTATTTTTCCCATGCACCAAGCTATTCCGTTTACGATGTTTCAACTATCAAAAAGGGAGAGAACAATACTAATCATCAATGGACAGGCAATCCAAGAGAAGGTAGGATTGCACCAATTTCAAAATTTACGATTTGAGGTTAGCCTTTCTGTGATGGTACTGTGAGGGCATCTTAAAAACTCCATTAATCACAAATTAAACCACATGTAGCCTCCAATGAGAGGCATTGTTTACGGAACCACTTTGAAAAGTACCCTTAGTCTAAACTTGTCCAGCGGGCTGATTATTGAAATTGATAGACAAAGCGATAGAAAAAGCTATAGACAAAGAAAACATGGGGAGTACTGAGCGATCATACTGGTTAAAATGGGTGGTTCCAATAGGCTGAGAAAGAAAATGATGGACTAGCTGTAGGGTCTCTCAAGGGATGCCGTTAGTTAGTTCATTACCTACCACCTTTGTTCATTGCAACACGGAAAAGAAATTGCTGATTCAACAATTCAATTGCTAAAAACAGCGAGTGCAATGTTTCAACGCAGATGTTACAACAAAAAAATGCTACTTTAACCACCCCCGTGGTTGAATTAGTTTACAATGTGGTTAAAGTAGCATTTTTTTGTTGTAAAATCTGCGTTGAAACGTTGCACTCACTGTTTTTAGCAATTGAATTGTTGAATCAGCAATTTTTTTTCCGTGAACCACCCACTTCCACCAATAGGATCTCTACAGACTCCTTTTGTCTTATTGGTCTGTAGCGCATAGTAATTGATTAAAAAATCGAGCTACAAGCCAAAATAAATAATACAGTAGCTCGATATTTTAATCTATTACTTTGTTCTGTACAGCTTAGCCAGCCAAATTTGGCAATAAAATGTATTTTTCTATAGCTCTGTCTATCAATTTCGATTATCGGCCCTCAGTCGACCAACACTGAACAATCAGGCTGGAGGAATCTCAAAAGACAGCAGCGGGACGAAATGAAGCACGTAATCCGGAGGCATCAATCCGTCGACGACACGGGCTCAGCGGTGCATCCATCGGTGCATCGCGCGCCCCATCAATATGTAAGCGGCGCGGAGGCGGCCGATACAAGGCGGCGAATCTCCGGGCGCGTCCCATAAATTAAATTTACACCGACTGCGGCGGATTTCGGCGGAGGCATTGAGATAGTCCCGAGTTCGCAACTTTAACCATCTTCAAACTTTGGCGCGTCGAAGGCGGGGCGTCGCGGAAGCCCGAAATAATAAGCTCGCTGAAATACAGTCCCATTCGGATAAGTCCCGCGATTTGACAAGATGGAGAACATAAGTTCCGCCGCCGCTGCAGCGGGGCCGTCGCGCCGCTCCCGAACTTAAAGCTGTTATGTCATCCTTACAGAAATTTTACGCTAATCCCTTCCCTCGCGCTCCACACTATTCACTCCGTAATTTTCTCCTCAGCTCCCTTGCCAAATTGTCGAGTAACGGATACGCAGAAATTCCAACGAGTAGGAATTCTCATAACTCTGCCGTGTTAAGCAAGAACGCCGTAAATCCATCAAGATTTTCCCGCGGTTTTTAGAACTTAATACTTTATAAAATTCAAAACGTTTTACATATGCACCTCAAATTTTCAGGTTTTCCACATCTGGAATATAAGCCAGTAAATCAACAGGAGAAGAAGAAGAATTTTCAGGTTAAGTTCTTGATAGCATTTGAAAAAGAATTCTGTTAAAACATTGTCCCAAAGTACACAAATGTTTTTGCTGGGAAACATTGTTTCCGAAAAATTTAAAATGGCGTTTACGGCGTTTTTGCGTTCCACGGCAGAACTAGAATCTCTTCATACTCAGAGTCGTGCTATCCTGGGTCCTCGATGTCACAAACGGGCATAAAGATTGCACAGTTTGTTGGGAATCGCAATCATTCCCGGATTCATTTCCTAAATTTCCCCTCTAATTCCGTTTTTTCCCTGCCATGACCTTAGTGTCCTGGTCCACACCGGTTTATAATCTGTGTAACTGGTGAAACAGTAGTATTTTCGTCCGTTTGTGACATTCATGAATCCTAAATCGGTAGCCGATCTCCAAATTCATGGAACATTTAAAGGCTTCCTGTTGTCTCTTTCTTAATTAAAAAATAAAATATGAGAGGAAATCAGACAGCGTGAAAAGCAACCGGGCTGATTCTGGTGACAGGTCCTCTCGCTCGATGGTAACGTCCTACAAAATTCCGATTTTCCGTGCAATCGCGAAACGTCGGTTGCAGTGCAGTTTCCTGAGTCTTAAGCACCGGCCCGCCACCGGCACTCGGAAAGTGCAGGAAGATTAAAGGAATAAAAATGTCAAAATTTTGGATCATCCACGATCAGACCGGGCGATTTTAAGTCCGTCCCTGCGTCCTCTGAGGTTTGAGATAAGACTTGTGTACGGGGAAAACACAGGACAGGATGGAGGCGGAGGAAGCTTAAGTCTGCGAGAACTTAACTTAAGCGTCTAACTTTCAGCTCTCTCAGTAAGTCAAGAGTAGGGATTGTAATTTTCATTCCTAGGCTCACGCATGTTTAAATACTAAGTCTCATAGGTTAAGATTTAAGCAAGCGGAATTTTCACAGCGTATAAAGTTCTTGATTTTAACGACCCACGCCTAGACACGAGACCTCCAACTTGGACTTCGCCTGGCAAGTAAATGCAAAGGAGAGTCAATTTGAGTCTTGACAGATTTGAAAGTTAAAAAATTAAAAAACGGAAAATTTTAAACATTCAAAAATACCAATTTCAAACATTAGAAAATAGAAATCTTTAACATGTAAAACAAGAAATTGTTATTGTGAATAAAGAAGAAGTTTGTAAAAATAGATATTTATTATATTTTAGAAAAGTAAACGAGGAAGAGGGTTGGGAAAGAAAGGGCGACAATCTCGATGCATTTGACAATTTATGAAAGAGATTGGAATATATCAAGTTAATGTTTTACAGAAAGCAAAAATGGGAGTATTACTAGTGAGAGGATAGGAATTTTTTGAGCTGATGAACCCTGATCAGTCTTCTCCAGTGATCCGATGTCTAGGGATTTTCCGGAATTTCTAGGGAATAGGGATCTAGGGATTTTTCAGGAAATCTAGGGATTTTTTTTGATGAGGTAAAGTAAGCAAAAATCGACTTTTTAACCTCAATTTTAGCTTCGACAATCGAAAATATTTTTTCATCTATATTTTGTAGGCCTTTTTGGCAACACTATTTTCCCCGTAAATAAGCCGGAAATTAAAACGATTGCGTCACTCGATGTACTTGACATTCAACTGCATTCAACAGTAAAAAGACAATAAGAAGAACTCAACTAATATTCTTTCATTTTATTGGTCTGGATTAGCACTGCTTTCAGAGAGCGGCAAAATTCAAACGAGCCAATCAGATTTAAATATTGCAAATCGATATATCGAATGACGTCATGATTCTACGTTAAAAATGGCGGTTTTTTGCAAAATCTAGGGATTTTTTGGGGATATTTGAGCAAATCTGGGGATTTAGGGATTTTTAGCGAAATCTAGGGATTTTTTTTCTTCCCCGCTAGGGATTTAATATCGGAACACTGGTCTTCTCTCAGAATCAATGTATTTCTTCACAATTTTTCTCAAGCCTTTTTTCTTGAAAGAAGAGAATGATACAATTTTGAGTTTGCACCATGGCTCTGCCTTACCTCAGAATAAGAGAGACTCTTTGAGATCTTCTGATGCAACTGGTTTCATTTAGAAATATGCGCTGTTTGATACATTGTGATACAGAGCTAAGGATAGGCCTAAGATTCGCCCGAAAAGAGAAGAGCATAAATTTTACGCATTCTTTTGGAGGAAGCAGAGGAACATAGAAATCCGGCTCTGAGAGAAGAATTAATAATCGAACGCCAAACGGACCTTGAAAGGCATTGAGCCACGCCTACTTATGGAAAAAATAGGGCAAAAACTAACTTTAAAGCGAGAGTCGGTGAGCTTATACAAAGGGTAGCTGAGTCAAAAAAGTTTGCTCACGCATGAACGAAGCAACAAATGCTCGGAACGAACATGGTCCGGATTTTTCTTTCTTCAGCACTTTTTGCCGCTTTCGAGGCAAAGCTCCAGGAAACGACTGTCGAGCATCAGAGTGCGATCCCTCATTTGATCCCTTCTGGTCAACAATGTTGCCACTAAAAGTAGAAAAAATCTATCGTTCATCGGTTTCCAAAGGGATCAAAAAATTGAGCGCACCTTTAGAGTACCTTCATAAGTAAAGGAAGTACAGAAACTGGGCCCTTGCGAAATCCTTATTAGGATTCAGCAAAATGGCGGCGACTCTTGATGGAAGGGATTGTTGCCAGGTTATCTACTGTGATTATTGCCAAACTGCCATAGTGAAGATAAAGGTTGAGAAGATTGTCCGGATGTAATGCACAAAATTCTTTTTAAAATTGAATCCATACGCCCAACTATGTGATCTGAGTTATGATTACAGGGATTAAGCAGAATAAACCTAGTTGTTGGTTATTTTGAATCTACTGCATGCAACGCGTGCAATGCTTGAAGTAAATGGCTGGACAAATCAGAAGTGGATGACCATAGGGCCGGATTTAGGGGGGCGGCAAATTTTGACTTTTTTTAAACGTAGGTATAAAAAATCGCATTCAGAAAAAAATTGCAAACGAGAAAAGGCGACAAAATCTCTCATTTCCTGGGAGCATGGTAATTTCTAAACGAGTAGTTTTTTTTGTCGTCTTTCGGCGATACAAGAGGCAGCAGCACCTTTAATTAGTCGAGTTAAGAGAGAAACCAAGCACCCAATTTGGCCTGGAACGGCGCGGCGCAGAGTGAAATGATGACGAGGACTTGAGATTGAAAGGAAAAGCCCTCGGCGCGGCGGTCGGCGCGTTACACATATTAGCGCCTACAAGACTGCATGAATACTTCACGCATTGCGTCAAACACAGTGCGGTCAGCAGCGGTCGGCGGGAAACGCATGGCGCCTGCAAGAGTGCATGAATACTTCACGCATTGCGCCAAATACAGAGTGCGGTCAGCGCGGCGCGGCGCGGCAGCGGAAGTTAAAATTATTAACCACATTTATGTTTTGCAGATCTTTTTGCAATGTCCAACACGAGTAAACGTGTCTTATGCAACCCGCCCCCTCCGGCACGTTCACTTGATGGTTTTTATTTAAGTTTTGGAACGAATGAAAAGGAGGCGGCAAAATACAGGCGACCCATGGGCGGCAAGTAGGTAAATCCGGCCCTGGATGACCATAGTCTTTCATATGAAGATTCTCCACCCTCCTTCCCTTAAAATTAAGGCGGCATAGCACAAAACTAAATTCAGCACTTTCACACGCAATCTTTGTTGAAATAGAGAACTTCGGTAACAATGTCATCTTCAGTCGTGCTAACCAACATTTAGACACATTTATTTGGTAAGGGAAGCTTAGAAAATATGTGGCTGTCCACAGTAAACGAAACCTTAAAGCCAAAAATCTTAAAATCAAAATATTTGTGCCATGGATCAGAAGTAACCTCAGAAGCTTTGGTAGAAAAAAAGGTCATAAAATACAAAAGCAAGACCAAAGTTCCGGTGAAAAATAGTTCATGGTTCAAAAATATTTTTCTCTCATCTTTTTTTAACAGAAAAATTGAGCCAATATTTTGATCGGCACGGATTTGACTCTGAGTTGTTAGATTTTCGTCAAAATTTTTTGGACGGCTTTAACTCATGATGGCAAACTGCGTGGATTCTTTCTGCGTAATTTCACAGACGATGGTATAGTCTTCTGATGCAAGTCTTTGTGTCTATCAATGGTGGACAATATGCTGCCATGCTAAGCAAGAACGCCGTATGAACATTCGAAAGCTGGCAAGGTTCCCCTGATAAAACATGTATATTTTGACACACATTTAGTTTAGTGACACATTACTTTGTGCACATTTTTGTTTGAAATTTTCGGACATTTTTGATGAAAGTGCGTACAGAATTTTCGGAAAAAAATATTCATAATTTCCCGAGTAAAATCCGTTTTTATCGAATGAAACTTGGAAACGTCTGAGGGTTCATACGGCGTTCTTCCTTAGCACGGCAGTATGGGAGAATTTTCCGTCGGATTAATGTTTTTTCAAATTTGGCAACAGAAGGAGCGTCCAAAATCTGCACGAGAGCGGCCATATGAGCGATCACTTGCCAACCTGGTTAAATGGACTGCACTCAAGTAGCTTCCTCGACGCGACGGCTAACTACTTTAATTCCTCGGTTTTTATCATGTATTTACTTTCCCAGCGCTTTTCTTTTTCCGAGCGGAGCTATTTTCTTTTATCGAGAGGAGAGTTATTGTTTTCACGAGTCGTCTCAGTTTCCAGGAGCGCTCGAGGGTTGCCGAATTTTATTCTCATGGAATTTTGAAGTTTTTGTGAGAGAAACTCCCCCGCAATTTTGAGAGACATGGAGTCTACACCGGCTTGAAGCGGTTGAGAGGATATTTGAGAACGGTCAGGCACTCCTAGACCATTCGCCCTTCAAGGAATCTGACGTCAGTCATGAGCGTCTCCTCATTACACAGTAGCATTCACCAAAAGTTGACAACAATGCTCCAGACACGGATTAAAAATGTTCGGTTGTACAAGTAAGTATCAAGTTGCAACCGACGATACTGAGCAAGTGTTGAGATGCGTAAAGTATTAACTTAAAGATCGCAAACCATTATTCCGCGTCGCTCGTATTTGTCAGGAACGGAGTCTTAGAGAAGAAATAATTGTATACTTTTTAACTTTTTCATCAACATTGACGAAAAGTTCACAATGATAGGAAGTAGAGAGTCCCTTTATACTGAGAGTTAAGACAATGTGAATCCACTTCTGATTGGTTACCGTATTTCAGGCCTCCACAGTATCACAAGCGGGAATAAAGATTAAATTTTCACCAATTGCAAAGATTATAATCTGGAATGCACCAGGGAATTTCGGGTTCGACAAGGAACAAACGGAATGAGAGAAGGAATGGAGAAAGGAATTTGAGAATGAGCCTATCAAAGATTACGAAAAACGTTCAATGGGCCTGTTGCATGCAAGAGATATAGCCGCGCGAATAGACTTTTTAGAGGTTGACTGACACAAAAATTACGATGGTCACATTAAAAAAGTCTGAAATACACTCCTTACTGCGCAATTTGCGTTGATAGGAACGCGCTTTTTCAAATTTCCCGCGCCTGGGGGCAGTTTTCTAATTACCGGAAACGAGCAAACGGCGGGCTCGGTGATTTCCGGAAGATGCCGAGTCGTTGTTGTTGTTGTTATTTTTTCCTTCAGTTTGTTTACAAACCCAACGTGATTTCTTATAAAGGTCCATATACGCTTTATGCGGTAATCAAATCTATCAACTTTTAAATATCCAACGCAATCCTTCTACATTTCATTTCACGATTTCACGAGCTCCGATTTTTAGGTAATGTTGTCAGTTTTAGTTGACCGGAAATAGCCGCGAGTTGCCGTTAAAAAACTGCCCCCAGACGCGGGAAATTTGAAAAAGCGCGTTCCTAACAACGCAAATTGCGCAGTAAGGAGTGTATTTCAGACTTTTTTAATGTGACCATCGTAATTTTTGTGTCATTTAACCTCTAAAAAGTCTATTCGCACGGCTGTATCTCTTGCATGCAACAGGCCCATTTGTGTAATCTTTATTTCCGTTTGTGACTCCATGAGGGGGTGTTGGTGTTGTCTTAACTCTCAGTATAAAGGGACTCTAATAATAGGAATCAGGGAGCAGGAAGACAGCACAAGATCCTGTTCGATTATCCATATTTCGAATTTCGAAACCAATGATGAACTTTGATAAAATGCCTTAGCAAAGTTAGTACACCCCCACTAAAGTGCGGCACATAGATTCCTAAAAAGACTAGATTCGCGGCCGTTCTATCAGAGGCATCGGTGGTTCAATGGTAGAATGCTCGCCTGCCACGCGGGCGATCCGGGTTCGATTCCCGGCCGATGCAATTTTTTAGCACTGACAACTTACGATCCTTATGAACTTGATTTTACTCAAAGGTTTTGCCCTAACGGACACGAATGGACGAGATATACGCCCTGAGAAGCTAGGCTGTGCTCAAAGCCGACGGGCAAAAGAAAAGAAAAAAATTTCAACTTTTTTTTTTTTTCTTGGAGGATGACAATACTTCCTCTCTACCCTAGGGGAGCGAGAAAGTAAAAATAGAAAATACCATCGTTCACTTCAAAAATGTGTTTCAACGATGCTATTAATAACTGAGTCTCGTAATCCGTACCAAGTTCGCCTTCAACTCGATGGATACAATTTGACTGGCTCGAGAGTTGAAATAGTTGTATCACACACCTTAGTGTGGAGTGATGTCAAAGGCCGAGTGACTTCCGTTGTAATCTTCGTCTATTGAAAACCATTGCTGCGAAGCGTCTTGTAACTTTACTCCATTCTTCCTTCAGGAAAATAGTTTGATATTGACATTAAGATCAGCTGCAAAAGTAAACACTCAGCTCCTAACTCCCGCTTCACAAATAATTTTGATGTAAGGTTCAAATTGTGTTGCAATGAATCCCTCACTTCTAATACTGTAAAACATTTTCGGAGTGTGGGTACTGCCGAAAAATTGTCAACCAGGAAGAATGTGCTGATGTATTTGATTTTTATCCCTATCCAGCCGTCTATTTTAGGCGTTTTCATAAAATTTATTCCCCATCATGATTTCCAACGGTAGGCTGTAAATTGTTCCCTACCTCACTCGCTTGCATCACGGGGGAGCATGGAGGGGGATGGGGGGGTTTCTGCTCGAGGGATTTTCCAATTGGGGAGGCCTGCGTTTTTACTCTCTTATTCGAGTCGTTTTGAATGTCCCGCTAATTTTGGTTATCTTCACACTTGATGAACTTGCGGGCCCACTGTCTCTTCCGCTTCTCGCCCTCTCGGTTGCCAGGTTTACAATTTCGCACGGGTTCAAATTGGGGAGAATTCTAGTTTTTCAGCACCACCCGGCAACAATGCCATCCCCAGGCTTGACTGCCACGCCGAAATGAAACCGCAGCTCTTCCTACGGTCCCCGTTGGAGTTAAGCGGTTTATGATATCGAACTCGCTCTCTCGTTTACACGGTGGTAGGTGCTTCGCGGAAGCTTCTGATTGTGCGCGCATTTTTGTATCGAGATCGCAGGTCCCGCTTTTTCGTTGGTGTATCTCTGCATCGCTGATTTTTCATATAAAATTAGTGCTTGCGTTTTTTTGGCTTATCTAACCGTATCCGGGTTGAAAATACCCGCTGGTCGGAGCGAGGGTTGTTGTCAATATCAGGGATTTTTGAAAGAGCAGGAAGGAAAATACTCTTGCCCCATTACAAAAGGTTTTTGGATGGGTTTCGCTGCACTGGAAAACCCAGTTCGGACATATGAACCATAGTGCGGTATTCCATATCAGCCGAGCTTCTTGGTTCATAACCGTACTTAGATTCGTGTAACCGAACTTCCAAACATAACCGACATGTAAATGTGGTAATGTGGAAGACCGTCCTACGGTGCATTACGACCGATTTTTATCTACAATCGAACGCTTGTGAGGCCTCATTCACCCGCACAAAATTCCCTTCATTTTGGCGGAATAGGTAATAGCTGAGTTATAACTTCTTCCGTCTGAGCACTAAAAAGGGGCGAAAAACGATAAACAGCTGAAATTTCCGCGAGCCGCTGATTCAGTAGCGTTCCGTGCTTTGAGATACATCGATTGATCTATACCATTTAAACCTATGCAAAAGGATCGATATACAGGGTGTATGCAATGGACACCTTAATAATAGATTCTTTACCATAGCCTCAAATGGGAGAATACGCATAATCGATCATTCGCGCCTCGTCACTGATGTGGAATTGTGGACAGGGCCTGAGAGTTCGGTCTTATTCGCGCAACCGAGCGATCCGTTCAAAGAACAAAATGGATCGGCCAATGTAAAGCATTACTAAACGGCACTAAATAATGATCGCACTTCTTTTTCACTGCAAATATTTCCTCAGTTTGGGAGTCGCTGCATGTCCACAGGTATACTGCCGTGCTAAGGAAGAACGCCTTATGAACATTCGAGAGTTGCCAAATTTCCCTTGATAAATTATGTATTTTTGACGACATTCATGCACATTTTTCTTTGAAATTTTCAGACATTTTAGGTTAAATTGCGTACAAAATAGTCTGAAAATTTTAGAGAAAAATATTCACAATTTACCCCGTAAATTCGGTTTTCGTCGAGGGAAACTTGGCAACGCTTGAAGGCTCATACGGCGTTTCTCCTTAGCACGGCATTATAGTGAAACGAGAACGGGACGAGAACACATCCGAGAGATCGGTAGCTCCTCTCAAGAGCACACACGCCGCGCGAAGAAGCTATACTTTAGCATTCGTTTTCTGGTGCATTAAACACGTTAGATGTATCGCCGCGTCACCGCAACCCCATCCCTCCTTCGGCATCGGCGGGGGCGCAGGTAATTGAAATATTTTTGCGCTCCTTGGTGCAATCGTTTGCGGAGGAGGGGGGGGGGCGGGGGATGCGACGGGAGGCGCAGATTTGAACGAGCCTCCATTGACGGAGCAAATGGCGTCAATTTGATCCTACGCTTACGTCTTATGAATTTATCGCTGGACTCTGATGCCAAGTTATACATTGCCTATGCTGCACGTAATGAGAGGACCACTAAGTGTAAGTTTTGGGGTTCCACAGAAGGCTGATAATTAAAATTACTGAAGAACAAAAATAATTTGATATTTCTTCGGTGTAAAAATGCACGATTTATAAGATACCAAATTGTGTTGGTTTTCTTTTGCAAGATGCAATCCAATTCCTGACTATATCCAATCTGCTAAGGAAGAACGCTGTATGAGCATTCGAATGTTGCCAAATTTCCTGTCAGAAAATATTTATTTTTGAAGAAAGGTGTGAATATTTTTCCTTGCAATTTTTAGACTTTTTAGATCAAGTTACGGACGAAATTCTCTGAAAAATCGAAAGAGAAATATTCACAATTTGTTGAAAAGCTGCGGGTTGCCGAAGCAAATTTGACAGCGCCTCAAGGTTTATACGGCGTTCCTCCTTAGCACGGCAATAATGATCAATTTTCTGAAGTCACCCTTTTCCTACTACATGAGTTACAAAATCTAACTTCGAGATGTATCACCGATTATTTTTGGATGGAGCATCTTGGTCGTTCGAGGTAACATAGGTCGTTCAGAGGAACATTGGTCGTTGAGGGCGACAACGGTCGTTCGAGGCAACATTGGTTGTTCAAGGTAAAAATGGTCGTTGAATGCAACATTGGTCGTTTAAGGTGATTATGGTCGTAGAGTGCAACATGGGTCGATTAAGGTAAAAATGGTCGTTGGGTGCAACATGGGTCGATTAAGGTAAAAATGGTCGTTGAGTGGAACACTGAAAAAAATATGGTAGATTTTACCATACTCTGACACAGTGATAGGAGTACGGTAATAAACACCAAACTCTATGGTAGCATTTACCATATAATGGTAAGTATCAGCAGAGTTCTGGTGAATACTACCATAATTCTGGTCAATTTCACTAAATGGTATCGTAAAAAATCAAGTAGACTTATATTGGATGTTACCATACTTTTTTTTTTCAGTGAGCATGGGTCGATTAGGGTAAAAATGGTCGTTGAAACCAACATGGGTCGTTTAAGGTAAAAATGGTCGTTGAGTGCAACATGGGTCGTTTAAGGTGAAAATGGTCGTTGAGTGCAACGTGGGTCGATTAAGGTAAAAATTGTCTTTGAGTGCAACGATGGTTAAGGACAAGAATATTTTGAAAATTAGGCATCCATGCATCGGCCTGGACGTCGGAAACGGTCCAAGTTTGAGAACTGTGCAAAGACAAATCGACGTCCTGACGTTGAGCGACTGCATTATTTGCGACCTCGGAGGAGACACTCGAAACATTAGAATATTGAAGACTCAGCGGTATTCGGAGGAAATGATGCTGGGATTCGAATAATTTAGACCGCGATTACAAAGCAGGAGCCGAGTGTCGTGCTAAAAGATTCTCCAAGTCCCCGTCATTCTTCGTTTTCAGCCCTGGAACATAGGAACGCTCCTACTTTCTGGTCTAGCCACTCGGGGACCGGAAAGTATTCCGAGGTGTCTCCAGACTGAGCGAAAAAAATAGAATAAATAAATACATTCAATTAAGAATGGTAAGTAAAAAGAAAAAGAAAAATAAACTTGTCAAAACTAAAAATAATAGATAGGTAAAAGAGAGAAAGGAAATGGGGAGTTCTCGGGAAATAAATTCAATTTAAAAACCATGAGAGAAAAAAAAGGGGAACAAATTTCACCTAAAATTTTCCTGAAATTCCCCATTAAATGTTGATTGAATTTTTTCTTTGAATGTTTATAATTCTCGGTGATTAATCCCGAATAGGTCCTGCATCCTGAATTCTTGTAGATTATGGCTTCATGTGACTGAAATCTGGGATTTATCGACCTAAATGGGTACAAGGCATCGGTGGTTCAATGGTAGAATGCTCGCCTGCCACGCGGGCGATCCGGGTTCGATTCCCGGCCGATGCACATTTTCTTTAAATTTGAGGTTAGAGCATGGTAATGGTAAAGTTTGTTCTTACATTACTTATCATAAGATTCTTCTCATAAGGTCCTTGAATATTTTGGCATTTTTTGGCAGGTTATTCTAGAACCTCGGCCACCATTATACACAGGTTACAGTTTTTTTTTTTTTATTTCTTACCTATTTCTTCGACTGAAAATGGGTCAGTTCTGAGTCGAAACGTCTCTATGTTTTATTGTGTATTTTCAGCCTTATTTCACGGTTTCCCTCTTGTTTTTTTTTTAGGAATTTTGTAAAGTGATTTTCTCCAACTTTTATCAACACTGAACTCTCGAGGCACCCGGGCAATCCAGAAAATGAATTGCGACAGTGAACTTGACGCAAAAAAATTAGACGTACTTATAAAACTCATATTAAAAAGAACCAAACTGGAAACGAATAAAATTAAAAATAACTGGGTACGATGCAAATAGTTACCTATCCACATAGTTTCTTTTATTAAAGTCATTTTCACATAGTTCCTTTTTGCATGAATACATCTATTTTGGACCAAAAATAAAGTACTTTTCTTGGATGGGATGGTCCACTCAACAACGGGGCCACGCCCAATCCTGAACTTCGTGTAAGTGCCACGATTTGGACGCGGGCCAGGACTCTGTAATACGGATATTTGAACGGTGTTGGTTGTCACGGAGAGAAAGCGAATGCATACAGGAGTAGGAGCAGGATAAGTACATCATGCGCGTCATCGTCACAGGGCTTCCCTCGCCAACTCTTACCAGGCCACGTATGAATACAATAGGGAAGAATTAGGTAAAACGGAGAGTAAATAGGTAAAACAGTAATATCCCCGAATGAAAGAAATATATTTCGATGGCTAAAACGAAAAGTTTCCACCTATATTCCTAAATAATCTCTGATCCCGTTTCATTTCTTGGGAAGAAATTCTATGGTTAAAGATAAAAAAACGCACATCTCTAATGTTACGTCGCAAATCTCCGCTCACATTTTTAAAAAGTAACTAACCAAGAATTTGTATTGAGATATTTTGAAAATTGCCTTTATTGGTAGAAATATATTTACAGATGAATCCAGGGAGATGAGTTTTCTTAGTTTTTTTCAAAAAAAAAAAAATAATAAAATAAAATAAAATAAAATAAAAAATAAAAAATAAAAAATAAAAAGGAGCGCGCTTCATTATCAGAGATGAACGAGTTTGAAGTATTTGCTCTACGGCTAACAAAATCAGGATAAAAGAAACCATGGATGTAATACTGCAGTGCATGGATGAGACATATGACGAAAACACCGTGGTATTTGAAGAGCGATTTTTCCGTTTTAATATCATTACATGCGAGGCTCCTTTCAAGTTTAGAATAGATAACTTTTGCACCCACGGGATATTTTATTGCACACCTCGTAAAATGAAAGCGCAATGCAGACTTCGTGTGGTATCTTAAAAGCTCCATTATACTCCCAATGAGAACCCTTCTCCCTTCCTATATAAATACAAGACCCTCTTTCTGAACACTAAATTTCCTGACTTTTCCAGAGTTTTCTTGGTCATAATAATAAAACTTGGCTCACCAATTACAACGACTATTTGCACGTATAAATCTGAATAATCATCATGGATGCCAAGCAGACCATCGTGCATGACATTATGACAAAACAACTCATTTGGTATGGTCATGTCCAGAGAATGGCAAGAGACAGGTTGCCGAAGAAGGTCCTTGACTGGGTTCCTCCTGGGAGAAGACGCAGAGGGCGCCCAATGAAAGGTTGGAGGGAAGGGGTTGAAGCGGAAATGTTAAGGTGGTCAATCCCCCAAGATTTGTGGTTTGAAAGAGAGCAGTGGAGGTTAGGAGTCGTAGAGCGCGAGGGAGTGCTGTAAAGCGACTTATATGTATGTATGTATGTAAATCTGAATAATTAAAAAAAAAGTAACATAAATTTTCTCTATTTCCCTAAAGTATTAACAATAATGTTGTGTATAAACTAAAATTGCTTAATTGTGTCTTATCTCTGTAGAGAGTAAATTCAGAGAAGTAAACCCCAAACCAGACTGAGACTAACAATAATATTGCATGTGCAAACATGGCTGATATAATTTCAGATTCCAAGATTCAAAATTTTTCAAACTTCCATTTTTCCAATTCCATTCAACAACATTCACCGGCTTTTCCCCGGTGATATACCCTGACGATTGCAATCCTCCATACCTATAGACGTTCTGCCAAATGAAACGGGTATAACTTTCATCGATATGACGCTTCAATTCGCCTTAAATGAATATTATTTGAAGCAAAATATGGATGATACGCAGGGGCAAATGTACAGGTTTCAGCGGGGCTGAGTCATTAAAGGGATCAGTTTCCTCGGAAAAGCAGTGGTGTTCGAATATACGGATACGGTTACACGCAGAGAGACGTTTTCCTCCCTAAACGCCATTTACGTATGTAATACAATCCTGAATTGTTAATGCATTTCTTTATTTGTCTCGCCCGAGCTTTCTTCCATCGATGGAGGGATCATCGAGGTCGGGTTATGGATAGACGGTACCCTCTGCGTTTGGATATGCGACATATACAAATATGACTTATTTACACGACCGAAAATATTCCGTTTGACTCGTTTGAGAGTGGAAATTGGGCATGAGCGTGGAACGGGAAAGCTTTTATGTAGAATGATCGCTGCGGTATCTGTTACCACACAGGTCGTTCAGTTACACAAATATTTTTACAGTTCCTGCACGCGATGCTCCGATAACTTTGGGACGCGTCATCGATCGATCGACTTTAAGAAATACCAACACGTTTTTTCTTCCCCCGTGCACTGGAAAAAAAAAACACATTGGATATAGAGTCCAGACTCTTAAAAACATCGACAAGAAAAAATACTCTTGATTCAATCGGATTTTTGCTTGGATCAAGAACCAAGCCTCTTAATTTGAGCGGATTTCCTTTAGATTTAAGCTAAAATCTAATGGAATCAAGAGTATTTTTTCTCGTCAATGTTTTCATGAGTCTGGACTCTAGATCCAATGTGGTTTTTTTTTCCAGTGTGGCCTTCGCGGTCACGCTAAGAAGTATGTTTTTTACAATGATGGCGTTACTTATGCATCATACTCTTTATTATTCGCTAATCTACGCTGCTACACTGTTGATTGGATATTTACAAGATGCAACTATTCGGCCTCTGAGGCTACGCTAGGAAGTATCTCTTCCTACTGAAGGTGTTTCGTATGGGCGGTCAATCTTCATCAAATAAGCAACCGCTTTACGCTGCTGCACCGTTCATTGGCTTTGATATGATGCAACTATTCGGCCTCTGAGGTCACGCTAGGAAGTATCTCTTCTAACTGAAGGCGTTTCTTTTGCGTCGACACTCTTCATTAAAAACTTATGTGAAGCAACCCGAAGCAACCGCATGATACTCGCTGATCTACACGCTGCTACATTGTTGTTTGGCTGGGTTTCTAAATGATTGGAAGTTATTGAAAGAATGGGATACATGGATATGCTCACGAGCGATGTTCTGACGGAATGTGCACCTAACATATACAGCTATCAAGTCGACTTCGAAGAGTCTATGCATGGGTTAAATAGGATTGCTGGGTATGGTATCGACAGAAACTAAGGTGAGAAAATACTTCAGTCACAGCTCGAAGCTCAAATTAATTTCGTGGGAGGTCTTCGCGAAAGGAGCTTTTTTTCAACAGTTTGAGGTTGGTCCGCCTTGAGAACGTCTCTTTGAAAAGAAGAACTAATTACTTTTTTGGCGCGCTCCCGTTGTTAACTTAGGAGAGGACTGCGGAAGATGACGCGCACAATCAAAAAATTCAGAAGGGTTGTTAGGACACACCTGACTCTTAACCTCTTTCGGGGATGAAGAAACGCTTGACCTTCTTTACTCAGAGATATCATATTTTCTTCCTCTTTTAAAACAAACGCGACAAGACCGCAAAAATGTTCGAGTTTTTTTCTCTTTTCCCCCCTTCCAGTTCAATTAAAAATTGAAAATTTGGACTGTGCGTTGATGGGATCATATTCCCGATGCTCCCGATCCATAGTTTTTGGACACAGACTTGTAGATTATATGCACAAGGGTTATTCTTTTCATTTACTTTGCTCTGCTTAGAAAAGCTTCGTGTGAACATGCGGACATTGAACAAGTCCTGTGATGAGATATTTACTTTTGAGAACAGTAAGTATTATTTCACCTTGAGTTTTCAGTGATGCTGGATTAAAGAGCGATGGAAATCATCCAAAGAACTTAACAACAGAGGCTCTGAACTTTTCCAGCTTTGTGTTACATCGGTAGATTTCGCAACATTTATATTTCTGTAATTACGACGGCGGCCCCTTGCGACATACATTTGGACGTATTATTGCTAAAACGAACTATGTGCATAGGTTTGCACGTAACATAGTTACTTTAAGCATAAATACGTCCATTTGGACATTCATACTGAAATAATGAAGCATGATAATGGTCAGGTATTCGTGTTATTGTACGTGCAGCATCCATGTATTGAGGATATAAACAAAATCTAGAGTAATGTTACCAGTGGCGTGGCGCAAATTGCGATATATCGATTGTTATGCCATTTAAACCTATGGTAAAGAATCGATCATTAAGGTGTTCGCAGCGAACACCCTGTTTCTCGATCCTTTTCAATAGGTTTAAATGGCGTAACAATCGATGTATCGCAATTCACGCCACGCCACTGAACGTTACGACGTTTTCGCTTTGAACGGCAGAGCATTACTTCCCACGATCTTTGTTGTTGTTCTTTTATCTCCGCGCACAGCAGCAGGAATATTCAAAACTCTCAGGAGTGGATTCTCCGAAAACGGCAAGTTTAATACTTCGGAATCCCATTTGCACGTTTCAAAGTTCTCGAAGCGGGGACATTACTGGCAACAAGTCATGGAACGTCGATAAACTCATAAAACGTAGACGAGGACCGAAACCGGAGACAAAACCGCGTATCTATAGTCGGCATTGCTGCCAGATAATGCTGAAAAATCAGCGTATTTCCCAGCACGAACCCCACGTTTTATCGCACGACCTGACGATCTTGACGTACGGTTTTCATCGGGGTTGAGCTGCTTTGCTCGGGCGACTCGTTCGAATCATCGCTGCTGGAGGGCAATAAATTTCAATTTGGAAACTTGCGACGTTAACGGGGGGCCCGGGGCGTCGGAGCACCTCGCGCCCCCGGCGAAAAAGAATGGCTCGCCGCCGAAAACCCGCGCTGGCTCCGCGAAATTCCGCGCGTAATGAGGTGGAACTAAGCCGTCGGGCGCATCCCTGGAGCCCTCGTTTATTAGTAGTCGCTACCTACAAAGTAACTTTGTTCCGTTCTCGCGTTGCAACTAATGTCACCGCCATCGTCCTTCACACCCATCTGTTTTAACTTGTCGGTAGTACCGTCCATCTTGAAAGCGCCTTCAATTTGCTGCATGGGCAACATGCCTACTGGGCAGCGCGGTTGGATATTCTATTCTGCCGTGCTAGGAAGAACGCCGTATGAACATTTGAGAATTGCCAAATTCCTTCGATAAAATGTTTATTTTCGAGGAGATTTATGAATATTTTTCCTTTAAATTTTCAGAATCTTCAGGTGAAATTGCGAACAAAATTACCTGAGAAATTGGGAGGAAATTTTTCATAAGTTTGCCAGGAAATTCGCGTTTTATCAGAGGAAATTTGGCAACGTCTGAAGGTTCATACGGCGTTTTTCCTTAGCACGGTAGTGTTCGGAAACGCACATTGGGGCCATTCATAAATTACGCAAGGCACTTTTCCCCATTGTCAGACCCCCCTCCCCCTCGTAAGGCACCGTAAGGCTGTTAGAGACCCCCCTTTCAGTTAGAAGGATCCTTTTGAGGAAGAGCCTTACGTAATTTATGGACGGCCCCATTAATCTCGCGCTATAAACCTATGCGATTCCATCACTCACCTTCTTCTCAAAAAAACGACCCTTCGAGAGACAGCGGTAAAGCAGTGGTTCTAGTTGTAGTGGATATACTGCGACAGGTTGGTTATTGAAATTTATAGACATCACGATATACAAGGAACACAAACTGAAAATGAACCGATCCTATTGGTGGAAGCGTGAGGTTGCAATGGACAAAGAAGGCAAGTAAACGGCAACCCGCGAGACACCCATCCATCATTTTCCCCTAGTCTATGGCAACTACCCGTTCCGACCAATAGGATCGCTCCAGGTTTCCTATGTCTTCCTCGTCTATCGCTTGACCTACCGAACTCAATAATCAACCCGCTGTCTCTAATTGTATGGAATGCTTACATCGATGTCGAATGTGAAAAAACTCGGTGTGAGCACGCTAAGCGGTGGCTTCTGTAGTGCTAAGAAAAATGCCGTATGAACACTCAAACCTTACGGAAGTTCCTTAGGTGAACTTTTTATTATTGACGAAAATTAAGGATATTCTTCTTTAAAATGTCCGGATAATTCAGATTCAATTGCAATTATAATCCTCTACAAAACTGGGCGAAAAATATTTAAAAGATTCCCAGAAAAATCTTATTTCATGAAAGGAAGTTCGGCGAGGTTTGAACTCTCACACGAAGTCATTCCTCAACAAGGCAGCAATGTGAGCGAAACTCTGAGAAGAACCGAAAACCGTGGCAGCATGGAAAGAGTGGTGACGGCACAGAAGCGAGTAATTTGAAAAGTTCTCCTGCCTCGCTCCACTCACTTCACACCCGCCTCGCAAGTTCGCAAACTCCAATCAGAACCCGTGGATGCAACTGCCGGCAACGTGTACACTTCCAATCGAAGGGATGTGACTTCGAAAAATTGGAAAAGCCGAGACCTTCAAAATTTCCCTCCGGAACCTTTTACTATTCAATGGCACCATTTAAAATGATCCGTGCAAAAAGTTTGCTTTCTACACGGCAAAATGCAAAGTTAGAAATTTTTGTAACATAACCTGCAGTAAAGAAAAATATGTGTAACAGGGAAATTTTGATCCGAAAATTTGATTAGGTTTGCAATTTGCAACTAGGAATCACTATTTTTTTGAAATGTTCAACGTTTATACCTTTGGTTTCCATATCGATAGTGAGAAACTGCAGAAATGCGTATCTCTATTTGCGGGGTTGTAAACTCCATGTCATAATTTATTTTCTACATGGAAAACTAATGAGCGTTATTTGTTTAAAATTTTCCGTGATTTTTCTACTCTTTGTAAAGAATATTCTGCGATAACTTCAGGCCATGGTGTTGGATTGGTCTCCTTTAAAAAAAAAAAAAAAAAAAAAAAAAAAAAAAAAAAAAAAAACAATAGGAGCGGAGATTTCAAAACACCGAAACCGAGATACGCATTTGTGCAGTTTCACCATCGATGTGCAGTAAGATGCTGCAGATGAGCCAAAAATAGAAAATCTTCTTTGCAAAAGGTAGTCCATTTACTATCTTCCTAATAAAAATATATCATGAGCGAAATTCTTGGAATGTTGCGCGTACGGTAAGTGCAGTTTCGGAATTCAGTTGTCAAGTTCATTTTGTGAGGGAACTGATTGATGTGCATGACTGCATATTTTCATTAAATTTCCCGACGGAATTAAAACTTTAAAATTCATTCTTGCTCACACCGTAATCATCAAACACCAACCGATGCATTGAATATCGTAAGAATGACGCAGCTCTGAATTGAGGTCGATTAATCTCTCGCTTTGAGGAAAAAAGAAATCATTTTCTCACCACACCCCACACCATCGACAAAAATCGAGGAGGAACTGAGCTGAAAACTCACCAAAAGTCGCGAAAATTCAACAGCGCTCGGAGCGTAGAAGTCTCGGGAAAACATCTACGATTACCCTCGAAACTTCTTGTTCGCGAGAGAGTAGTTTGGGGTAATTTATGCACGTGGCAAGAGGCAAAACACACTGACGCACCTCTTAAAAGAACCTCGGGATGAGCTAAAAAAAGAAGGAGACTCCCACCAATAAAACTGAAAAACTCGGCAAATAAAAACGAAGGTGAAACGCATCAAACCCTCCCGCCGCTCCATCAGGACGGCTGTCGGGTCGTGTGAAAATGC
Source organism: Bemisia tabaci (assembly GCF_001854935.1). Classification (NCBI taxonomy): domain Eukaryota; kingdom Metazoa; phylum Arthropoda; class Insecta; order Hemiptera; family Aleyrodidae; genus Bemisia; species Bemisia tabaci. The sequence goes on from NW_017547292.1 coordinate 2,391,954, forward strand.
TGAATTTTCAACGGAAATATAATGAATCCACTGTTTTTTGGGTTCGATTCGGCAGCGACGTGAACAGGATGCAGGCAGTAAATCGCGCGTCATCTCAACTCGCATAAAAGTGAGTGCCATCATTTTTACTTTAATAAGAGGGTTAAACCAACGCAACATTTGCAAAATGACTTTCGTCGGAATGGTCGCACAGTGGAGGAGGAATCAGATATGAAATTAAGGGTTCTTTAAATAGTGAGGCAAACAACATTCGATTCCTACAGCGGTCGAAAATCAGATTTTGTCATTAAAGAGGACCCGTATTTTCTGTTTATATCCTCATGTCCTGATTTATTTCCTTTTTCAGATACATTACAGAAGTTTATAAAACGCATTATTCCAAGTTCCCAAACAACGCGTTCAAATCGAGATAAAAAGTTTTATTCAAAATTATAGCCTTAAACCGGCTTCCAAAATCCAATCTTTGAATCCAATCAATCTCTTAAACGAACAGTTTATCTTTCTTAAATCTTCCCATTAAAATGGTATTTGTTCGCAAAAATACGCCTGCCTATACGTATGACATAGAAAAAAGAAAAAGACTTGTAATAAAATGTTTCTGTTGATTCATACGGAGTCATTAGACTTCATTAAACGTTTTATTTGCGATCAAACCCGTTTTTCATAGCATGGCCAAGTACTTTTGAGAGGGGGAAAAAAACTGCAGACGAGTTGTTATTTCTCCTTCTTCTTTTCATATTGTTGTTTTGATTAGTAATTCAACTTGCAGATGATTTTTCGTTTTGACAGATTGCTATCGAATCATTATACTGAGGTTTAAAACCACATAAAATTTCATTTCATGTTAGGGTTCGTTCTGCTGCGCTGATCTCCAAGATTTCAGCGGCTATTGCCATGTGATAGTCCCCGAAAAAGCCCACTCTATTTAGATTTTGGAAATATGCCAAGGTTTTTGTACGTATACTGCATGATCAAGTTGTCGATTCTCCCATTCCAGCGATGCAAATGCTTATTTTTGGTCACAGTTCATTCTACAGTTCTACTGGGCCTATTTCTATGATTTTTGCGGCTATCGATAGGCAATAGTCCCTAGATGAGCTCGCTCTATTTAGATGAACGAGGTCCCGCAAAGCGAGGCTTATAGTGAAGGTTTAGTGCTCTCAGGGGGTTGGACCTCGTAACGGCCAGGAGGCGTGCCCCCTACTGAAAGAAAAACCCGAGTAGTTGTTGAATGCCGCTGGAAAATGTAACTTTTTCACAGCCTCAATTTCTGTGAATCCATAAATTGATTAAATCAAGTCCACTGCGGGCAGAGAGATGAGAAATATAAATATTGATGGAGAGGCAACTCGCGATCCTGGGCCACACACAGCCACAACTCGAGGAATCGAAGCGTGAAGGGGCATTTTGCAGCTATTTTACTATTCGAGGGGACGAGCCGGATCGCAACCGCGAGGAGGGGCCTGGGCGGGGAGTCTTATTGCCATTTTTACGATCGCCAAAACGGGGTCATAAATTCCGACCTCTCACAACATCAACACCGGGGTTGCGACCTGGCTCACCTGGCGGAATTATTTCACGCCGAAGGTTAGAAGAGCTGGCTGCGCGGATGGAGGTCCCGTCAAAAAGTGACTACGTCAATTTGGTGTCGGAGGAAACCTCAGTGCACCGTATTATTCAAGTAGGAGGCTACGCCCCCTTACCGCTACGCGGCCAACCCCCAGCAGGCGCTTCGCGTCCTCTGAGACCCGCTTTACGGGTCCCCATGAGTTTACCTAAAAGATTAGGCTTATTTTTGTAACCTCTTGTCGATAGCTGTAAAATCATGAAAGTCGACCCGGTAGATCTTCACAACGAACTGCGATAAAAATGGGCATCTACATTGTTTCAATAGAACAATAGAAATCAAAATAGAATCACGTAATATACAAAAACCTGGGTCGCAGGTCTAAAGTATGGATGGAGCTGGCTTATATGAGGACTGTCATCTGTTGATGCTTTTTTCAAGACTTCGGTTATATTTTACTGACTGATCTAAATTGATCGAATTAAATTATATTGATTTTCCGAATTGAATTGATCTTATCGCCACACTGGAAAAAAAAACACATTGGATCTAGAGTCCAGACTTTTGAAAACATTGATAAGAAAAAATACTTTTGATTCAATCAGATTTTTGCTTAAATCAAAAGGAAATCTGCTCAAATTAAGAGGCTTGGTTCTTGATTTAAGCAAAAATCCGATTGAATCAAGAGTATTTTTTCTTGTCGATGTTTTTAAGAGTGTGGACTCTAGATCCAATGTGTTTGTTTGTTTTTTTTTTTCAAGTGCAGTATGGGAACAGAATAGTGACTAATTTTAACAGCAGAGAGTGACTTTGAAATACTCCATAGAATCACGGTGAAAACATAGCCTTTTCACGGAAGGAACTCGTCATGACGGTAAAACCAAAACGGTGGCCAAACGTCGGATGATATATGCAGGCTCGATCGCCGTTTCTACCGTGTCGATTCCAATAGTAGTATGAATAGTTAAATTACGTAGTTGGCCTCTCGCAATCTGGTGTCACTAATCCGTTTAGCACAGTGAATATGCCGACCCGTCCCTTCGTGAAACGACGCTACACTAGACAGATGTGAACCCCCCTCCCCCACGCGCACAACTACAACCACTAGCAGCTAGTGACGCGACGTTCATTATCATTTATTTTGAATAATTCAGCTCTTTTCGTTTGAATTTTTAGTGCGCGTTTGTTTAATTAATTGTTTAATTGTTTAATGCGATTTATTACACCCCGCGCTCCCGGAGGCTGTTCCTAAGGGGTGGATGCGCGGTGAGGGCTGACGTACATTCGTGCATTTTATAAATACGTCACGTAGCTGTTCAGTATGCGGGTTAGGGTTGCCACTTCGCTCCCTCCAAGTGATAAAATTGTTGATTTTGATTTCTTTTGGTCCGACCACTGGAAAAAAAAACACATCGGATCTAGAGTCCAGACTCTTAAAAACATCGACAAGAAAAAGTACTCTTGATTCATTCAGAATCTAGCTTAAATCAAGAACCAAGCCTCTTAATTTAAGCGGATTTCGTTTTGATTCAAGCAAAAATCCGATTGAATCAAGCGTATTTTTTCTTGTCAATGTTTTCAAGAGTCTGGAGTCTAGATCCAATGGGTTTTTTTTCCAGTGAGTTGTCTCGACTCCTTTGGGCACTTTTCCAGTATTAATGAACAGTTTCATAGATGATCAACAAAATTATATAATCCGGAAAACTGAAATCGATTGAAGAAACTATCGGATGCTGATAGCATGTTTTACATTGCCTCCATTGTACTCTTCGCAACTGGTACTTGGGTATACTTTCACGAGGGGGTGCAGAGGGGCTTCAAAAGAGGAAGGGGGGCCTTACAGGAAAATTTTTAAAAACAAAGTCATCTTTGTTGTCAAGGACCAATTTGGAGTTGTTTTTTTTTTTCTTTTTTTTCAGAAAAACTGTTTTAAATACGGTTTCGAAGATGGAAGAGACGCCATGCACGAACTTATTTACGAAAATATTCCTCGCGTTTTTTGGAAGGGGCAAGGTAGATTTCAGGGGGGGGGGGCAGCGACTTACCCTCCTGATTCCATCCATGGCTGGTGGTTTTGATAAACTCAACAATCGGAGGTATCACGCGTTATTCGTGCGAATTGGCAACAATTTAACAGGTTAAACGGCGGATGAATTTATGGTGTTTGTAATTGTAGCATAATTAATTTACACGGTCTCGCATCCGCGAGTAATAAGGTCGATTGTGATACACAGCGTGTGCCGTTGCCGTCGGCGGGTCGTAATTTGATCATCCGCTGATTAATAAACGACGATAGATAGACATGACCGAGCCGTTCTGGCCGCTTTGCCCATACCCGTCCGGTCATCGGGGTACGGTGCTTACTCGAAAACCACGGTGAATGACATTGCCGGGCAAGAGGTACACTGCCGTGTAAGGGTAAACGCCATATGAGCCTTCAGACGTTGCCAAATGTCTTCCGATAAAAACCGACTTTACTGGGAAAATTCCGAATATTATTATCCAACATTTTCAGACAATTATGTACGCAATTTGATCTAAAATATCTGAAAATCTCAAGAGAAAATATACTTAAATTGCGTCAAAAATACATGTTGTATCAAGGGAAATTTGGCAACTCGGGAATGTTCATACGGCGTTCTTCTTCAGCACGGCAGTACCGGTGCCCCGACCCCCACGCTGCAGTTACGGTAAATTAAATTTAGCCGTGCAAGCACTCCTTATTGAGGCAAGAAAGGTGCTAAATTCTAACTTTTGCAACTTCTCTCAATATCAATATCAATTCCCCCCCCCTCTTTTTTGCGGGGAGGATCGAGTAAAAGTTACTGGGCGTTTCGCAGCTATAGTCATTAAAAACTTCAAGATTACAGTCACTTTTCCTTCGGACACCAGGCTGAACTAAAATGCGTGATACAACTATTTCGCCCCCTGAGCCGCTCAAATTGCATCCATCGAGTTGAAGGCGAACTAGGTTTCTCACTTCTCACTTGACAATTAGATCATCCGGTACCATCTTAAGAAACCACTCACCATGAGTTGGGATAGAATCTCTTAGTCACAAATACTACATTTTTTCAACTGTCACAAAACAACTGTTCACATTACCAAAGCAACAGGGTTGAAACCGTTCGGTTTGCACCACAAAACGTGCAGACTGCCGGTGAATCAGAGATGCTGCGTGTAGATGTTTGAATTTTATGAAATTACCTGAAACAGAAAATAAGAGTTGAAATTAGACCTTTTGAAATCGAAGTTTAAAAATAATATATAATAAAAAGTCTCTTATTTTAGAGAGTATTATTTTTCTTGTCGATGTTTTTAAGAGGACTCTGGACTCTAGATCCAATGAGTTTTTTTTCCAGTGCGTGTATCAGAATTCTTAAATTCGTACCATGTCTACTGATCCATTATGTTAAAGTTGAACTTTTGCGAGCCGCGGGTCAGGTTAATTCGGCGGCGCCGCTCGGCTACTCCGGCGTAAAGTTGGAGGGCTTTGAGGCGCGGCGCGGCGCGGTCTTCATACGCTCCACACTCCACTCGCCCGGGCCCCTCCGTTAAAAGTTTTCAATTACCTGATCCCATAAATTTAAAGGCTCCTGAATTACAGACTCCGGTAAAAACCATTAGCTAACTTGTTCCGTTCCTCAAGTTTTTTCCGCGGCTGGAGGCTCGCCACCGTTTGCGACCGCAGCGCGAGGGCTCGGGGCTGGATCCCGAGTTCCCGACGCCCCGACGGGCCCGGCCGTAAATAAGCTTTCAAACGCAATACATAATCATTCACGCTATCGGCGGACTCGAATTCATGATAATTATAAAATATTAGGGGAGAGGAGATTTTCCGGGGGTGCCCACCGCCGTCGGGGGTGGGCCGGGGGTGAGTTATGAATTTCGAGTTGCTTTGTTTTCACTTTTCGCGCGCCGAGAGCCGCGCCTGTGTTGCCTGTCCGAGACGATTATCCTGCCTTCGTCATGTTATAGTTCCTCAAGCGCATCATGGACTGCTCTCTCCCTAAAATAAGCCACTATGAGATGATAAAAATTACTGTTATCTACTTCTTCAACGAATTATGGTAGCCACCCCCGCCCAATTCCTAGAAAACTCCCTCTAAAAAGTTGACGACCAAAAAAAAAGTTAGATAAGTATAGTTTTTGAAAAAAATTGAGATATTAATGATTTCCCCTAAAACTAGTCTAAAACTATATTCTAAGAAAAATTCACTACTAAAATCCAATTTTTAAGCACCTAAAAGTCACATTGAACTTTCTTCCTGCCATGAGCCTACATGGAATTTTGCAACTTTAAACACGTAATTCGGAGGCTTCTGAGAGGGCTCTCGGAAGATCCAATTGACATTTGAGGGGCTTGGAAGACAAGTGAGATAGGTACAGTTTTTTTTTTTTAAAAAAAAATTGAGATGTTCATGATTTCCACTAAAACTAGTCAAAAGCTATATTCTAAGAAACATTCACCACTAAAATCAAATTTTTAACCATACCTAAAAATGAATCAGTGAGAACGAAAACACACCAACTCGGTACCTCGAGAATGCTCACTTATCACTAAAGACAGACAATTTTCATGAAGGTCATTGAAGTTACCGTACCTGTTCCAACTTGGACATTCAAAGTTTCCTTAAGTACTTGCTTTTAGGCACCAAACATATTTTTCTTAGACTATCTTCTTCACCTAATATGCAGTTTTGTGTGTGTCTTGATTATTTTCATTTTTTCGAGTTGGTGTGTTTTCGTTCTCACTGATTCAAGTAAGATTGAACTTCCTTGCCTCCATATATCTTGAAACTTGAAACACTTAATGGACCACTAGACAAGGTACGAATTTAAGCAATCTGATACATATTTCTTAACCAGAATTTCACGTAAAACACGATTCGCGCAACAAAAATCACTGAAACCAACTCCTAACGGAGATATTAACATTTTTATTTCACATTGGTTACGAGGAATTTGAACCGCCCGCTCACAAGAAACTCAAAGCTCTACGTGAGTCAAATCGCGCACTACAACGGTTTCAGCGAGCTTCTCAATCGAGCAATGTTCATTTCACACCACGTGTTTTTCAAACTATAAGTGATTTGCTATAGCTGAGCCAAAGCGTCAAGATTGAGGTTGCCAGATTTTTTTATCGCAGAGCCGTTAATGATAACGTTTAGCGCACGATGTGAATCACGTAGAACATTGAGTTTTCATGGGTGGGTGTTTTCAATTCACGCACCAAAAATCATTGAATATCTTCGGAAAGAGTTGATTTCGGTAATTTTCGTTGTGCGCATTGTGTTTTACGTAAAATTTTGGTGAAGAAATATGTATCAGAATGCTGAAATTCGTATCTTGTCAAGTGGTCCATTCTTGAACCAGCAAATGTACTACTTGTCTTGCAAGCCCCTCATTTGGGCCGGAGAGTAACCGGCAACGTGGTCGGAGGCGAGTTATAAATTCCAGAAAGTATTCCGCGGCCGCTCTCCGCTTCCACGTACGGCGGCGCGGCGTGTCACTGCGGCGCTTGTGCATTTCGGCGCTTGAGTTATCGCCTTTGTGGCGCGTTCGCGGTCGCGGCATTGCGCTCTTTTTCTCCCCCGCCTCCGCCTACGACCGCCTACGCCGCCGCCCCTCCCGCCCCGCTTTCGTCAGGCGCGCGACCATTGTTTTCCTGGGCCCAGTTTCTCCACCCTCCCCCTCCTCGCCGCATCTCGTGGGGTAAATTTGCTTGCGTACACTCATTTCACACATAGCTTCCTCCGCACCGCTGCTGATGAATCCGAAACAGCGGCGGCGCCGACTTGAGCCGATAGGCCCTCAAAACGCCACACTGGAAAAAAAAACACATTGGATCTAGAGTCCAGACTCTTAAAAACATCGAAAAGAAAAAATAATCTTGATTCAATCAGATTTAAGCTTAAATCAAGAATCAAGCCGCTTAATTTGAGCGGATTTCCTTTTGATTTAAGCTTTTTGATTGAATCAAGAGTCCTTTTTCTTGTCAATGTTTTCAAGAGTCTGGACTCTAGATCCAATGTGTTTTTTTCCCAGTGCACGCTGCGGCTACTATGCTGCCTCGCTAAGGAAGGACGTCGTATGAGCCTTCTGGCGTTCCCCGATTTCTTTGAAAAAATACGAATTTTTAGGGAAGGCCATTAATATTTTTCGGCGAATGTTTCAGACAGTATGGTTTACAAGTTAATCTAGAATTTTTGAAAATTTCAAGGGAAAATAATCACAACTTTCCTTAAGAATACATGTTTTATCCTGGTGAATTTGGCAACAATAAAATGTCCATGTGGGGTTCTTCCTTAGCACGGCAGTATGAGAGAGCCGTGTGAATGGTCAAATGTTGCTAAATTCATTACTACTGGAGAGAAATTCTTAGTACTAGGGTAAGCACGAGACCAGAGGCAAATAAAAAAGGTTTTTTACGAAATTTTTTCATGAGGAGGATCATCATTTCCTTCCCCCATTGTTTTACGCGCAAATGAAGAAAAAACCAGAAATACGCGATGATTTTTAAAAGCTACAAAGTTGCTTAGCGCATTTTACAAATGTTCTTTAAAACGTATTGCGTCTTGGTGGATCCTGAAATCCTGAATCGTCTTCAAAGAAATGGCGGGAGATATGCAGGTTTATACGATCCGTATACGAGAAGCGCACTGCTGTGAGCTATGCCAAACTCTTGTCACCAGTTAAAAACGCCTTCACTTTCGCGCGATACTTCACCACTCACACCAAGGTTAAAATATTTGTATCATAAATTGCCGTGCGGAGTCCTCCGCTTTTCGAGCATTCATAAAATACTTCTTCTCGTATTTTGTCGGAAAAATTTTCATGGAAACTGTCAGCACTATTTGCAAATGTTCTTTCAAATTGTGCGCAGTAAAAATATGGAACTTGATACAGATTAAGCGAAGATCCAGAAGTTAAACCCTCAAATAAAATGAAACTTGGGAAACGAAGATACGCGAGACAGAACGAGTCCATTTACGGTGAAGGTCTTTAAGTGGAGAGTCGAGACCTATCGGACTTATTGACAACGGAAGTTGACCTCGCTCTTCCCGCGGTTTCGCCGAGCGGGGGCGGGGGGAAACAAATCGCTCCTCGAGAGCAACTAAGTTTTCCTCTTTATCGCTAATATCGGGGGAACGCCGAATTCCACTGAAAGTTTTATGAAGACAAGAAGAGAATCTGTTGGGAAAACACATGGGCCGCCCGAGACCCCGGCCTGATTCCCGGGGAGGAATTAAATATTTGATGGGGTCCGTCCATGATAGACCATTTAAAAGTTTCAGTTTCCCCGCCTCCTTCCTTGGGCAAACGCACTTAATCCCCTCAAATCGTAGTTGCGTACAGTGGATTCATTCGATAGAAGAACTGGACCAGCTAGGAGTGTATTGAGATTTTATTGGCACCAATGCCGCGAAAATCACCAACAGTATGAATGAATTATTGCGTGTATTTTTTTGGCGGGAAGTGCATATCAGCGAGTCGAGCGAAGTCGGACGCAGCTTTCCCGCGTTGTGCGGGTACCATACTTCTCACGATTTTATTATTTGTTTATTCTAAAGTAAAAAGCGGCAAGTGAATTTTCCAGCTAATAGCATTTTCTTTTATAGGAGTTGCTCTTAACATCGTCTGGCCTCGCATAGAATAATTTCTTGAACGCATGTATGGTTATAAGAAACCGTATATGACATTCACGACTTAAATTTTTTCGATTCTCAATAAAAGTTGTCCCTATGCTCCGACGTCTGCTGGGCCGAGGAGGAGAAATGCGAGGGTACAAAACGATTAATAAAAAAAAATGCATTTCTGCGTTTAATGCGTATTCGCAATTTTTGCGTTTAATGCGTGTTCGCGTTTAATGCGTGTTCGCGTTTAATGCGTGTTCGCGTTCAGTGCGTATTAGCGTTTTTTGGCGACAGTGCGTATTTTCGAGATGGCCATCGACCATGCATCGGCTAGATCAAGAGAACCAATGTAAAGTACGGGGGAAAACGCGTCCCTGCGATTTTGGGGTTTCTAAACACGAAGGAAAAACTCCCACACGTCCATCAACTAACACGGTAAGTTCTCACGGTAACCTCCTTTGCAAGAAACGCTTTAAAGGAGAGATCGTGTAGATTATATAGGGGTTGGCGCGAAACGGCTGAGAGAAACTGGAAAAGTGTGAAGATCATCACATCAAATACCGCGCTAAGAAGTTAAATAAAAAGAAGAAAATTCGCTCCAGGTGCTGCACTGACAAGAGAGCGAGTCAAGAACGAGCGGTAGAAGTGAGCGAGGGCGTGAGAAACTCCGCTGTAGTTTACAACACTTTCGCGCGGCAGAAGTAATCAAAAAGTTTCAAATTCGTCTTCCAGTGGCCTTTGAAAGCATGATAAGTCTCAGTCCCCCTCTCCTCCCCCTAAAAAATGGCTCGAGTTCAAAATGAAAAAGTTCTCGAAAAATTGCGATGAACATTTGGTTTTGGAAACAAAATATCTTGGTGGCACGTAGCTAAAAATAAGGGCGAAAGATAAGATCTGCTGTTTAAGTTTGAATTTGATGAGTTCGAGTTCATTCAAAGAACAATTTATTTGAATTAAACTCCTTTCTACTACGCGCGGGGCACGATTAGGAGACGGAAGTATTGTAGTATCAAGTGTTGACTGCAAAGGTCCATGGGACTCAGGGCCGGATTAAGGGGGTGGCCACATGGGCCGCGGCCCATGGCGGCAAATTTTGCAATTTTTCTAAATGTAGGTAATAAAAAAAATCGGATTTAGAGAAAAAAAAATACTAACGAGAAAAGGGTACAAAATCTCTCATTTCCTGAGCGTATATAGTAATTTCTGATTTTGTCGTCTTACAGTGATACAAGAGACAGCACCTTTAATTAGTAGAGTTGAGAGAGAAACCAAACACGCAATTTGGCCTGGAACTTACGGAGAAATGATGACGAGGACTTGAGATGAAAAGAAGAAGCCCTCGGCGCGGCAATCGGCATGTAACACATATTAGCGCCTACGAGACTGCACGAATACTTCACGCATTGCATCAAACAAAGTGCGGATATTGTGGTCAGCGTGAAACGGATTAGCGCCGACAAGAATGCACAAATACTTCACGCATTGCGCCAAATACAGTGCGGTCAGCATGAAACGCATAGCGCCTACAAGACTGCGTGAATACTTCACGCATTGCGCCAAACACGGTGCGGTCTGCGCGGCGATGGAAGTTAAAATTATTGATCCACATTTATGTTTGTTCTTTCATAATTTTTTCGTTCATTTCTTATGAATGGAAGGCCTTGTCCATTAGAGATAGGTTTACGAAACTTCACTTTCGCGCAAAGTTTCGTGACCTTTTGCTTGTAGTGTTGACAGGGCTTTCCCAAAAAATGTGTTCAACACGAGTAAACGCGTCTTATGCACCCCTCCCCTGCTGGCACGTTCACTTGATGGTTTTTATTGATGATTCAAAACGAATGAGAGGGGGACGGCAAAATACAGGCGGCCCATGGGCGGCAAGTAGGAAAATCCGGCCCTGATTGGACTTTATTTTGCAATAAGGAACTACAATTTTTACCTCATACTCAAAAAAACCCGTAAGAGTAGATGAAGTAAGGGAGCATATATTGTGCCCTTAGTTCACCTATTTTCTAGGGGTCACGGAGTAATGATATTGCCCACGCATACATGAACAAGAAAAAAACGACAAACTAAATACATTTTAAGAGAAAATTAAGTCGAATTAAATTAAAATATTCGATAAAAATCGATACGTGAATAATAATGATATTTCCTCCTTAAAGTAAAAAAAAAACTGCCGCCCAACAGATGAACGGTTTTTTGTGTATGAACTTCCCAGCTGAACCGCTGAAAAACTGGCGAAGAAAACTCGTAATTCGACGTTGGTACCAAGAGATATTGCGGAACCTGAAGGAGAGAGAGGTGAAAATCGCGTTTTGCTGAACTTGCAAATTCGTTTATTTTTCAATTCCATCGGCAGCGACTTCCGCTTGGCCTGGGCGCCGCGCCGATTCACCGATATTCCGATCTCGATTTGACGGAGTTAGAGAGGAGAAAATATATACGGTGCCGACAATGTGAATAAATTTCGCGAACCGAGAGAGACGGAAAGACGATGCATTTTGCCACATCCGAATTTGCCAAAGTGTGTGTTCGACAACGCCCAATTTTTACCCTGATCCGACGGGCTATGGTACATGGAGTGAGTACAAACACGTAAAAAATGGAACTCTTGGGGCCCAATTGGGCACGGAACTTCCCAAACACGAAACAAAACACAGGAAAAATACTGCTGCCAATTTTCAGATTCCATTATCAAACCAATATATAGCCAAGAATGTTCATAAATGAGCTTCCTTCCGCAAACATGAGTTTTATGCAAAAACTAAGTTAAATACCTGCTTTACGAACTACAAGGCGTGACAACTGTAATAATTAATCTTCTGGATAATTGAAGTTCGAAGGTTGACTGCCCTTTTGAGCTCTAAAAGCTCCATGACCTAACCTCCAAAATTACCGACCTGTCCGTACTCTCTCCTTGACGAGGCTATATTTAGTAGACCCGAAGAGGAAGAGAAATAGTACAACAAGAGAGAAGTAAAAAACAAAGAAAAAGAAGGAGGTAGAGACGGAGAAGAAGAGGAGGAAGAAGGAATGAGAAAAACCAAATTCTTCCACCCTCTTGCTTCCCTCCTTCTCTCTATTCTTCTTCCCATATTTTTTCATTCTTCTTTATCTTCATCCTCATTCCCCTCTTGTACCCCTACTTCTCCCTCTTCTTCCTCTATCAACTTCTAGTTCGTCTTTTTCTGACAGATCGATGGTGAAATTCCGAAACCACGTACTTCGTCTGCAAAGTTTGACAATCTCCACTCCTATTTTATTTTTCAAAGGAGAACAAATCAACATCATTTCTTGCTCCATTTAAAAAAAGAAGTATAACAGAAAGTCTGCTACGTCGCAAAACATGGTTTGGGGGCTTCACCATCAATATTCGTAAAATGAACTCGCAGGAACATCCGAGTTTCTGTAATAGCGAGGAATAGATGCAACCAAGATGAGTGATGGAGATGCTTCCTAAAGTGCGCCTTCAATTGGAGATGATACAACAAGTGCACAGGCGTTAATACTATTGTATCGTCGGCGCCGTGAAAGACGATTCTCGGATCAGTGTTCTAGTCGTTATTGCGAGAAAGGCTCTAATGAGTTTCGCTGGGATCAATGAGGATTCAGAGCAGGTTGAATCATTAGAGAATGATCAGTTTCAAAAGTCAACGAAATAATATTGAAAATTGTTCCTTATGCAAGATCCAAAGAAGTTACCAATTCTCGGAAAAAATGAATCGATTATCTACAGTAGATGTAAAATATGGTGTGTAGAACTCCGATATTTCCGTCTTTAAACTTCGCAAACCGAGATACGTGGTTTGAAGGTTTCACCGGCGATGTGTTAAAAGTGTAGAGAACCACGTCTGTGAGACAGGGGTGACATTCCTGTAAATCGAAGGTTTGGGATTTGGTAGCTGTGGAATGTGTTCTCCTTTTAATCGGCTCGTGTCGGATGAAAAGTTTGACAACCGAATCGGGATTTAGTCCAAATAAATTGGCATAAGACTGGAATACAGACTAGCGGAGACTTTCTTCAAGATGGAGGCAGTCGAAGGGAGACTTCGCGTTTTATGTGCATGAGAACAGAAGACCTATACTTAAATTTGAGACCTAGGGAATAGTTCTTGCAGAAACGCGTTGAAGCTCACACACGGGATCTGGTGCAATGAAAGAGCACGCGATATTGTAATACATCAAATAGACTTCTTATTAATTCAAATAGGTTGACATTTGTGTGCAATTAATAAACATAGCTTTACCATATAAACACGCGGCATTGGTCGTTGTGAAATCGCATTTGCAAAATCCGCGGTCAAGTTGTCGGCTTCTATTCGCAGTATTATATCTTTATTCGCAGTTGGAGTAGATTTCAGCAGCACAGTAGAGCTTATTTTTTTTCTTTTAAAAATTGGAGCATTAAAAACGTACCGTCACTGATTGACAGATGGAATCGTAAACGCAAATATCAAGCCTAACATTTTAAGAGAGAGAGAGCAAAAATAAAGAGAGAGCCAAAGAGAGCGAAGAAGGAGAAAAGGAATGCAATGATTAGCGTAAAGAAGGGGGGGATGAAAAAAAATGTCAGTCTCTTTCTCTTTTCTTCCTATTTTTATTCTTCTTCCCGTATACATCTTCAGCTTCGACCTCTGATTCAGCAAACGAAAACTCCGAGTCAGAGGGACCTGAGTCAGTGAGACTGTGTTTAAAACAAAACTTGGGCCGGAATCCTCACTGACCATATGATAAATGACAAGATTCGTTGTCTCACCATCGAGAACTCGGCCTGCTTTTCGGTCTTTTCGGCTTTGAGGCCGTGCCATACTGAATTAGAGCACCCACAGGGTGGCTTTGTGCAGAGATCTCCGTCTCCTCTAATTGTCAGAAAGCACAACATAATGGAATTGTATTTAAAAGCTCAGGCTGGCTCCGCTCCGGTCGACCCCTCTCCAAGTTTGTTCTACCCTCCGTCAATTCGGATCAAACTCGTGGTTTCATTCTTGCACCGTTTATTATCCTCTAGAACGTCGGAAATGTTTACGACGTATTCAAGGAAGATTCGAATAACTCAGTTTTTAAAACGGAAATACCTAAACGAATGGCATGAGCCTTGAGCCCCTAAAGTTTTGTGGATAGGCAATACGGACATCCCTCGAGCATGAATAGTTGCATACGGGCGTTGTCATTTAGAAAGCCAGAGCGCCTTCATATTTGATAATGCAACACAAATGGACCGTGTTCAGCAGAGAGGAACCGAGCCACATCAGCTATTGCCAAAATTAACGTGGTAATTTATTTTTTTACAAGAGAACGTCTGAGCGGATTCCTTTGAAAATGTTGAGGAATTTGCTTCGCACTGTACAGACAATTGGACGTATTTCTACCAAACAGACCTATGTGGAGGTGAGAAATATGGGGTATGTTCGTTAGTTCTCTGGCCGTGAGAGTGAATGAGTATAATAAAGCGCCAGTGACGTCAGCGGCGACGACGGGAGGGACGACGCCCCGTTGCCGAATCATTAACTCATGAGCCCTGTCCACAACGCTCTCTTGCCATGCCCGCGGCTCATGAATCCCGCATTCAGTTGACACATAGGTCTCTTTGATAGAATGTAATATCCCGCTTTTCCAATTCTTCAAAAGGAATCACGCCCTCTTTTACATTGTTTCTTATGCAGCTTCCACGAGCACACCCCATATTTCTCACCGGCACATAGTTCTGTTTGATAGAAATACGTCCGATTCACTGAGCTACGCACGAAAATCTGCACTACCGTTTTCCTGAGGAAAATGAAATGGCCCGATTTTTGACAATGGCTGATGTGGCTTGGTTCCTTTCTGCTTAGCGCGGTCCAAATGGTCGATGAGAGGAACTTTTTTGCCGTGTGACGGTAAAAACGCCGTATGAGTCCAAAGAGTTGCCAAATGCCCCTCGATGAAATACAAATTTGTAAATATTTTTTTTTCAAATAATTTATTCGCAATTCAATCTGAAGTATCTGAACATTCCAAGAAAAGATATTCATAACTTCACTCAAAATATGTTACGTGCAGAAAACTTGGAACCGCTCGATGGTTCATATGCCGGTTTACCGTAACACAGAAGCGTTACTTCCGAGGGTTCGCATTAAACTTGCGACATGTCCGTGTTTCGACTGCGTAAAAATATGTATGTGACCTTAGCCTTAATATGGAAAGAGACAAGAAAAAATCCAAATTGTTACGGGCTTTTCAACCTATTTTTTATCAACTGCTCTTATTTGTGTTTCTCAATCGTGAAAAAGTAACACAAGTTTATCAGAAACACGTTCCCACTTTTACCTCCAACAAATAGCGTATTTCATTGCTGCATCGACCCGACAATAAACCGGGAGAGAATTCCTTCTCTTCCTTGCAGCGGGACATACGTTCCTGAAGAGATAGACCACGAAAGGAAATGGAACACTCCCTGGGACGTCTGCAAAGTTGAATCATCCTCGGTACGCGGAAGTTAAACGAACAGGAGATANGGGGGGGGGGGGGGGGGGGGGGAGAGAGGTTGATGGTCGAGTGTGAGTACGTCCGAGCACGGCGAAAACCACAAAGAAATAACCTTGCGACGAAAAAAGGCGGAGTAAAAAAGTCAACGGAAAGGCAGGAAATATGTTTATTGATTCGAAAAACAACCGAACTACTTGCGACACGAAAGTTTTCCAATAAAACGCGGTTCGCTCAAAAATATTTTGCTACACGCGCTGACACTTGGTAAGGACGTTTCCGGGGAAGGTTGCCGAACCTCGACTCGTTACAAAACCTATTGAGTCTATCAATACTGGCATTTTTGAAGAAAACTTAAGAGCAATATAACTGAGAGGTGGTAAAAATAAACATCTCTTGGATAGGAATTCGCATGAAATTGAAAGAGCATCGAGTACGCAGTAAAAAAACTTCACGGCGTAGTTGTTGTAGAATGGTGTGGTTGGGAGGCTTCGAACTCTCCTGCAGATAGACTTTTTTTTCTTAACACTGAAAAAAAGAATCTTAAATTTGCCGCCAATTTTCAATTTATTCTTTCTTAAATTAAAAATGTTGCTGTTTAATCAGGGTGTCTAGTTTTTCTTTTCATTTAAGGAAATCCTGATTTTTCTTGATTTTTGACTGCTAAATCCTGATTTCATAATTTTCTAAATCCTGATCAAATTCTGATTTTTGGCGGAGAAAAATTAAAATTTCTGCATACGCGTATACGAAAGCATAAAAAAATCCGATCGGGCATCGGACTTTCCTGAAATCCTGATTCTACGACCGACTCTTCCTGAAATCCTAATGAAATCGATATTAAATCCTGATTGACCTCAAATCCTGATTTTACGATCGATTTTTCCTGAAATCCTAATGAAATCTATATTAAATCCTGATTGACCTCAAATCCTGACAGAATCGGGAAAATCAGGAAAATTCTAATGCTAGACACCCTGTTAATATAAACTACGTTTTTGCTTAACCCACACCTTATTTTCCTTGTATCAAGAAAAATTCAGCTTAAATCAAGATAAAAAAAATTCTTCGCAGCAAACTCAAGAATCATCATGCTTTAGCCAAGCACACTTATCATTCAGTGTGCAGATAGACCGTTACGTATTTTAAAACCGGTTCACGGACTCCTCTTGCATAAACGTGCCGAATTATGAGCGTCCTACGTTCTGCAAATTATGTAAAACTTTCGTCTAAGCAGAAGGACGGATAAATCTTTGGAATTTTTCATTTATTTTTCCATCTATCCAGAGGTTTTCCCTGAAAAGTTCGTTGAGGGTGGACGAGACGACTGGCGTGGCCGGCTGGACGGACTCGCGGTCGCGGACAAGTGAATAAATGTTCACGCAGTCGGGAGCGCGGGTGACATTTATTATTAGGGCTTTCTGGACTCGCCTTTCAGCGCTCCGATTCAAAGGCCGAGCCTCTTTTGAAATTGCCCGCCAAGCCGTCATGGCCGAGCAGGGATGCAGACATCATTGAAACCTGCTTCACCACCGTCTCGCTTCTCCGATGCCAAATCCTCGGTTGACAAGTCAAAATAACAATTTTGAATACGATTTTAAAACGGGAAACTCCTTTTTCTGGCCCATTTCAGAAACGACATAGTAATTTTGTTCCCCTATGAGGATGTGTACTTAATAGTACTGTAGATAAGACCATGCAAAATCACCTCAGGGTAGTATTTTTCTAGTTTTTTTTTAATTGAATTTTTATAGTTCCTATATTGCATACATTTTTCTGAGCCACAGAAGATTGCAAAATGCACAGTACCTAAAACTACTGTCTTTTTTCCAATTCGGTACATTTTGCACTAAAGAACCAAAATTCTTGGGCTCATTAATTTGTGGATGGTCAAGGATTTTGCAAGAGCCAAAAAGTATTGGTTCCTTGGTGCAAAATGTGGCCGATTGGAAAGTACGACGGTAGTTTCAGGTACTGTGCATTATGAAATCTCCTGTGGCTCAGAACAATGTCTACAGTATATGTAGGTACAGTAAGAATGCAAATAAAATAAGATAGAAGAAAACTTCCCCGGGGTAATTTTGAATAGTCTTTGAGGTAATTTCCTCTAAGTAAGACAATATTTGCTGGATACAAAAAAGAATTCAAGTTTAAAACTAATAATTTCGATTCCTTCGTAATTTGTACGGCTTAAGAGTCTGAATTAACGCCGGCTGAAAGTTAACAATCCCGCATATTTTTTATCAGCTCAGTTACGACAGCCATTTCAGTTTAATGAGCTTTTTCATACATTTGATGTTGTTGCGTCATTATTACGATCTCTAAAATTCCTCTTCGTCGATAATTGACATTCCTGTCACTTGATACAATAGTGAGCTAAGCCACTTACTTTTTTTAAATAAATTGCCACTACAGCTGAGCTTTTGTGAGGAAGAGGAGGGACACGCCTAAAATATTCCAGGGAATTTAACTGAATACTTCAATAAGTGCCCATTGAAAAATGAGAATTTCGGCTAGTTGCCAGAGAGTAGTTCTTATGATTATAGACACATTCTATTATTTTCGCCGAATCCTCCAGTTTTGAAACATAGACACACATAGAAACGTTAGCGGACCCAAGATTTTTATATTTTTTTTTAAATAGGCAGGATTTCATCCCTGAGCAGTAGGTTTTGGACGTCCACGGAAGGGTTGAAAGGCTCAGTCTCATCATCTTTGAACAGTTTTATTCCCCTACTTCATAATCTAATTCTTTCCTCATCCATCCCCGGGTTCTTTCTCCGCGCTTTCGTTTGTCGATGCACGTTTAATTTATTTTGAATTCTTTCCTCCTTTATTTTCCTCGTAATTACGGCGTTATGGCGCTAAGTCGCTCTGCCGCACATTGGAACGGGCCTTTCAGAGAGCTCGGACACCAACATTTTCGACCTCAGCAGGAAATGTTGACCTTCATTGCTTCACACTATGCATTTTAAGAGGTGATTTTTGGAGATAATTTTATGGAAAACCAGTGAAATCACCTTTGAACTTCTTTACGTTTTGTGGAAAGTAAGATATAAGCTTTCAAAGTTTCCGGATCATAGGAGTTCTCTCCCATTGACTACTGTGCGTCGTTGGAATATGGAATTACGGCCGGTGCGGTGGTTCATCAAAAGGCTCCTTCCAAAGAGACATCCCTTTGTGCCCTGGTGGAGGGGGGTTGAGGGGTGGAGCGTCGTTAATTGTGCTCGTGGAGAATTGAGGGAGACCAAAAAAAGTTGCGACCGGCATAATCGAATGAGTGTTTATGAGAGCTTTTGTTTTAAACGTATTTACTCTTAACACCGTCAGCTAAAGTTGGGCACTCAGACTTGGATACGAATACTAATTAAAAGTGAAAAGCTCTGGCGTTCCTGTGCCTCTCGACTCTCGTGACCGCTATTTCTAACCGGGGTAGTTATACTCAGGGGGGGGGGGGGGTGTGTGTGTTTATCACACTTTTTTTCCTAGAATATTGATCTTAGAGTATTTATGGAAAAAAACTGCTTCTTTTCCCCCTTTTTTAAACGCTGTCGTAACAGCCAAAAGTTTGCCTACAATTTTTGGAAATTTTAAAAAATCTCAGACTAAGAGCACATACCTGCATCATATTCTGAGATGATTTTGGATTCAATCCGTACGAATGGTTAGAATACCACTAATGCTGACTTCGACGATCAGCGATACGCTGACAGCGTTCAAACGAATCCTAATACCTATAACTTTAATTCTTCCATGTGTTTTCGTTGTGTTGACCAACTATTGTGTTCGGTTCCATTATGAATTATTTTATTTGTAAGCATCTGCATTCATCTGAGGTAAACGGGATCTTAAGTCGTGGGCCCCGGGCTCAGGTCCAGTTCCACCTAGAGGTATGGCTCCAGCAATTTGGAAACACCAGATTCCCTCTATTTGAACATGTGATAAATAATCGATTCTTGTCGGAGCACCTGGCCCCTTCGAGAATCGATACTTTTTCATAGGTTTAAATGGAGAAAAACAATGTTGCCAATTTGTTGGATCCGTCAATGGGTCCATCCGTGTTGCAGGCCCTATTTTAACGCCTATGTTTCTATTCAGACAGGGTTTCTTACAATGATTTTAATGACGACGACCACAGCCCATTGATAAAAAGCTCCACCCGGATGCGATACGGAACAGCCAGGGAACGGCTCGGAACAGAAAACGGGACGTGCAGAGATTCGTAGATCGATGTAGACCAGACACTGGAAAAGAGCAGACCCAGGGATTGTTTTTCGTGACTAATTTAATACAGCCGGCCACTGGGGGTGGAGGCGGGGGTGGGAGAAGGGATAACATCGAGCCGACATATTGATTGCGATAGCCGCCCCCCGCCTTCTCGACTCCGCCCCCCGCGACATTACAGTCAACTTTACAGACACAGAAACAAGGGGGAGAAAATTAACAGAAATATGAGGGTTTTATTTGATATAGAACATCATCGCGTTTCATGATATCATCGCGGTTGCCGGATCGAGCGTGAACAACGCAACACTAAAATATTTAGGATCGACTGAGACCGTGTTGTTTCAATAAATGCTCCTAGTTGGATTGCGTTCAGCAGAAAGGAACCAAGCCACATCAGTCATTGCCAAATTTATTTGGGCAATTTAATTTTTTACAATTCGGATTTTTCTGAAAATGTCAGTGAATTTTTTGCAAAGTACGAAACAATTTCTTCAAATGTTCCGGAGGAATCCGCAAAAAAGTTCTCTTGTAAAAAATTAAATTGCTCCATTAAATTTAACGATAGCTGATGTGGCTTGGTTCCTTTCTGCTTAAACGCTGTGCAGTTGAATTTGAGCAAAAAGTATAAAGAATCTCACTCGGTTTTTACAATGCTCATGTCTCCTGTCAGGCGTAAACTACATTTCTCATCCATGTTAAACAAGAATTCTTTGATGGCATCAAATATTTCGGTTCCGTCAACGATATTGCATTGTTACTAGGACGGCAATAACTATTTAAAAATGCAATAAAAACCAAAATCTTTGTGCAACAACGCAGAGGTAATGAACCGGAGAGGGATTAAACTAGATAAGAAAAATAAAGGGAGAAAAAATAATACCCAAGCTAGTGTGCTAAGGAAAAACGCCGTATGAATCTTCAGGGGTTGCCAAACTTCCTTCGATAAAATACGGATTTACACGGTAACCAGCTAATACTCTTCTCCCAATTTTTCAGGGAATTTAATCCGAAATTTAATCTAGCGTACCTGAAAATTCCGAGGTAAAATATTCATCAATTTCCTCACGAACAAATATTTCGTCGCAAGAGATCTGGCAACGTCTACATGTTCATACGACGTTCTCCCCGAGAACAATCACGGGCCGCGGCCTTGGTTCCGAAATCACGATCGCGCGCGTAAGGAATCGGAAGTTGGGGCGGCGCGGCGCTAAGACGCGGGGAAGTTGGGACTCACACGTGCGTGAGCCGCGCTGTCAATCAAAGTGAGCCGTAATTAAATTAGGTAACTAGCGACTCGCGACCGTCGACGGGAAGGGGTTAACTTGTAATTGTATCAGTCCCCCGATTCGGATCCCGGATTCCTTCCACGTAGTTCGCTCCCCGTGTTTCTTTTATCAAGTGACAAAATCGTCATCACGTATCCCTGTATCCCTGCCGGGGCGCATTCCACCCGCGGGCCCAGGCCCACGCCACGCGCGAGTCGGAGGATTTGAATCCGCTCTGCCTTGCGAGATATGAGGAAAAACGCCTTCAGTGACGTGGCGTGCTTTGCGATTGATCTGCCATTTAAATCTATAGAAAATGATCGATTATCAAGGTATTCGCAATGAACACCTTGATAATCGATTCTTTTCTACAGCTTCAAATGGAGAAATATCGATAATCGATCCTTCACACCACGCCACTTAACGCCTTGCCAACATTTCAATGACAGAAGTTCGAAACCACGTATCCAGGGTGTCTACTAAAACAGGCTGACCGAAAATCAGTACTTTTTCAATACATTCCCAAGAGATTCAGTACCTCCTCGACAGAAAAATTCAGTACTTTTTCGGTACCTCCATTCGACGAAATTCGTAAAATTTTAAAAATTTGACTTTCTCCCTCAAATTGCGACAAAAATGACACAAAAAATCAACAAAAATCCGGACCTCCTTGCGGAATTCCCGCACTTTTTCAGTATTTTCGGACCGCCCTTAACAAATCAGTGCTATTTCTGGAAATTCCTGACTTGTAGACACCCTGGTATCTCCATTGCCGTGTTTCAAAATTTCCAGTCCTATATAATTTTGGGACGAGAAAAAAACTAACTGGACGCCTTGAAATTTATGAAGAGTAGTCTGCTAACAGAAAAGAAAAATCAAAAGATTTTTCAAGAAATTACGTTGACTATTTTTCAAAAGAAAAAGTAAATGGCGGCATCAACTTTACAATGTCGCAAACAGAGACACGTGGTTTCGTACTTTGATCATCATCGATGAGAATAGATCACAAGACAAGGTATAAGTCTGAGCACTATGATACATGTTTTTCATCAAAATTCACTTCGAAAACAATGATTACAAGGCCACTCGAAACGTATTTTGATTGCATTTTGCAAAAAGGAACCAAGAGCATTCCAATGCGAGTGCGACTTTTTTCATCCTGCAATTATAAACTGATCGTCTAAACAATTTTCATCTTTACTCCAAATAAACTATGAATTCAAGACGTTATTTACCGTTGTGAAATCAAGTTTTTCCATGATTTCAGTGATTGAATTGCAAAGATCGTAAGCTGCTCAATCCTAGCAATATTGGCATACTCTTGGTTCCTTTCACTGGAAAAAAAAACAAGCAGGAAGCTCCAACGCATTGGCGTCGGAGAGCGGCTCTGGGGGCAGTAGTTGTAGTCAAGAATGAGGGCCTAGACACATTTTGTCATTGATGTACAATCCGACAACTGTCGATTCATGTTTTGTAACTTAGCAGATTTACGATAGCCGGTGTATAAATGTGTATTGGGCTTTGATATGGCGAATACATGGCATTATCACTTGTTGTATACTTTTAATTTTGAAAGCTCTTTGGAGGTCCGCTTCCTAAAAAATCTCTGGTTGATAAGTCGTTTAGCGAGGCTGCAAAAAATTTGCATTTTTATATCTGAAAGTGTAGGTATTGGTTTTTTGTATAATTGTTTTTTTGGATTGCTGGAAAAGTAACGCATACTTCTATAATTTAGGACTGAGTCAGGGAAATATAAGGTTCGTTAAATAGTAAATATTCCTAGTACCGTGTGACACTATTGTTAACGAAAAGTTTTTGCAACTTGTCAAAGAGGTTGTTGAATGATCTTCGAATAACTTTTGATGAGCTAGAGGTAATGGTTCTATCTGCAGCTTGTGGACTTCTGTACGATATTGTCCAGAATCATCTAAATTTTCAAAAAGTGTCCGCTTGTTCGATACCCAATTTGCTCATTCACGCATACAAGGAGAAGCGCATGAAAGCTTTAGCAGACATTTTGGAGATGAATCAAGAATTAGATGAAGAATTTATGACTTAAATCACGGCACCTTAATCACGGGATGACCTTAATTACGGCAACTATTTATATTCCATGAGATGCAGATGGTTCCATTTCCCTAGCTCATCAAAAGGTATTCGAAGATCAATTTCATCAGCCACCCGTACTAACCACGTTTCTAGTGACCCGTACATGCTTCGCACGTATGAAACATACAATCAGAGAAAACAGAATTCATCTTACAATAATCAATAATCAGTAGGACATGAATCGTTGCGATGTATAATACGACATTATAATGCGGCATTACTATTGTAATTCATTTTAATGGATTAGGGGCATTCATTTTAATGAGCTATAGATTGTGCATAGAAATTGCCAGTCTAAAGTTTCAAGAATGAGAAAATAATCAGCCCATGAGTGGGTCCAGAATGAGGGAGAAGGAAAAGTTGAAATAATTTTACTGGAAGGAGGGATAAATGAGGTACTCACCGAATTTATTCGTACAGAACATTCAAAAATTCCGTGAAAAAACAGCTCACAAATAAAAGCAAATTGCCATAGAAACTTCTTCACGAAATCACACACACAACGAAGAACGAGGCGCTACAGACGAGTCCGTCCAGTACAAGTTAAAAAATTCCCATGAGCCGAGTGCCGTAGGTTAAGGGCCCGTTCGCCAAAACTAATCGGAACTGTATGAATGAATTGCTCCTTTTAAAAATCAAAACAATATCGAATTGCGATATATTACACAGTTAAGATAGGGCTATGTCCTGTCGTAAGCGGCGACATACAGTCGATATCATTTCAATAATCGCCCCAATGGCCACGATAGTTGTTAGACGTTTACGGTTTCCCTGGTAACCTTTGTTTGCTATCAGCTGATATCAAGTAATATGACTAGGAAGCTCCAACCCAGTGGTTAAAGCTTCCTTAACCGCGAAAACTTTAAAATTCAAATTTTCAAATTTTGAACGTAAAGTACATTTTTTCCATCACGAGATAAAAGCACAAACAAGTTTTGAATTGTTGACTGTATCACCATGATTCCAAAAATACAATACACAACATAGCATTGACTAACAATAAAACAGTATGCAATAAAATAAAGTCATGATAAGGAACATAGCCGAAAATGGCGCCGATTCCCATCAACCAACGCGCGGTCTCTGCAATGTAACATGCTGCATTGATACTCCCCAGCTGGGACCGTCCGGAATAGCAGCTCTAGTGCAAGCACCAGAGCCGCTAAAACATTTGATCTAGAGTCCAGACTCTTGAAAGCATTGACAAGGAAAAATACTCTTGATTCAATCAGACTTTCGCTTAAATCAAAGGGAAATCCGCTCAAATTAAGAGGCTTGGTTCTTGATTTAAGCAAAAATCTGATTGAATCAAGAATACTTTTTCTTGTCGATATTTTTAAGAGTCTGGACTCTAGATCAAATGTGTTTTTTTCCCAGTGTTTAGCAAATGCGATCCATTCATTCTTGTCTTTCTTTGGGGAACAAAATGAGCTTTCTTTAGGAGCGGAAATTTCGACACACCGCAATGGAGACACGTGGTTTCGCACATAAGCCATCGATATCAGTTTGCTTAAATTCATACCTTGCCTCATAGTCCATTACGAGGAATACGCACGTACCATATGCAAGCGACAAGTGCGTCGACGCGGGGAAACCCTACCGCCACCCCACACCGCGTGACGGTAAAATATACATTCGCGGTCGCTGCGAAATGCAGAGTCCCCAAAAAACCGGGGCTTATCGAGAATGTCCCCGGAAAACTCGGCGAGAGGGGGGCCGGAATTTATAGGGCGCGCCCTTAAGATAGGGCCAAGCGAGAATTAATTCGTGGGGAAGGTAAAGCGTCACAGCTTGAAGCGGCCACCGAGTCGGATGTGGCCGCCGCTTGAGTGGCCCATAAATTTGCGGTCCGATTTATCATCGCGGGTCGCCGGCCGCCAGCAAAAATTAAACGCTTTCCTCGGTTACTTCGGGATTGTTTGCTCTGCCGAGTGCCGAGTGGTCGCCGAATAGAAGCGGGGCTTTATTCGCCGTCCCCCGCACCAAGGAGCGTAACTCCATTCCAAGCTTGCAAACTTGACTCAAACAATTTGATTTTTTACAAGAGCAAACCAGAGCAATTTATTTCCAAAATTTGACTGATTTCTGAATAAGATTAGGGGAAAAGTCAGTGTGATTTTCCGTTAGGAATGCCCAAGATTATCATGTTAAAAATACAAGTTGCGAGGAGAAATTTGGCAGCATCGAAATGTATTTGCGTTCTTTCGTGAGAGGAACAATAATCCGTCTTCCCGTCGTTTGCACCGGGCACGCTTGAATAAATGCATTTTTTTTTTGGTCACAGGGACCGAGTGAGGTTAAGGAGGGTCAAAACACTTATTTTGGGGACTGTCGCCCTCCTTAAATGTAGAAATTGCGTACTAGTTGACAGCGTGTGAATAAATTATAGAGATGAGACGTTTAGTACTCGCAATATTTTTAGCGAGACCAATCCAAATAGGTTAGTCGTTACGCCCTCTTTAGAATCCACTTCCCCGCATTCCCATGGCTCGACCCTAGCCATTGGTGACGTCTTATGGGCAGATTTCGTGATATTTTGGTCCCTAAAGAGGAAGTAAATGTACTTCAGCACTCCTCTGATATAAAATGACGTGTCAAATGCGTGTGTGTCACATAACCATCCGTGGTGATTTACTTTGAGTTGAAGTCACTTTGTCTGGAGCTGAAAATTACTTCTAGCATAATAATTTTTCTCACCTAATGTCCCTGTGTATTACTTTTTGCTTGAGTTATGTTAACAATAGAATCTGGATTTCCATACCTGAAAAAAGAAAAAACACAAAATTAATTAACTTTCTTTAACCTGAAATAAACGTGTTTATGTTAAAATAAATTGAGTAAAACTAAATAGAAACAGAGGATACTATGGAAACCAATGAAGCTCGCAAATCCTTGGTCTACAGTTCCTACCGATTCGATGACTGCGGTGATAAAGAAACATGGTGAATCAGATACCTGTGCAAAAAACCCAATAAAACCACTATTCAGCGTGCATTTTAATTGACCATATGTCTAGAGTTCCAGTGAAATAGGAAGCTATAAATCTTCTAATTCGTAGAGGTTTTTAGAGACAAAAATCTATATCCGATAATAATATACCAGACGGGCCTCTTTTCCGGTAGGACTTCAGTTTGATTTTGATTAGTTGCGCTCTGATGTCTGTTCCGGATGAGGAAGGCAATCGGAATCCAGGACTGGGATGTTGGAGATGGGTGATTTTTGAACCATTTTTCACGCTTGAGAATCCATCCTTACGTCGTAATTAAAACGAATGGAAGCAGGACCTGAATGCTGCCACGTACCTTGTTCAGGGTTGCCACGCGTATACCAGCAGCTGAATACTGGCGCTTTCTTAGCGCCAGTACTTAATATTATTTGCTCTTTAGTAACATGAATTATTTTTCCATTCAGTTACTCATTTAATTTCATGAAAATATCAGTTTTAATAATATTGAGATGCATAGCATTTAACGAAGTTACTATTATGATGATAAGATGATCCTCTAATTTCACAATTAATTTCGTACGAGATTACTTTAATTATAATTTTAATTACCAACACGCTCTATTGATAAGTAAAGAAGCGAACAATGTACTTATGGTTTTTCCAGTCACAATTTATTCATTTTTAATAACTTATCATTAATGGTCAGTTTTGTAATCAAGAACGTACTATGATTTTCTCGGCCTCGGTTTAAACAGCAATGCACTTGAAAAATTTAATAATATTTTTGCTTAGATCGAGCCACTTATTTGCAATCAAACTATCCAGCTGTATTGTAAAATCTACTGTCATTATCTACAGTTTGAGGTGGGTGTCTCCTATTATACTGGAAGAAAAAGAATTGATTTGAGCAAAAATATTCTTCAATTTGCTCTCGAGGGGAAAATCGCTTAAACCAAGCGAGTTTCTACTCGTAACGTATAATACATCTTGATATTGCCATATTTTTTCTTGTTAAAAGCATTTTCCCGCTTCGTTTAAGAGGCAAATGTCTTGGTAGCAAATTCAAGAATATTTCTGTTAAAATAAAGGATTTTTTCCAATGTAAGAAAAGACGAATTTTCCGAAGGATACCTGACAACTTGGGGTCGCGGCGCATCCGAAAATATCCCCAACTTCCACCGTTTCGCATGTGAACTTGGGGCAAGTTGTAATTAATACGAAGCTCCATAAATCTCCCTCCGGTTAGCGATGTATTACTTTTTCGCCTTTCACGCTTTGCCAACTTGTAATTTCCTTGTTAGGCGTCTAGGGAGGTTTCCAACCCAGCTCCCAAAGGTTTTGGGCTGTTGGGTAGCGTTCAGTTGGCACCGCGCCACTGCTCTCTTCCGGTGCTGCCTCATCGTGATTCGAAAAAAGACTACAGGGAATGCGTAGGCGTAAGCCAGCTTCGGTAGTAACGGGCTTTTAAGGCCACTTGAGAATTTCATAGATATTAAATCGATAAGAAATCCTGTTCAATCTCAATTTCTTCGCGCCTCGCTGCATCACTTCCAATATTATATCGATTAGAAATCCTGTTCAATCTCAATTTCTTCGCGCCTCGCTACATCACTTCCAATCTAATAGGATTAAGGATTCTGATCAAAAAATCCTAACTGAGAAAATTTCGCTGAAATTTAGGGTGAGTACGGTTCGAGGTAAATTTCTTGCAAGTCTGATTTAGATATTTTAACAGATAGCCGATCGACTAATTGAAAATTCGAGATTTCAGCGTAAAAAAAAAGAGGGGTAATAAAGGAAGAGAAAAAAGAAGAAAAGGATAGACAAAATGAACAAATTGATGAAAATACGGGAAAAACGAGAGAGTAGACATAAAGGAAGGAGCTGTAAAAAACATACACGAGAGACAAAAAAAATTAAGCAGAAATCACACAAAGGAGAGGTACACAGGGGAAGAAAAAGGAAGAAGAAGAAGAAAGAAAGTCAGAAAACGATAAAGGGGGAGAAAATCGACGAGGAAGAAGATTGGAAGAAAAAAGAAACGCAGACGAAAAAAATAGGGAAAACAAAAATTTTCATGACGATCCGGTTTCTAATTAAATGCCGTGTTTGCGAGAGATCAGCCCTACGGCTTCAAAAGCTGAGCTTAAAGTTCTTCAACCTAGGATGGCAACTCTGAGATGTTAAAAACAAAACCTCCGTCGCGACTAATGACTGGTGTGGAAATTCCCGAATGAAGACGCGAACGCTTCTCCTTCGGTGGGAGATTAAAAATTTATTCGAGAGGTGTTTGCATTATCTTGGCTTTTATAAAATTATAAGAATCGATGCGATCTTCAGCCCAGTAACTAATAGCCAAGTTGCCAGGTCTGAGCCTTTCCTTGATTTTAATGTCACCTCAAGGAGTTTGCGCTTCCGATTATTTGACCACATTATCGTCCCTTTAACGAAGAGTACCCGAGGGCCAAAAAGAGCAGCCAACTTGCCGACTTAAATTATACAGAATTTCAAATTATTACAATCATGACTATCCGTCGTTTCAAAAATATATTACTCATTAATATAATACACATATGAAATAATTACATTTACCAAAGCGCGAATTGAACTTTGATTTTCGCCTAAATGTCCTCAGTTTTGCGGGTTGACATGCGGCATTTCAAATGTTTTTCTTGTGAAAGTATTGGCTATCTTTTTGGGCCCAAAGGCTTGCAGTTTCAACATCGGGGTGGCAAAAAGTTTGGCATCTTAAAATTCCCTGACACTTCATGATAAATTCCCTGACTTTTTAACTCGAAATAAATTGCCATGCGGTTTTGATCAAAAGGTAAAACACCAGAAAAAGAAAGTTTAGAAATTAAATGCCCTCACCTTCTACGGACATACTGTCAAATTTCCATACTTTCCATTATCCAGTTGAAAATTTGCATTTCTCGCTCAAACTGCGACAAAAATGCCAAAAAAAAAAAATGTAAAAAATTCCGGACTTTATGGCGGAATTTCCGCACTTGTTCAGTACTTCCGGACCGCTCTTAAAAAATCCGTAACATTTCCGGACTTGTAGACACCCCGCTTACCGTTCCGGATTCGAAGGTCGTCCAACGAGTCAGTAACGGCTGGCAGCGTTCCGGAGGCCGTGCAACGGAGCTGTCAAACCCGGAGGGCGGGCAAAGCCGACAACGCTGGCTCTCCATAACTATATCCGAAACGATAGTCGGGATACGCTCCGTAATGCGCCCCGCGCTATGATCCCCTATCGGATACGGAAATATTTTTTAATTGAGCATCAATATTCATAAGTTTTATTGTGCTCGATTACTACCGGAGGCGGGAGACGCGACGCCGTGCCGCGCCGCGACGCTTCCCGCCCGCAACAACCGAGGTGGCATAATTAATTTCGCGTATTTCAATCGAGAGACTCGGAGCTTAAACGCCTCCCGCCTCCGCGCCCTCGAGTGACTTTTATCGGAAACCCGAGGCCCAACACTCGAGAAGTTCGTCTGCGGGGGTACTTTGATCTCCCCTCACCCCCCCCCCCCCCCC